>OY757908.1:32172533-32772533 GCA_963585895.1 Sepioteuthis lessoniana | reverse complement strand
GATACCATCTAAAGGACTTAATAAGAGCAATATTTAATGGGAACAAATGATGAGATTATCAAGGGAACCCATGCTCTCAGCATGCATTAAATATATATAAATATAAATAAAGATAAGGAAAAGATAAAGAAGGGATAAAACAAATAATAATATTCCCTTGCAGTTATTTATTTTTTAGTTGTTCTCAACAACTTAGGTCTTCCTTAAAAGCTTTGTGAAGCTAAGTTTTTACAATATTTGATATCCACAGATTTTAAAGAGAAGGGAAAGATAAACAAGAGATAAGACAAATAAAATATTTCCATGGAGTTGTTTATTTTTTAGTTGTTCTCAACAACTTGGGTCTTCATTAGAAGAAGAGCTTTTGTGAAGAAAAGTTTTTACAATATTTGATATCCATAGATTTCAAAATAATAATGTTACTCACCAGTGTCTGCTGACATGTATCATTGGAGACGTGTATTCTGTGAAAATTTAGTACCACAGATTTCACATTGAAAAGGTTCCTTGCCAGTGTGTGTTGAGATGTGAGTTGCAGAAAAATTTAGCACCACAGATTTTACAAAAACAAAGATTTCTTGTCAGTGTGTGTTAACATGTGTGTTTTCAGATGTCATTTCAGGGAAAATTAATCTCCACTGATGTATTGATGAAAAATTTTTTCTCAAGTGTGTTTCAACATGTGTCTTTTGAGATTGGAATTCCGGGAAAACCTAGCTCCACAGATATCACATTGAAAAGGTTTTTCTTTAGTGTGTGTTGAAATGTGTGTTTTGAGATTGGAATTGTCAGAAAACTTAGTTCCACAGATTTCTCAATGAAAAAGTTTCTCTCCAGTGTGTGTTGACATGTGTGATTTGACACTGGAATTGTAGGAAAATTTAGCTCCACAGATTACACAGTGAAAACGTTTCTCTCCAGTGTGTGTTGACATGTGTGCTTTGAGATTGGAATTCTGGGAAAATTTAGCTCCACAGATTTCACAATGAAAACGTTTCTCTCCAGTGTGTGTTGACATGTGTGATTTGACACTGGAATTGTAGGAAAATTTAGCTCCACAGATTTCACAGTGAAAACGTTTCTCTCCAGTGTGTGTTGACATGTGTGCTTTGAGATTGGAATTCTGGGAAAATTTAGCTCCACAGATTTCACAATGAAAACGTTTCTCTCCAGTGTGTGTTGACATGTGGGATTTAACACTGGAATTGTGGGAAAATTTAGCTCCACAGATTTCACAGTGAAAAGGTTTCTCTCCAGTGTGTGTATACATGTGTCCTTTCAAATGTGCATTCCGTGAAAACTGAGCTTCACAGATTTCACAATGAAAAGGTTTCTCACCAGTGTGTGTTGACATGTGCCTTTTAAGATGTCCCTTCTGAGAAAATTTAGCTCCACAGATTTCACAGTGAAAATGTTTCTCTCCAGTGTGTGTTGAAATGTGCATTTTGAGATTGGAATTTTGTGAAAATTTAGCTCCACAGATGTCACAATAAAAACGTTTCTCTCCAGTGTGTGTTGACATGTGTCCTTTGAGATGTCCCTTCTGGAAAAATTTAGCTCCACAGATTTCACAATAAAAATGTTTTTCTCTAGTGTGTGTTGAAATGTGCGTTTTGAGATTGGAATTTTGTGAAAATTTAGCTCCACAGATGGCACAATGAAAAGGTTTCTCTCCAGTGTGTGTTAACATGTGTCCTTTGAGATGTGCACTCTGTGAGAATTTAGCTCCACAGATGGCACAATGAAAACGTCTCTCTCCAGTGTGTGTTGACATGTGTCTTTTGAGATAATCCTTCTGGGAAAATGCAGTTCCACAGATTTCACAATGAAATAGTTTCTTTACAGTGTGTGTCGACATGTGTCTTTTGAGATTGGAATTCCGAGAAAATTTTGCACTACAAATCTCACATTGAAAAGGTTTCTCTCCAGTGTGTGTTGACATATGTGTTTTGAGACCATAATTCTGTGAAAATTTAGCTTCACAGACTTCACAATGAAAAGGTTTCTCACCAGTGTGTGTTGACATATGTCTTTTGAGAGTGGATGTTCGGGAAAATTGAGCTCCACAAGTTTCACAATGAAAAGGTTTCTCTCCAGTGTGTGTTAATATATGTCTTTTGAGATGTGAATTCTGGGAAAATTTAGCTCCACAGATATCACAATGAAAATGTTTCTCTCTACTGTGTGTTGACATGTGTGTTTTGAAATTGGAATTTTGGGAAAATTTAGCACCACAAATTTTACAATTAAAGGGTTTCTCTCCAGTGTGTAGTGACATGTGTGTTTTAAGATGTACTTTCTGGGAAAATTTTGCTCCACAGATTTCACAATGAAAATGCTTCTCTCCAATGTGTGTTCACGTGTGTTTTGAGATTGGAATTGCAGGAAAATTTAGCTCCACAGATATCACAATGAAAAGGTTTTTCTACCGGTGTGTGTTGACATATGTGTTTTGAGAGTTCCCTTCAGGAAATATAGCTCTACAGATGAAAAGGTTTATCTCAAGTGTGTGTTGACATGTGAGTTATAAGATTTGAATTTCAAGAAAATTTAGCTCCACAGATATCACAATGAAAAGGTTTTTCTCCTCTCTGTGTTGACATGTGTGTTTTGTGACTCAAAGTCAGGGAAAATTTAGCTCCACAGATTTCACAAGTTAAGGTTTTCTTACCAGTGTCTGTCGATATGTGTCTATTGAGACTGGACTTTTGGTACAATTTATCTCTATAGAGTTCTCCATGAAAATGTTTCCCTCTTATGTATATTGAAAAGTATTTACTTAGAAAAGAATTCTGAGAAATTTTAGCTCCACAGATTTTGTAATTAATATTTTATATCCAGTGTGTGTTGACATATGTTACCTAAGACTAGAATACTGCAAAAATGTAGCCTTACAGATTTCACCAGATAAGGGTTTCTCTCTTGAATGTAATCCACAAATTTCACAGTGTAATAATCTCTCTTTTTCAAGATTGCTCTTCATGATCAAACCTATAAACGAAAAAACAAGAAAGATACTGATGTAATAAAACCTATATTTCATGAATAAATATGTCTCTTGTTTTCCTTAAATGCAGAATTTTTATACAACTCTAGAGGATGTTACCTAAAGACTTATTTATGCAATAAACATTCAATAAGAAATCAAAGACCATGTAGAATTTTAGACCGAAACAAATGAAAGAAGGTAGAAACATTGGTTGTGTACTCTTAAAATTTGAAAGAAAGATTCTATAATCTTTCATTTTTTAAGTAACAAAAATCAACTTTTATTTTATAAAGAATCAAATACTTTTTGACAAAATTTTAGAAAGTCAAAAGATTGATTAACTATTATTCAGATCTAATAGAGAAATTATAGAAATTTTTATTTTGTAAGTAATCTAACATCCTGAAGTCTTTTACATACAAAAAACATAAAGGTAGAATGATTGATAAACAACTATTTAATTCTAATACACACACTATAGAGTTTGTTTTTTAAATTTTATATGCAATCAAAAATCATGTAGATTTTAGACTAATAAATGAAGGTAGGAAGATTATAAAGGCTTTTTTATATGTAATCTAAAATCCTGTAGACTTTTAGATACAAGAAACGAAGTTAGAAACGTTGATCAAACCTATAAAGGAAAAATTAAAAATGTACTTATGTAATAACACCTATATTTCATGAATAAATATGACTTGTTTTTCTTAAATGCAGAATTTTTATACAATACTAGATGATGTTACCAAAAGATGCATTTATGCAATAAACATTCAACAAGAAATCAAAGACCATGTAGAATTTTAGACCGAAGCAAATGAAAAGTAGAAACATTGATTGAGTACTTTTTAAGATTGAAAGAGAGATTCTAAAATCTTTTATTTTTTAAGTAACAAAAATCAAATAGGCTTTCAGTCCAAATGATTAAATGTTGAATGATTGATGGACTAGTATTAATTATAGAGACTTTTATTTTATAAAGAATGATACTCTTTTTGACAAAAAAGTTTAGAAAATCAACATATTGATTAACAATTATTCAAATCTCATACGGAAAGTATATAAACTTTTATTTTATAAGTAATCAAACATCCTGAAGACATTTACATACAAAAAATGAAGATAGAAAGATTGATAAAGAACTATTCAATTCTAATACACACACAAGAGAGTTTTTATTTTATTTTATAACCAATCAAAAATCATGTAGAATTTAAACTAATAAATAAAGGTAGGAAGTTTATAAAGTCTTTTTTATATGGAATCATAAAAATCCTGTAGACTTTTAGATACAAAGAAATGACGTTAGAAACATTGATGAACTACTACTCAAGTCTAATACAGATATAATATAGACTTTTATATTTAAGAAAAGATCATGTAGACTACTATCAGAACCAAATGGATGGAGGTAGAAAGATTCATTGACTTTTATTCAAATTTAATACCGAGATTTTTTCAAAAGCAATCAAAACTTTTTAATGAAAAAGTATGAAGGTCGAATGATTCATAAGCTACAATTCACATTTAATATAGAGATTATATAGTCTTTTTCTTTATAAGCAAAGATATTGTAGACTTTTAGACACAAAAGAATGGATGTAGAAAAATTGGACGAGTATTCAAAATTATTGTAGAGATCATATAGACTTTTATTTTATAAGGAATCAAAGATCATATAGATTAGTAGACATAAATGAATATAGATAGAAAATAATTCAGTATTCAAAAGTTATACAGACATTTTATAGACTTTAATTTCAAAAGTAAACCAAGCCTCTTTCCTTCTACAGAAACAATCTGTGGTTTTATGTAAGTAAATTATCGTAAAATGAAAATATCATTTAAATGGTGTATCACTTGCGGGTTTCCGTTGAAACTATCTTCTAATGAAATAACACACTCAAAACCGAAAAATAAAGGAATTATTATTAGGTCTTTTTTGTCATTTAATTCCTTGATTTTATCTAATCATTATTTTTAAATTAATAAATAAAATCCCAATCACCTTCAGCGAGTTGAAGACTTAAATCTACGGAGGAAAATGTTTTAATCTAAAAAATAATAAAGGATACATTTACCCTGAACATTTTCTCTTTTCTTAACAAAATTTTCTGATTAACCTTCGAAAATCAATAAAGAAAAAAATGCCCACAAAAGCAAAAATTGGTCGTCATTTTACCGTTCATTGAACTTCAAAATTAAGACATCCGTACGAATAGACAAACTGTTATAAAAAATGTAAATAAAAATCTCATTTTCCATGAAATTATCTCTTAAAAAATGTAAAACTCATTCAGTTACACCTTCATTATGTGAGTTACATTAACAAAATGATTGACGGTGGTTGGTGCATTACAGCAAAACAATAAAAAAAACTTGTAGTCCTTAGAATATTAGTGAACATATATTTTAAATAAACCTCATCTTTTATTGCTTTAAATGGGAAAAAAGTCGTTTAAATTCTTTAAAATCTGATCATTAGGCGATTTAAAAGGAAAAAATTTTTGAAAGACAACCAATAAAAAAAATATCGACTCTGTTCGCGAAATATTTCCCAACTATTTATAATATTTCCCTATTATTTATAATATTTCCCTATTATTTATAATATTTGGAATGACTTTTCTCTTTAAATCTTGATTTTTGTCCCATTTCTATAAATGTACGAATGGACAAAAATAAAATTTTTTCTTTAAGATTTTTTACCACGAAAACAAAAACTGATAGCAGTTCAAATTTCACAATGTTATTTCAGTTGGGATTTCTTTGTGTTTAGAAATATTTAGAATATTTCACTTACCTTTGAATCTTTAGATTAATTGGAGGTTTTAAAAATTTTCATCTATCAACAAATCCAAAGTTGTTTCTGACTTCGAACAAAAGAACGAACAGGTCTAGAAACCGGTGTATATGGACAATTCGTTCCCTGCTTTCAAAATCCTATACATCTTAGCTATACAATCCCATCTTATGACAATGAGGAATGTAAATATCAATTTTAGATTTCTTTTTCTACATTACTGCGGATAATAGAATGAAACTAAGAAAGAAGATGTGAAAGAAAGTCTTTACTTACATTTTCATCGAGTTTCTCATTCAGTTGTAAAATTAACAAGTATTTAACAAACTTTTGCGACAATCGTCTCATTGAAAGGGGGGTAATTCAGTTAGCTTTCTTACCTGCACTGGTTTAGAAATGTTGGAATGAAAGAAAGAAAAGACTTTACGGTTGTCAGCTTTCTTCATGTTTGCAAGAAAGTTTTACTTAATTAGAAAAAGGAACCGTCCCGATAAAAGAAAGAATCTCGTTCTCTTTCTGTAGTGACAAGCGGAATGACAACGCCTACATCTCTCTTGCTCGTGGTGGAAAGCGCCATGCATCCGTCTCTAGACGACGCGTTGGCTAACCTTTTCACAAGTACCAGCGGCCTCTTTTACAAACGACCCACGACTAAAAACACCGAGTCATGACCTCATCAAAATCACATTTAAGACACCATACAACGGACTTAATGACTACCACGGAAAACATCAGATGTAGGCATATCTCCCAAAAGCATCTAACTCGTTGTTAACGCTTTCAAGACCAAATTTGAACATATATACCCAAGAATGACAAGCACATTTTAACACCTTCACTGAGAGATTCAACCATTTCATTTGTATTCAGGAAGAATTTCCTCACCCACTGAATGGTTGTTGAACCCAGAAATAAAGGCAAAATATAAAAGATATCTTCGTCTCCTATCTTTTACTATCTTCTTCTTTCATATAATTCCTTTACAGCCTTCATATCCAAGAAGTTAAACCACCAAGCTAATGTGGCGTGAGAATAGAATAACCCAGAATAGAGTCAAATAGCAAACAATATCATAAATTACATTTGAAACACCATAGTATATTTCTTTTAATGGGGTGAAAGGACAAGATTTAAAATAAAAGGTAATTACAAATATTTGGGAAATGTTTTGTGAATAGAGTCGATTTTTTTATTGATGGTCTTTAAACAATGTTTTTATATGTACGTACAAAAATGTATATCTGCTAAAAGCACTTTTTAACAAAATTCCTTTGAATCGATTAAACATCGGAATTAAATGACTTTTTCCTAATTAAATTAAAAAAAGATGAGGTTTATTTAAAGCATATTTTCAACAAAATTCTAAAGACTACATGTTTTTTGTTGTTTTGTTGTAATGCGCTAACCCACCAGTATCTCGGAGGAATAAAAGACGTCGTGTTTCTTAAGCACGGTCAATACCGAGATATCTCGGTTAGGAGTAAGACCAACTTCGAACGTAACACCAACAGCGCAAGACTTATCATATTTGTTGGACTGTACCAATAATAGATAGTTTACTCTATTTCACTGAGGGTCGCCCAGTCGGCTGGGGCTGTAGAATACACTGACTGCTTCTCTACAGAGGGGTAAGACCCCCCACCAACGAGTGTCCTGATATGACACTAAACAATCTGATGGTGAGATTCCAGCAATGCTGGAACTTTGGGGAATGCGGAGTACCCGTTCATTGCCATCGCTTCCAGGTCTACTCTACTCCGGAGTGGTAGCACCTGATAAGGGTCCTATCTATGGGTTAAATAGAACTAAACCGTGCTTCTTTCACTATACTGATTTTTGCATTTAAACTGGGTATTTATGCTAAACTGAATTGTTTAAAATAGAACTGTTTTGACATTGGAATTGAGTAGTAGTGCTAAACTGAATTGTTTGAAATAGAACTGTTTTTGACGTCTAAACTGTGTACTTATACTGAACTGAATTAACTGAAATAAAACTGTTTGACATTTGACTCTGTGTATTGCCCAGTCGGCTGGGGTTATAGAATACACTGACTGCACCTCTGCAGAAGGGTAAGACCCCGCCCCCTAACGAGTGTCCTGGATATGACACTAAACAATCTGATGGTGAGGTTCCAGCAATGCTGGAGCTTTGGGGAATGCAGAGTACCCCTTCATTGCCATCGCTCCCAGGTCCACTCTGGCCCGGAGTGGTAGCACCTAATAGGGCCCTATCTATGAGTTAGATAGAACTAACAACATACTTATGCTAAAATGAATTGTTTGAGTAAACTGAATAGCTTGAAATAGAAATATTTTTGACAATTAAACCGTACTTACATTTAAAATGTGTGCTAATGCTTAACTGAACTATTTGAAATAGAACTGTTTTTCGACATTAAAACTGTATTTACACTTAACTGAATTGTTACATATAACTGCTTGAATAGTTTGAAATGGAAATGTTTTTGACAATTAAACTGTGTAGTTATGCTAAACTGAATTGTTTTAAAAAGGCAGAAATAGGTACCCCAAATGACGAATATGAAAATTTTGTAGAAGCACACCTTGAAGCGGCAGCAAAGTGTATTCCAACAAAATCTAGAACTAAATATAGAGCCCCTTGGGAAACGCTAGCGGTCAGAGAAAAACGTACACTTGTGAAGACTGCCTCCAAAAGATATCAAAAGAACCCAACAAACACAAATACACGAGAACTAGAAAAGGCACAACATCAATTAACAGGAATATACCTAAAAGAACAGGCAGAATACATACAAAATCAGATAGATAAGATTAGAGACTCGGTGGAAGACAGACAATCCAGGATAGCCTGGCAAACAATAAACGAAGTGAGTGGAAGGAAGAGCACAGCCAAAGCAAAATTGAAAGCTGCAAGCCAACAAGAAAGAGTAAAACTGTGGGAACAGCATTTCAAAAATCTACTTGGAAACCCACCGGAAATAACGGGTGAACCGATCACCAGAATTATTAGCAAGCAATTAGACGTAAAACTAGGTCCTTTCACCAAAGAAGAACTCGACTCAGTTCTCAGAAGAATTAAAAATAGGAAAGCGGCAGGGCTAGACGAGATCCCCCCAGAAGTGTGGAAGACTAGACAATTCGACGATATACTGCTCCGGCAATGCAACGCAGTCTATAGTCAAAATAGGATAGAGAGATGGACGAAGGGATGCATCCTTCCATTCCCTAAAAAAGGCGACCTCGGACTAGCCAAGAACTACCGAGGGATAACACTTACATCCATAGCAGCCAAAATCTACAATGCCCTACTACGAAACCGCATAGAACCCAAAAGAGACAACATCCTTAGGAAAAACCAAAATGGCTTCCGGAGAAATAGATCCACAACCTCACAAATACTGACCATCCGTAGAATCCTGGAAGGCGTTCGGGCAAAAAAACTTACAGGCGACATTACTATTTGTCGACTTTACCAAGGCCTTCGATTCCATACACAGAGGGAAGATGGAGCAAATCCAACTAGCATACGGCCTACCAAAAGAAACAGTAGCAGCGATAATGATGCTCTACAGAAACACCAAAGTGAAAGTACGTTCACCAGATGGAGACACGGAATACTTCGACATTGTTGCAGGAGTACTACAAGGAGACACACTAGCCCCGTACCTCTTTATCATCTGTCTAGACTATGTGCTTAGGACTTCGATCGACAAAATCAGAGAAAATGGCTTCGAGCTGACTAAGAGAAGAAGCAAAAGGTACCCCGCAAAAACAATCACGGACGCCGACTACGCTGATGACTTGGCGATACTAGCGAATACGCCTAATCAAGCAGAGACACTACTGCATAGTCTGGAACGAGCCGCAGCTGGCATTGGCCTCCATGTCAACGCAAACAAAACTGAATATATGTGTTACAACCAAACGGGCAACATTGCCACACTAAACGGAGCCTCTCTGAAACTAGTCGACAAATTCACCTACCTAGGAAGTAGCATCTCATCAACCGAAAAAGACATCGACACACGACTGACGAAAGCATGGACAGCTATCGATAGGCTCTCGATCATATGGAAGTCGGACCTAACTGATAAAATGAAACGCAGTTTCTTCCAGCCAGCGGTTGTGTCGATACTGCTATATGGATGCACCGCATGGACGCTTACGAAGCGGCTGGAGAGGAGGCTGGACGGAAATTACACAAGAATGTTGAGAGCAGTATTAAACAAGTCCTGGCGACAACACCCCACGAGACTCCAACTATACGGACACTTGCCCCCCATCACGAAAACTATACAAGTTCGACGAACCAGACACGCAGGACACTGCTGGAGAAGCAAGGACGAGCTCATAAGCGATGTACTCCTGTGGACCCCCACATATGGATGTGCAAGAGTGGGACGACCAGCACGAACATACATACAGCAACTATGTGAGGACACAGGATGTAACCCTGAAGACCTGCCGGAGGCGATGAATGATAGGGAGAAATGGCGAGAGAGGGTCAAGGATATCCGGGCTGGCGGCGCGACATGATGATGATGATGATTTCCATAAAAATGGATTTGGCGTTAAATAACCTATAAAGGTTGATATGCCATAAAACCCAACAAACCAAATCAAACCATCTATTTCATAGAGTATTTCTTCCTTACCACGATACAACAGTTGTCGATGAAGGAATCGAAGATTCGAATTTACAGCGAACTACACACAAAAGGACGTTCAAGGATATACAATAGAGGACTTTAAAAATTGCATGTTGGAATTCCTAAAACGATAAGAAAAACAACGTCAACAAGACTTAAAACCACAGGAAAAACAACGACAAGAGGATTTTAAAAGACTCCATGAGTGTATAGCGTGTTTTGTGGGAATTAGTTATTTTCCCGAACACTATAGATTTTATGGCACAAGAAATGAATTGCGAAACTATTCTTTGGTAACACAACAACGAAAGTTCTTTATTTGCAGCTTTGAGGAGGTTTGTTCTTGGCGCTGCAAAACTCGTGGTATTTAGGCTTGTGGGTTTTTTGGAGACGCGATAGCTTAGCGGGATGTTGGAAATGGCAGCGTGTCGTTGGACGTGTGAGGGAAGTATTCAAGGCCACCGTGTAGCTTCGTGTGTCTGGTGTTTCGGGGAGAGGCGTGCGTTGTCTCCATTACAGTGGACCAGAGGTGAAATGGGAACTTGTCGAGAGCGGAGTGGCGCTCGAATCGACATAGTAAATTTCTGTGGTGCTTGTGGAAGGCATGTTGAACGTATCTAATTCATATTCAACTGGGATTCCTTGGTCTAAAATATATTAGACGCAAAGAATCCATAAATTAGAAGGTTCCCCCGCTGAGTGTCCATGTTGCTGCTGCTAAGGTTAAAGCCACAGTGATATGTCCGCACTGGGTGGCTTGTTTAGCTAAAGGGCATCGCTAAGCAGGGGCGACCAGAGACACGTCCGTGCTGGTCGCCGTCTCAAGCCGAAGAGAGTGTGTTTGGCCGCTCACCCGTTTGGTAGCCGGAAATGAAGGTCCGGGCTGAATGGGATATGTCATCCTGATTGGGTGAAATTCGGTGTCGAATTAAATAGCGCGCCAAAACAAAATATGAGATTTTCCTCTTCTCTACAAGTGCATTGAACAATAAGAAGAAAGATTTAGGAAACTAGTCAAATGTCTTACAAAAGAAAACGACCCGGTAAATTTAGATATATTATCATAAGAGTCGGTAATAAATTCAGTTGGCGAATTTATTTACAAACCAGAAGAAGTGACATTCGAGTCATATTTCAGAAGGTACGAATCAATTTTTGAAAAAGATTGTGAAAAATGGCCGGACGAGTAAAAAGTAAGACTTCTACTAGGCAAATTCGGGGCGGCAGAACATGAAAAATACGTAAAAATTATTCTGCCGAGGCAGCCCGGTAAAGTAACGTTTCGAGAAACTATTCAAATACTAACGAAAATATTTGTTCACTGTTTAATACTTCTTGAAAAAGGATTCTGAAGACTACACAACTTTCGCCAGTGCAGTTAACAGATACCGAGAAAGCTTCCTGTAAAATGAAATTACACCAAACATGTTTGTTTGATTTTCATTCAAGGATTAACCTCACTGTTTGAAAAAGGAGTTCGTACCAGGCTATTAACCAAATTGGAACAAGATAAAAAAAAAATTTACAAAGCCTAACTGAAGAATGCCAGCGTATTTTAAATTTGAGAGCTGACACAGCAAAAATTGAAGAAAGGGTTATTTTAAATATTTATACAATAAAGAACAAACCACAAGGTAAGAAAAATAAACCGTTTTTCAAATTTAATCCGTGTTACGGGTGTGGAAAATTGCATTTATTTAAAGACTGTCAATTTAAATACAAAAAATGCCATACTTGCAGGCGCAAAGGACACAAATTCTCTTACTGCAGACTTGGACGGGGAAATTATTCAAAAGATAAATAAACGGGTACAGTTCACTACTGAATAAGCAACAACTGAAAAAGTACAAAGAAAATACATAAACATTTGTCTCAACAATAAAAGAATAGAATTTCAGATAGACACGGGGTCTGATTTAACTATAATTAATGCTAAAACTTGGAAAAAAAAAATGTCCAACCCTGAGTAACTCGAAAAAAAAAAAAAATAGCAAAAGGTGTAACCATAGAAAAATTAAAATTCATGGGAGAAACCTTCATAAATGCCTTCTTTAATGGAAAAGAAAGAAAATTAAAATGCATTTGTCATACGAAATGCACAAAATTTATTTGGAGCGGATTGGATGGAAGAATTGGATTTATTTACCGTCCTAATAAATACTTTCTACCATAAAATAGATGGTTCAACGACAAGTTCAGATTAGCGGAAAAAAGAACTAAAAATAAAATTTCCGGAAATATTTTCAGAAGAACGTGGATTCCGTTCAACGTAAAATTCTTAGTAAAAGAAAATATAATGCCAGTTTTTCGACCGAAAAATCCAGTACCCTAATCGTCGGTTGAAATTATTGATAAAGTCTTTGATTGTTTATGAAATAACAGTCTTTATAATCTTTGTATTGAATTAGAATACGACTCAATCAATCTTTCTACCTTCATCCGTTTTGGTGGGAAAGTAGTCTACACGATCTATACTTAAAAATACAAGTCGACATGATATGTGTATTAGACTTGAGTTCATCAAAATTTTAATATCATTTCTGTGTGTCTAAAAGTCTACATGATTTTAGATTATGTATAAAAACAAGCCCCAATAATCTCTATATGAAATTTCAACATTAGTTTATCAGTCTAACTTCATTTGTTTGTATCTAAAAGTCTTCAGGATTTTAGTTTACTTTTAAAATATTAAAAAGGTCTACATACTCTCTGTATTAGACTTGAATAATTGTTAACGAATCTTTTAAATTTTTTTCCATCTTCATGAAAAAGTGTTTGATTGTTTATAAGATAATATTCTATTAGTTTTAAAGTAAATGTTAATCGGATCTTTATCTTAAATTTGTGTAGCACTATGTGGGTAGGCTGCCAAAGCAGATGATTCCTTTGCCTGTTTTGGCGCGAAACCAGACAAAGGATTCTTGGACATGAAATCTCGCCGTATCCGGAAGTGGGAAGGGGACGCGAATGAGAGTTGACGACGCGACCCAGCAGAGGGCAGTTGGCGGCTGGACACCAGAGAGGGCAGTTGGCGGCTGGAGAGCAGAGAGGCGAGGCAGCATGGGATAGGGTCCAGCGACAGTGAGTCAAGATGAGTCTGATTCCAGTAGCATTGTGGAATTTTCGCTAGTAACCCACGGTAGCGATAGTCCGCACATGCATATAGTGTTGCAATACCTTCCTCTGCTCTTGGTTAACCCCAAGCTTTGTTTGTTCGTTTGTCCTTCTATTTTCTCCGTTCCCTCGATCGTATTCTTGTGTAGGTAAAGAAATGTGCGTTACCCCCTCGAACCACTAGTTGATCACCGGCCGGCTAAGAAGTGACATGGTTAGGAGAAAGTTAACGTGTGGGGGGGTGAGGGTGTAACGTTTACATTTGAACAGTAGTTTATCAATGTATCTAAATTCATTCATTTGTCTAAGTCTAAAAGTTTACTTAGTCTTTGATTAGTTGTAGAATATTAATTGCATAGAACCATAAAAAATTTGAATTTAAAAAATGAACAGATTTATTTATTCATTAGTAATAAGGATTATATATAACTTCTTATATAACTACATTTTTAATTAAAAAAATTTTTTTTCGTAGTTTTGAAAAATAATGAGCAATGATGAAATAGTGAGATTATTACACAGTGAAATTTGTGCATTACATAATGGAGAAAAACTCTTTAATTGGTAAAATCTGTTCAGCTAAAATTTCACAGAATTCCATTTTAAAAAGACAGAATACATATCTCAAGTGATACATGTCAACATACACTGGAGAGAAACCTTTTCCTTGTAAAACATGTGGAGCTAAGTTTACACAGAACTCATATCTCAAAATACACATGTCACCACACACTGTAACCTTTTCATTGTGAAATCTATAGAGCTAAATTTTCATGGGATACTCATCTCAAATGACACATATAAAATCTGTGGAGCTAAAGTTTTGCTTAATTCTAATCTCTAAACACACATGTCAATACACACTGGAGAGAAACCTTTTCATTGTAGATTCTGTGGATCTAAATTTTCCCAGAATTCCAGCCTGAAAGCATACATATCAACGCTCACTGGAGAGAAACCTTTTTAATGTGATATCTGTGGAGCTAAATTTTTCTAGACATTTATCTAAAAAGATATATGTCAAAACACACAGGGGAAAACCTATTCATAGTGACATCAGTGAATAACATTTCCCTGAGATCACATCTGGAAACACACGTCAACACTAAGTGGAGAGAAACATTTTCATTGTAAAATCTGTGGTGCTAATTTTTCCCACAACTCAAATCTTAAAAGAGACATGTCAACACACACAGGCAAGAAACCTTCTCAATGCTGATACTATGGATTCCTTTGATACTCTCACCATTTGTCCCCATCAGATATTGCTTTAATAAGTCCTTTAGATGGTAGCCTGTGTTCCCGCAGACGATCAAAAACGTTTTTCTTGTTTGGCCTACGTCATTGTGTCCATGTTTAGGGGTCTATAAGAAAATGTTGTGTATGATTTCGTGCTTAATTCATGATCATAAAGCTGTTATATTTAAGGTTCTTATATATATATATATATATATATATATATATATATATATATATATATATATATATATATATACTCCCCTACCCAGTACGGTTGAGTTCTCTGGCGAATAAGTAATCGTGTTGCCATTAGCGTTTATCGCAAGCCTCTTCATATACGAATTGAGGTCTCGGTAGCCGTTGAACGGATGTATGTAAACAATAGTAATTGTGATTCATAACCGTTTAAAATTTACTTTGCAGCTAATGGCTCCTCGTGGCTGAATGGTTAGAAGCTTGGCTTGACGTTTGAGTCACCCGGGTTTCGATCCCAGCTACGGGAAGCTAATGTCTAGCCACAGTGATGAGTTCTGATAAAACGAAACAGATCTGTCTGTGGATGACTATAGAGTATATATATATGGTTCTTTTAAGTATATGTATATAAAAGTGGATAAAATATAAAAAGAATTAACATTAAATTGGTCAATGGGCATTCTAATTTTTTCACATTCAAAACTTTCCGTATCGAGATATCATACTGATCCCCACTACTGACCAAAATTTACCCCAAGGAGATCAGTTTGAAATTTGCCAATCAATATGTACAGCATTTTAAATTCTTCTAAGCAATACGTGGTCAGATCTAGAATGCATTGGTTGTATGATGCAAACCTGTGAAGCTTTCCTTTATCAATCTCTTCTGACCCGCCTAAAAACGTAAACAAACCAGATCACTCAAATAAATTATACTGATCCCCACTACTGACCAAAATTTACCTCTAGGAGATCAATTTGAAATTTGCAAACTAATATGTACAGCATTTTAAATTCTTCTAAGCAATACGTGGTCAGATCTAGAATGCATTGGTTGTATGATGCAAACATGTGATGCTTTCCTTTATCAATCTCTTCTGACCCGCCTAAAAACAAACCAGATCACTCAAACCTTAAACATTACATCCGGCTACGACCGGATGTAAAACGTTATATAACGCTGACCTGCCGCTACTACTAAAAGAAAAAAAGCGAATAAATTGGTCTCCTCTGTCAAAAGTAACTCGATCAAAATAAAATGGATTATCTTCCGAAGCCTATCCATAGCTAAAGAAGAACTGTACTTCCCCTCCTATTTTTTCAAAAGAAGAATTTTACGCTTAGGCGGCCCTGTCCCCCTGTCACTGCTCCTGCTGGATATCAATAAGCCTTTTTTCGACGGTCGGCGGCTAGCTTTTCACAGCTAAGCTCTTAAGGCTGAATCCTACATCTCGTAGTCGCATTGGCATACCTTCCAAGGCTGAGACCCACATCTCGTGGTCGCATTCGCCTTTCTTCCGAGGCTGAATCCCACATCTCGTGGTTGCATTCGCCTTCCATCTCCTAGATATGCCAAAATGTCCTTTTGGGGACCATTAGAGATCTCCTTCTACGGTTTGGAGTATCTCTGACAGTCCTTACGGACTCGCCGAAATAGACGACCAGGTGGCAAACACAAAGAGGACTCTAAGACCATCCGGTCTTAAACATTCGGTCGGTCCCGTTGTCCGTTCGTCCGCTTAGCTGCGCAGTGCTAAAACACCGGTTAGCTTTAGCTATTGGTCCTCTGCCTGCGCAGCGCTAAGATACCGCAAATCTTAACCACAGCTTCTTGGAACGTTTGCTCGATACGGCGCTAAAGCACGGGTTAACTTTAGTTGTCGGTTCCCCCGTCCTTCACTGCAAAGACACGACTATTTTGGTACTATCCGCGTCGACTTCGACCAACACCAGCTACTCGCTTCGATCATCTAGCTGCTTCTCTTCGACTTCGACCAACACTAGCTATTTGCTTCGATCATCTAGCTGCCTCTACGACTTCGACCAACACCAGCTATTTGCTTCGATCATCTAGCTGCTTCTCTTCGACTTCGACCAACACTAGCTATTTGCTTCGATCATCTAGCTGCCTCTACGACTTCGACCATGCCAGCTACCGTCACCAACCATCTAGCTGAAGACACCAACAACTATCATGAACTTACATACGTCCTTTTGTAAACACGACAAATAAATTTTCATCTTTGTTATATCGTTACCTCACCTTTGTTTCCTTCACAGTCTTTTGGCTGTCATTACTCGCACGCTTAACCTTTGCAGGGTCGACGTGCTTATCGGCTCCGCAACAAATCTGCCATTTCTTCCAGAAATCCTATTCCAAAATTCTGACCAGTCATAGAATACAGAGAGAAATCTAAAATTTTCTTCATTAACACTAATTAGATTAAAATATCTATTTCTTAGCCAACAACCTTTATATGGTGTTTTTACATTCATTATTGAACACAAAATATAAAATATGCTTATATATTTGGCAACTTCGGCAACATTAGGCAAACATTTCTGAGCTGGTTTGGAAATGAAGTGAAAGAAAAAAAAGTATTTTTTCATCAACAAAGTAAGACTTTGCTATTGTTTTTTTTTCTCTATGTTTATGATGAAATTTAGCTTTTTTAATATAAGGACGAATAAGAGAAGGGAGAGAAATTGTTGGTTCATTGCATTATTTATTACAAATAAATTTGATACAAACAATAGAGATTTAAAGTCGAATAATACTTCAAGGAAAGTAGATAAAACATAGAAAATTTAAAGACAGAAATTCGGTCATAATTTTAATTGTTTCAAAAATGGACATGATTTTTTTTTATAATTAAAAAACTCATTTTCAATTAGCATACTTTTGTAGGATGTTATATTGTGTTTTTAATATTTAATTTCCATTTTGTAGTAGTATATTTAATTTGTTTTTATATGTGGTTGCGTGTTCTCATTAGTCGGAAGGTCATCATTTATAGCGACGGGGATAACATTATCACAATTACTATTATTGTTGGGTTTTTAGGTTTAAGTTGGTTTTGCGCTGGTTACGTTGGCATTGCGTTGGTTGCGTTGGCACTTCGTTGGTACTTCGTTGGTAGTTTTCCCCTCGCTAAGTGTTGATGGAAAATAAAGGTGGTGGAGAAGAACGAAGACGTCGTTAGGTTTTTGCATCAAGGTTTTAATGGCAGCATAAGTAAGGGGTTTACGCTGGTATGCCGCGAGGTCTCGTAGTAAGGAAAGAAGGTAGGAAGTTATCTAATTTTTTTTTTACTAGAATCCCTTGGCCTGGAAGAATAGACACAAGGGATCCATAAACTAGATGACTCTCCTCATAATGGTTGATGAAGCTACTACTATTCGGGAGCAGATGAATAGACGTCCGTTCCCGTTGGGGATTTCTGAGCGAGAGAGAGATTCGCGGGCTTTCTTCAATTTTTGGAGCTGCTAGGAAATATGGTTCGGGCTGAATAGGACAAGTCATCCTGATTGGGTGAAAATGTTCGGCGACTCTAATTGTCAAATTAAATTACGCGCCAAACAAAAATTCAAGTTTCTTTCTGCTACAGTTTTAATTTCCATGTTTTAATCTTAATTTTAATAATTATTCTCTAAAGTTACAAATTTGTAATTATTTGACGATTATTACTCAAATGCAGCAACAACTGAATAATAAATTAGGAAGCAAACAGTAATTAGATAAACAGAAAAACAATTTACATGAAAAAGATGAATAAATAAAACAATTAAATACAAATAAGAAACAAATAAATTAAATATAAACATGCAAATAAATTTGATACAAGCAATGTAAAAATCAAATAATACTTATAGAAAAATAGGTTTCAGATACAAAATTTAGCTGAATGTTTAGAATTTTCTTCTTTTTATTTTCTTCTTTTTTTTTTAACTTGTCACTTGCAATATTATAATTTCTCGAAGAACAAAAACTATTTAAACGAGCATTTTTTGAGCTCCAGACAAACATTCTTTGCTTTTTTTTTCTATATTGTGACGACATTAAAAAGAAGGTAATATTCTGCCAAAACATTCAACGTGTTGAAATTTTTTGGGTCGTAACCAAAAACCGACTTTCAAACAAATTAACTCAAAAACAAAAAACAAAATAACAAAACGTAAAGGTATCGTAGCACCCACGGCTACTCAAAAACGTCCTCTGTGAGAGGAACGCTGAGTCAACTGTGATGTTGGTAAAATAACGTAAACCCTAATGTTGTGAACATTAGATTTTTTTTTTTTTAAATGATTAATTCCACCTGTCATTTCGAATTTAGTTCTAAACAGCTTACTTAAATAAATCGTATTTAAAACCTCTTCTTCGATTTACAATGAGTTATTTCCTTGTAGCTCTGTTTAAGAAAGGATTGTTGACAACTGCGAATATTTCCCGCCGAGACCATCTTTATAGCTGCTCCTTTCCCTTATAAAATCAGCTACTTAACCCAGATTGTTTGCCAGTTCGTGGTCACAGGGCTGCAGGAGTGTGACCTTTTTATATCCAGTCCACTCCTTCTGTGCCGGGCTTTTTGACTGAACTTGACACTTGCTTGTGATTCCGTTCATTCGGTCGATCCCAGCCTGGTAGCTAAAAGTTCTAGCTTGGGCCGAACGTTAGAAGCCCTTGCGTGGACTCGTCCTTCGGTCCATCGCAGCCTGGGGCGTAAAAATGTTTCAAAGTCCATGGACAGATCCCGCTTGCATTGGCTTGTAGTGATCCCTCTTCTTAGTCGTAATCCTACCTGTGAGGCAACCAAATACCAGCTCACGGTCCGCTGCGCACACGTCTAGCTTGCAGCGAACCCGTTCATTCGCAGTTTTGGTCCTGCCTGAAGCGAACACGTGTTAGTCTCGCTACTGAACCTATCCTACGTGAACTTTGTTCACAGTAGCAGCCAATCCTTATCTCCCACACCGTCCCTGCTTTCGACAACGACGCTTCAGGATGCAGCTGAACCCGGTTTTTCCACCGACTTCGTTCTTGACTGTATTGACGACCTTCCAACCCGCAGCCGACTTGGTTTCTTCGCTGACTTTGTTCCTGTCTGCGCTATCGGTTCTTCAGCGTGCAGCTGAACCCGGTCCCTTCGATCACGTTCCTGCCTCCACTATCGACATACTCGCTACCACCGTCAACCCAACGACCCACTACTTCGGCTTCATCTACCAAGGTGTACCCGATGACTAGCCACACTGACACCAGCTACACCATCGGCTTTCTTCAAGCCATTCCGACCCGCAACACCGTAGTAATATAACATCTGCGATTCTACACTGAATTCATCATTCGTGTACGATTCGCTTAATAAAGGCTTATCATTTTCAATTTTATCCTCATTGTCCGTGTCATTTGTATATTTTTTAGTCAATTAACATTCTTTTTACACACACACACACACACACACATTTATATATATTACGAACGTTTTCTAGGGCCAATGACAGCTTGTGTAACTCGGTCCTGCAACAAAGGTTCCAAAGGTAAAAATAAATAAGTCGGAGCTAAAAACATACGAGACACTTATCACATAAGATACAAATGCTTTATTCTATAAAGTGGACAAAAACAGACAACAGCTAGTGCCTGCATATCAGTCCCTATGCAGGAAATAATACATTAACAAAACATTAAACGAAGGCAATATTTAGAAAATTAACAAAAATTACATATCTCTTACATTCATTAACAAAATATAAAACTAAGGTAACATTAATGATAGTGTGACGTGGTATGCTACAGAGGGAAAGGGAGGTCGATTCTCTTACCCTATTGTGTCTGAATCAACAGGCACTAAGACTGACTGTTAAAAGGAGATATGAATGAAAGTATATTTCTCGCACTCTATGACCTGCAGCCTGTTGAACAAAGAAAGGAATCCAGGCCACTCGAGTGTCGTGACCGGATTCAATAGTGGGAGAAAGAAAAAGTCAAATGATTGGCCCATAGACCCTTAACGCCAAAATGCTATTTTTTTTTTTTTTTTCGTTAGAGAAATTTGGAAAAGAATCTTCAGTTTGGGGACAGAAGTCGGCGGAGACAGCCAAACTCCGGGAGGTCCCTCGCCCGTTAAAAAAATCTTTAGTTCAGGACAGAAATCAGCGTTAGAAAGACGCTGACTCAGCCGACTCTGCAGATGTCACTCGCCCGTAAAAGAAAGGAACCTGAACATTAAGCCTTGTCAAAGATAAGTACAACTTAAACTGTTTTCCTTCTACCCTTCCTAAATATTTGGGAATTATATGTATTCAAAAAAGAAACAGAGAAACTGAAAGGATTCTGTTTAATCATAAGCAAATTAGGGAATGAAGATTATTACATGCTTCAGTCCGGCGACTTAGATACTTTCTCCAGTAAAAAAAAGAAAGAAAGAAAAAAAGGAGAAAGAAGAAAAGGACTGGTGAGAGACATTTATGTTTGATGTTTCCTGTTGGCTTAATATTGCCGGTATTTTAAAAGGAAAAGAGAAAATATAAAGGAACTGTTTCTTAAATCTTATCATTAGTTTGGTCGTTTCCTATTAAAACTTTGTTACATCTTAAATGCACCCTTGTGTTGAAATCTATTGGTTGTGTTGTTACTTCAATCGATTCGTATTCTTTTGACCATATCTGTTTCAGCCTCGTATCGTTGTCATTAATTTTCGCTAAACGTCTTATTCACCTTAAAACATTACAAGGGAATTTTGGGAATTTGACTACAGTGAATAAAATCTAACCTTGAAGTCCGTTTTTTCCGCAATCTGAGGGGGTATGAAACCGAAGGACTTGGTGGGGTATGTGAAAGTGAGTTGGAAGCCCCCATACCAGCGTCGGAGATCAGTCTAGCCCCAAATTAACCCCCACATTATTAGCCAGTTTACCATATGCCTGAAATAGGAGTCTTGACAAGGACTTATCCTGCGGAGGGTCAAGTGCCAGACTGCCCTCGACGTCACATGCGCATAAAATGAATTCTCGTCCTGGGATAATTATTTGTGCAGCGTCACTATAGTATAAAAATTACAATAATCTTACTTCCCTGAAGGCGGCTGAAACCGGCCCCCTTTTATTTTCTGTCTCCTTTTTCTTTCGTTTTTGTCTGTAGGGGAGAGTTTGTAGTTTAGTTGGTGACGTCTTATTCTTTTTTCTTTCGTTTCTTTACTCATTTTTCTTTCCTTTTCTTTGGTTGTTGAATGTGGTTATAATTTACTCTTCTTTCTTTTCCTACTTGTTGTCTGTAGGAAGAGTTTGTAGTTTAGTTGGAGACTTCTTTTTTCTTTAGTTTCTTCTTCATTTCCGTACAAAATCTACAGGTCCTTTAGACCTGAAATATTCCGGGTTTTTTTTTTTTTTCGTGAGATAGCTAATAAACTAATTGTGAAATTCTAGTCTGCTCGTGTCAGAGGATTACTTATGTCTTAGCTTGACCATAGAAGTTAGTTTTTACTCAAAAATCTCCATACCTGCGACTCTCAGAATTTACCTGTTTCTGTTCTAGACCATTTAAAATAAACTTTTTGCATGGGCCATCTCCGGGACGACCTACACTCAACGATGGCTTATCGAGAAAAGAGAACGAACTTTTACTTCCTTCTCCCACTTCCAAATAAGAATTCGCGACTCTTCCCCCTCCACAATCGCAGCAGCAAATCCACCATTTTAGCCCATCCGATGCCAATAAGAACAGTCCTGTCCCTTTTTGCGACTCTTCAGGTGGGTGAACCAATAAAATCTTTTACAATCTAATACTCTGTAATTAGAATAGCAAACCACTGCTTTTTCCTCAACTGTAGAATATATATCAGTATATTCTACAGATAGGGTCCTATCTATGGGTCAAATAGAACTAAACTGCATACTTATGCAAAAATGACTTGTTTGAAATAGAACAGTTTTGATATTTAAACTGCACACTTATGCTAAACTAAATTGTTTGAAAAAGAACTGTTTGACATTGAAACTGTACTTACGCGATACTGAATTGTTCGGAATAGAACTGTTTTGAAATTTAACTGTGTGTAAACAAAAACTATACTTATACTAAACAAAATTGTTTGAATTAGAATTGTTTGACTAAACAAAATAGCTTTAAATAGATATGTTTTTGACAATCAAACTGTGAACTTATGCTAAACTGAATTGTTTGAAATAGAACTGTTCATTTGTATGAAATGGATTGGGCATTGAATAACCTACAAAGGTTGATATGCCATAAAACCTAAACAGACAATCAATAAGTAAAGATACTATGATGTTCTTATATACTAGTAACTTAAATCTATTGATTGCTGTTTCTCATTAGATTCACCCTCCGTGATACAGTGGCATAAGTGTTCCTCTTCTCATGAAGATCCTACTCTCCGCCTAACTTCTAAAAAAAAGTCACATTTTGCTTCTACTTTATTTCATGTATGTTTTCTCTCTTTTGAAAAAGCCAGGTGGTTTAGTAGAGAGTTTGGGTATTTAGTTTCAATTTGGGCGACCTTCCTCGATGTTGTCCGAGTCTTCATGACCACACTTTACACATGCTTAATGTCCTCTGAAAGCCTCCTTGTGGTAGCTTTATCTTTGACATTTAAAGCACCTCAACGGTGCGTGATGTATTGCTCTACACTCTCAAGGCAATATCCAATTTTTACTTCGTTAGGTATCTTAGGTTTTTGAAAGTCAGAATATATGTATTTGTTTGAATTTCCTCTCCATCATTTTTAATGGTTATTCATTTGTAATCTATGAACCATTGCTTTCCCAATGCTGCTGTCATTACTTCTGATGGAGCCAACAAGTTCCTGCTGCTAATAACACTTTTTAAAGTGTTAATCTCTCATGCAGATATGCCTTGCATTTTGTGGTGTGGAACATATTAGTTTTGAGGGTATATTGATGTGCATCAGACTGTTCCCTACCATCAGCAAATTGCTATTTCAAGTATTTTTGACATTCTGAAGGGTTGCTCTGTTTGAAATAACCTTGTCTATTAAGAATTGAGATAATTTGGCTTGGGAGGACCTTTGGAATGATTCAAGTACAATCCATTTTGGGAAATCTGATGTCTTATGTCTCTGAATCAGACTCTGGTAGATTTCATTTAGTATTTTTTTCATTTGGACAAGTGATAAATAATAGTTGTTTTCTGCTGTTCCTGTGCTCTGCCAATGACACCATGGAGTCTGATACTTTTGGCAATTTTTTAGGGGAAAAAACTCATTTACTTGGTTGAGATCAGGATACACTACCAGTATACTCAAGCTGGGAGTAGGATCCTGTTCTAAAGCATTACAGGTCACTGCCCATAGCCAACAGGTTCTCTCATTGAGAGGAGTCTTACCCCTTTTTACAGGTGTAGTCAGATTATTCTACAGCCATAGCCGACAAGACAGAGACAATATTTCTTTGTAAATAGTTCTCCACTTGTTTTAAAGGCCCTGTATACAAATTGCTGATGCCAATAGGTTTTATCCACTGCAGAAAAATGTGACAACTGAAATGGAGAAATACATTTCACAAATAAGTTTGAAAGGAAACAATACAATGAAGAAGATAAGCTTTTTGTGACCTTAGTTTAAGTATGAACAACTAACTAGAACAATATTGGGAAAGCTGACGGATTTACACAAAGAAGCTGTCAAAGGCCAGTATAAATACTAGCATGAATAATCTAACACAGATTCTTCTAGAGTCCCTAAATAAAGAGACATAATGAAGGAAGGAATAAAGATATAGTTATTGATTTAAAAGGATTTTGACAATGTCTTTTTTGCTTGTTTAGCATTAGAGAACAGTAATATTTTTCTAATTGGCAGTTCATTGACAAATTTAACATTAAATCTTTTCATATTCATTTCCATTATTTTCTTCAATATAAATATATATATATATATATATAGAGAGAGAGAGAAAGACAGATAGAGATAGAGACAGAGAAGGTAAATATAAAAGTAATAAGACAAATAAGAATATTTCTTTGGAGTTGTTTATTTTTTAGTTATTCTCAACTACATAGGTCTTCATTAAAAGGAAAATTTTTTGTGAAGGAAAGTTCTTATAATAGTTGATATACACAAATTTCAAAACAAAAAGGTTACTCTCCAGTGTGTGTTGACAAGTGGCTTTTGAGACTGGAATTGTGGGAAAATTTAGCTCCACAGATTTCACAATTAAAACGTTTCACTCCAGTATGTGTATACATGTGTTGTTTGAGACTAGAATTCTGTGAAAATTTAGCTCCACAGATTTCACAATGAAAAGGTTTCTCACCAGTGTGTATTGACATGTGTCCTTTGAGATGATCATTCCGTGAAAATTTAGCTCCACAGAATTCACAATGAAAACACTTCTCTCCAGTGTGTGTTGAAATGTGTCTTTTGAGATTTGAGTTGTAGGAAAATTGAGCTCCACAGATTTCACAATGAAAAGATTTCTCTCCAGTGTGTGTTGATATATGTCTTTTAAGGGAGGAATTCAGGGAAAATTTAGCTCCACAGATGTCACAATGAAAACGTTTCTCTCCAGTATGAGTATACATGTGTTGTTTGAGACTAGAATTCTGTGAAAATTTAGTTCCACAGATTTCACAATGAAAACGGTTCTCCCCAGTGTGTATTGACATGTGTCCTTTGAGACAATCATTCCGTGAAAATTTAGCTCCACAGACTTCACAATGAAAACGTTTCTCTCCAGTGTGTGTTGAAATGTGTCTTTTGAGATTTGAGTTGAAGGAAAATTGAGCTCCACAGATTTCACAATGAAAAGGTTTCTCTCCAGTGTGTGTTGACATGTGTTGCTTGAGACTAAATCTCTGTGAAAATTTAGCTCCACAGATTTGACAATGAAAATGCTTCTCTCCAGTATGTGTGTACATGTGTTGTTTGAGATAATCATTCCGTGAAAATTTAGCTCCACAGACTTCACAATGAAAACACTTCTCTCCAGTGTGTGTTGAAGTGTGTCTTTTGAGATTTGAGTTGTAGGAAAATTGAGCTCCACAGATTTCACAATGAAAAGGTTTCTTGCCACTGTGTCTGGACATGTGTCTTTTGAGATGTGAATTCTGGGAATATTTAGCTTCACAGATTTCACTATGAAAACTTTTCTCTCCAATGTATGTTGACATGTGTCCCTGGAGATATGTATGCTGCCTTTTTAAAATGTAATTGTGTGAAATTTTACCTGCATAGATTCCACAAACTAAAGGTTTCCGCAATGTAATGCACAAATTTCACAGTGTAATAATCTCACTTTTTCATCACTGCTCATTATTCTCAAACCTGCAAAAAAAAGATAAATTAGAAATGTGGTTCTATAAAAAGTTATACATAAATCTTTATTAATAATGAATTAATAAATTTATTAATTTATTTAAATTCGAATTTTTATGATTCCAAGCAATTAATATTCTACAATTAATCAAAGACCATGAAGAATTTTTGACTGAAACAAATGTAGGAATTTAGAAACATCGATAAACTACTGTTCAAATTAGAGAAAGATTCTATAAAAATTTGTTTTATAAGTAAAAAAAATTATATTAACAAAAAAAAGTAGACTATTAGTCCAAATGAATGAATCTCAAAAGATTGATGGACAAGAATGAATGATATAATCTTTTATTTTATAAACAATCAAAGACTTTTTGATAAAGAGGTAAAAAAACTTAAAAGATTGATTAACTATTTTTGGACGTCTAATACAGAAAGTAAATAGACGTTTTTAATATTTTATAAGTAAACTAAAATCCTGAACATTTTTAGACACAAACAAATGAAATAAGAAAGATTGATAAACAACTATTCAAATTGCATACAGAGATAACAAAGGTTTTTTTTATACATAACCTAAAATTTGTGTAGACTTTTAGACACACAGAAATGATGTAAAAATTTTTATGAACTAATAATCAATACAGACATAATATAGACTTGTATTTTTAATCAAAGATCATGTAGACTGTTTTCCCACCCAAATAGGTGAAGGTAAAAAGATTGATTGAGTCGTATTGTAATTTAATGCACTGAAGTACAATTTCACTGAAAATCCAAATTATAATTTGAAGCTAGTCAAAAGAAGCTAACACTATTGGACTTATTAGAACTGAAAAAAAAACAACAAAGTAAACGTAAAATAGAATGCCTGTAAGGATACTAAGAAGCATAAAAATACTTTAATGAATTTTAAAAAAGACTAGTCGTGGACTTTATCTAAGTTAAAACTTAATAATGAAAAACGGAGGTCAACACGAAAAAAACTTTTTTAAAAGAGATAGGAAGCAGCATGGTGGACGTAGAGGCAAGTGGAAAAACCCTTTGATGGCTCAATGCAATGCCTAACCAGGTCCTCAGTGTATGAACACAATGATTCAATGGCTAGGATCAATTAGTTTGACCAGAGAACTACTATGGAAAGAGCATTTCAAGAATTTACTCGGAAACCCTCTGAAAGTTACACATGAACCAATCATGATAATTATAAGCAATTAGACATCAACTAGGACTGTTAACTCAAGAAGAACTCAACTCAGAACTTTGAAAAATTTTAAATAGAAAAGCAGCAGGTCTCAATAAAGTACCCCTAGAAGTATGGAAGACAAGACAATTTGACGACATACTGCCCTGATACTGTAATGTTGGATATGATCAAAACCCTATACACAGATGAATGAAGGGATACATCCTCCCCTTCCCTAAAAAGGGTGACCTCAGATTAGCCAAGAACTACCGAGGTATAACACTTACATCCATAGCAGCCAAGATATACAATACCCTACTACGCAACTGCATAGAACCCAAAATGGAAGAACCAAACTGGCTTCTGGAGAAATATATCCACAACCTCACAAATTTTGACTATCGTTGAATTCTTGAAGATGTACGAACAAAAAAAACCCTACAAGCAACAATATTATTTGTAGACTTTACCAAGGCCTTTGACTCCATCGACAGAGGAAAGACAGAGCAAATTCTACTCACTTACAGCCTACCAAAAGAAACCGTCACAGCTATAATGATCCCCTAAAGAAACACCAAAGTAAAAGTCCGTTCTCTGGATGGAGACACAGACTACTTCAACATTGTAGCAGGTGTACTGCATGGAGACACATTAGCCCCATACCTCTTCATTATCTGTCTAGACCATGTACTTAGAAACATCTATTGACAAAATCAAATAAAACGGTTTCAAGCTAATAAAAGAAAGAAGTAGAAGATACCCAGCAAAAAAAAAATTACCAACACCTAATCAACTGATGACATAGTGCTTCTGGCAAATGCATCCGCCCAAGACGAAACCCTGCTACATAGTCTGGACAGAGCCGCTGCAGGCATTGGCCTCCATGTCAATGCACACTAAACGGAATATATGCACTTTAATCAAACAGGTGAAATCTCCACACAAAACAGTAGCTCTCTGAAACTAGCCGACAAGTTCACCTACCAAGGAAGCAGTGTCTCATCAACTGAGACAGATATCAACACGCGACTAGCAAAGGCACGGAGAGCTATTGATAGGGTCTCAGTCATATAGAAGACTGATCTAACCGATAAGATGAAACGCAGTTTTTTACAAGCAGTGGTCTTGTTGAAACTGCAATATGGATGCACTACATGGAGGCTAACTAAACATATGGTAAAAAGCTTGACGGCAACAACACAAGAATGCTTTGAGAATTATGAACAAGTCCCAGAGGCAGCACCCTACAAAGCAGCAGCTGTACGGCCACCAACCACCTATCACAAAAGCTATCAAAATTAGACGAACCAAACATGCGGGACACTGCTGGAGAAGTAAGGACAAACTCATAAGAGATGTAGTCCTGTGGTCCCCTTCACATGGCTGAGCAAAGGCAGGACGACCAGGTAAAACCTACATACAACAGCTCAGTGCTGATACGGGATGTAGCCCTGAATATCAGCTAGAAGCAATGGACGATAGGGACGGGTGGCGAGAGAGGGTCATGAGTATCCGTGCTAATGGCGCGACATGATGATGATGATGATTTCATAAACAATCAAAGACGTTTTGATAAAGTGGGAAAAATTTTAAAGATTCATTAACTATTATTGAAGTTTAATGCAGAAAGTTTATTGACTTTTTAAATATTTTATAAGTAAACTAAGATCTTCTATTTTTATGAACTAGTAATCAAGACTAATACAAATATTATATAGACTTGTATTTTTAAGCAAAGATCAAGTAGACAACTTTCCCACCCAAACAGATGAAGGTAGAAATATTGATTAAGTTGTATTCTAATTTAATACAGATATTATAAAGACTATTATTTCATAAACAATCAAAGACTTTTAAACAAAAAGGTATGAATGTCAAAAGATTCATAAGCTATAATTCACATTTAACACACAGAGTATATAGCCTTTTATTTTATATGCAATCAAAAATCATGTAGACGTTTAGACACAACAGAATGAATGTAGAAAAATTGATGGACTAGTATTCATAATTTATGAAATAATAGTTGATCTGGACATAAAATCAATTTTGTCCAAGTTTCAACACAGAAGTCAGAGATTCTACAAGCAACTAATGCTGATTCAACAATATGCAAACTAAGAGACATAATCATGTAAGGTGGGCCCGACACATTCAAAGAAGTTAGGAAGGAAATGCGACCATACTAGCCCTATCGAAATGAGTTAGCTATAGAAACTGGCATCTTGATTAAGGATGAGCGAATCATTATCCCAAAATCTATATAGAAAGAGCTACTTTACAAGATCCATTATGGCCATCAGGGAATCAAAAAGTGCAAGAGGTGAGCCAAAAGCTGTGTGTTCTGGCATAACATCAACCAAGACATTGACAGAATAATCCAGCTATGAGATGCCTGCCAGGAACACCAAAAATGGAAAGCACTGAAACCTTGATACCACACAAGATCCCAGTTAGACAATGGAAAATAGTAGCTACTGACTTGCTCCACTTTGATGGATTGAATTTTATCCTTTTTGTG
Source organism: Sepioteuthis lessoniana (assembly GCA_963585895.1). Classification (NCBI taxonomy): domain Eukaryota; kingdom Metazoa; phylum Mollusca; class Cephalopoda; order Myopsida; family Loliginidae; genus Sepioteuthis; species Sepioteuthis lessoniana. The sequence goes on along the minus strand of OY757908.1, from coordinate 32,742,778 downwards.
GACTACTGCTAAAAATATCACTTTGTGCCAAAGTTAAGTAATTTCTCCAGCCAGGAAGTCATAAACATGACTAAGCAAGTGTTTGGTGATAATGGCCTTACAGAAGGGGAGTGATCAGTGATAATGGCCTGCATTACAATTCAGCTGCATATAAACAGTTTGCAGAAGAATGGGGATTTGAGCATCGCACATCATCTCCGAGATACCAACAATCTAATGGGCTTGTGGAACGTTATGTGCAGTCAATACAATCTGCCATCAGAAAAGCCAAAATTGAGCAGCTGTGACATCAATATGGTACTGCTGTGCCTTCATACAACTGTTATCTTTTGACCTTTTGACCCGGCCAAAAATGCCATTCAAGGTGATGCACCGGAAGGAAGTGACACATTCTAATGGCAGTTATGAGAGGAAATCGTGTGGGCGGAAATTGGCTGATGAAATGGGACGAGCAAAAAGAATTCCCATGGTACACTACAGAGTGATGCACCTCTGAACTGCATGACAGTTATTTCCGCTTGATGACAATTAAACATTCGATTTCAAAGATCGAGTGGGCGTCGAACGATTATATAATTCAGTTGGGTTCGACGAGCCAGAAGCAGTTGCCAGGAGAGTTCCAGGCAGCTAGAGACGAGATGTGGTAGGGAAAGCCACACCCGACCGACGGGGCCCTCGGATACCCCGATGGAGTTTGGGGTCCAGAGAAGATGCTGATAAGACGCAATAAAGAAAGCCAGCATCGAGCAGAGTGAGCCCCTAGGCCTCTGGTTGAGCAGCATTAAAGAACAAGAAACAACGTGACGGTCATAACAGCGGGGTCAAAATATTGCAGTTACGTTTGATCTCCAGCTCCCTCTCACACGCAAACCTTGAACAACCCTTTCGAACCCTTGCAATAAAGTGAGAGGTAAAATATTGTTAAAGAAGTCTTCCTGTGTCTTTATTCCTGCGTCATTTATCATCGTGCGTCTGTCTTTATTATTGTGTCATTATGATGCTGCATGAACATGTAGATGAGTATATAACACAACCCCTTTAGACCACACATTATCATCACCTCTAGAACCGTTATTCAAAAGAAAATTGGTGAGTAATATCACAGTCAAAGTGTACTAACCACAATGCAAAAAAAGTGGAGGTATCAGCCTGTTTATACAAGAGACAAGCTGAACCAAAAGCATACTATGTTCTGAATGCGAGATATCTCCTCGATATCCAAATACAACAGCATTCAAACCCCATCTGGACAGGTCCTCCACAGGAACCAAAAACATCTAAAGGAAAACCCATCTACAATATCTAGCTATTTACCAGATTGGAAACCAACTCATCACCAAATATTCAAACAAAAATACTTAATACTCCGCCCCAAACTTGCAATCATCATGCCAAACACGTCCCACAGGAACCACGTATATGCACGAACCTAACAGAAAACAAAACAACTAAATCTGACTGAATAATAAAGCCACCGGCAACATACAAAGAATAAAACATAGGAAAAATACATTTTTCTTTATTTATATTTCTTATATGTATATAAAAAAAGAAGAAAGCGGGGTCCCTATATAAAAACACAACAGGACAGTTATTTTTTTCTTGTTTCTTTTTTATGTGAGTGTGTGTGTTTTGTGAAAGTTGAAATAAAATAGATAAATAGATAAAAAGTAATATAAAAAAACAACTTTAGTGTCAAAAGGGGTACCTCGGGTAGTGTAATGGTTTGCAATCTTGACTAGCAAACCTGCAAGAATGAGTTCGAGTCTCATTGGGTGCCCCGTTCAATCGGCCTTGTGCCACATCGAAGCAAAGAGCTTCGTAAATTACAACTTTAGTGTCAAAAGGGGACGTAACCTTTTCAGCTTACTCAAGAGTAACTTTCCTTTGGCTAAGTGCACAATGAGTCATCAAAAGTCAGACATTAAAACATCGCTTCTATCATTAACAAATATTCCAGTGTTGCTCCTTTCATTAACATAGCAAAGACCGTCAATAAAAAAAAAAAAAAAAAAAAAAAAAATCAACTCCATTCACAAAATATTTCCTTATTATTTGTAATTACCTTTCACTTAAAATTTTGATTTTTTAACTCATTAAAAGAAATAAACGAATTTACAAAAGGAAAAAGTGTGACGTTTTCTTTAAGATTTTTATCCCGAAAACAAAAACTGATTGTTGTTCAAATTTTGCTGTTATTTCGGTTGAGATTTCTTTGTCTTTAGAAATGTTTAGATTATTTCACTTATGGTTAAATTTTTAAATTATTCGGAATTTTCAAAAGTTTTCCTTAAACAACCAACAAATCCAACGTTGTATCTGACTTCCAACACAAACAGCCAAGAGAAAAACAAGTTTAAAAACCGTTGTGTATGAAGAATTTCTTCTCTGCTTTTAAAATCCAATACATTTGGTCTACACAACCACATTCTAAACTAGATTGGAAATGTAAATATCAATTTTAGGTTTCATTTTCTACATTACTTCAGATATTAGAATGAAAATAAGAAAGTAGATGGGAAAGAAAGTCTTTACTTACACTTTCATCGAGTTTCTCATTCACTTGTAAAATTAACAAGTATTAAACTAACCTCCACAACAATTGATTGTATCAATCGTTTGTTTTGTCTCTACTTTTTCTGTTTTAAGCGCAGACATACTCAAAAGGGAGATAATTCTTGTCAGCTTTCTTGACTGAACTGGTTTGGAAATGTCGGGGCGAAAGAAAGTGAAGTATTTTTTAATCAAAAAAGCAAGACTTTGTGGTTTTCAGCTTTCTCCATGGTTATGAGTAAGTTTACATTCCTTTTATAAGAGGAGGGTGAGAAATTATAGACTCATCGTATTATTTATTTCAAATTTTTTACCATGTACAATTGAGTATAAAGGCCGAAAATGTGGCCTCATTATCTGTTGGCTTCTACGAAACTTGAAAATATACTTATCATCTCTGAATGAAAGCATAGGAATCCACAGGGATTGAATTTACTCATTTGCATTTATAAATTCCTTTGCAGTGGTAATTCAGTTTTTTTATTTCATGTGGCACTTGGCTATATGTTTAGGACATCCAATGAGACACGAACTAACGCGTAAACATTTACGAGTCTACCTTGCCAATAATTATAACACTGGAGGTGCCCTTGTTGGTCAGTCAGGGTTCTTAACCTTCCTGGACTACCTGGAAAATAAAATGTAAATTTTTCCAGACTTGAAAACCATATATGAAACTTTTAATAAAGCATTTTCAATCAAAATTCTCCCGTTTCATTCAAAATAATGTTTATTTATTTTTATTAATTTTTTAAACATTTTTTTGTCTAATATTTGTTTAACTGTTTAAATTAATACTCCTCAATACTAGAGTACAATAATTTAAGTAAAAACCAAACTAAGTTGAAAGTATTTTACTTGTTAAAACAAGACCTGAAAGTTGTCAAATATGTTTTAACTCTTATGTAGGGATTTTTTTTACTGAGGATATTCTTAATAAAATATTTCTTAAAATAAAGGGTTGTGTTGATGTGGTGTAGAGCTACAAAAGTTGAATTACGGACTAAAACGATCATTAAAAATTAATAAATATATTTTTAGATTTAAATTGCTTAAATTATCGATAATTTTGCCAGTGTTTTTCTCCTTTTTAATAACGAATTGCTAATCATATTTTAATGGATAAATTTTTTTTTTACGGAAATGGTTCTTCAGTCGAAATGTCGCCTGCATGTTATGTGTACCTTATTTTTTCATGAATCATTTTTTTCTGGTACGCCGTAAAACCTGCATGTTTAAAGATTGCGAAGTAATTCACGAATTAGGCCTATTTGTGGGGATTTTTGTCCCCGGGAAAAGCAGTGTCTACACCCTAAATTTTATTGGAGAATAAACCGTACTTAGAACGTAGTGAGGACGTGGGCGCCGCTTTTGAAGAAAGGACACAGGTGAGCTTTGCTGCAACAAAAGGTTGACATACCTACCCAGCGGGGGGGTGCATTTAAACAGTGGTACACATGTATGGTACTCATAGGAATTTCCACAGTTTAATTTTTGGTCGTACACCCCACCCTCTTCTAGTACCAACATAGTTTTACACTAAAGGTTTTCTCTGATAGCCCCTTCCCCAACTGGTACCTGGTACCATCATGATCTTGGACTCTCCTCTATACCCCACCCCCGACCCTGTACATGTTAATAGTATTAAGGTTATATACAATGGTAAGTGGGAGAGGGATATCTTGTTTTCAATTTGTAAAATCACCCGGCCATACCTGACCATACAATTAACAATGTGAATGTATAATATATAAACTATTAAGTAATAAGATCACCCCAAAACATTAATCATTATCTCTATTCTTCGACTGTTCTCTCTGTAGTGAACTAGGTCAAAAATAATCTAAAAGATTCATTTTAAGCCTATATAAAAACACACACACAATTTACACTAAATATTCTTTTAAAAATGACACTATGTCAAATGGTCCCTGGTTTAACATTGTATCTTTCATAAAGAATTTTCAAGTGCCATCATGTTTGTTGAGTATTGTGTTTTTAATGCAAATGCTTAAATATAATAAATTTGTACATAAACATTTAGTGACGCAATAATTTAATTCATTAAAAAAATTTTTTTAAATAGATCTGACCGTGAAATTAATTATCTAGATAAATATTTAAATAAATTTCTTATTCAAACTTTAAAAAAAAAAGCATGTCACCACCGGTGCCCAGCCCGGAAAATTTGGTCATCATAAAATTAAAAAAAAGTTGATTAAAGATTGATTTTAGGGCCTTCTGGAATGTTTGTGGGGATATTTTATTTGTAATTAACAGAAAATATATTTTATTATTAATTTTTTTTAAAAGAGGTAAGAACTTCATTGAGATAAATAAATTGATTTGATTTGCTTGTAAATTGTAGCAAATTCTCAAATTGAAAAATGTTTATGAATAAAATATTGGAAGAGGGTTTAGCTCTTTTTATCGATATAAATGGGATTTTATCTGGGCCTCAATATTTTGAATTATTTTGAAATAGCCACCACTCACCCCTAAAATAAATTTTTAATCATCTACTTTTCAAAATTACCGAATTTTCTGTTAGAGATTTTTTTTAGATTCTTTCATATCATCTTTTTTCTATTAGCTTTTAAATCAAGGCAACATATCAAGTCATTTCAGAATTTATTAAAGATGGATGATCTTGACCAATTCCATTTAACTGTGGCATGCAAACAGATGCAATTATGTAGTTCAAAATAGTAATTTATTGCAAATTAGAACAATTATTATTTGTAGTTATGAGCACTAAACACGTAACTTTCCTGACCAATAGGTTCCCGAGACTGATCAGTTTACCGACGTCCGCCATCTTTGTTTCGGAAACAAGTAGCATCACGGCCATTTTAAAATATAGGAGTGTAAATCCTATAAACTCAAGGCAACATATCAAGTCATTTCAGAATTTAATAAAGATGGATGACCTTGACCAATCCCATTTAACTGTGGTATGCAAACAGATGCAATTATGCAGTTCAAAATAATGATTAATTGCAAATTAGAACAATTATTATTTGTTATGTTTATTGTTAACGACTAAGAACGGCCTAAAACTAAAAGAGATAAATTACAAAAATAGGACTGTGTACTCGCTTGGTTACCTCATTTTAGGAATACCTCCCCTTTAGAGGTACCAGCTACTTCTTACAATATCACCCTTTTCCTCCCTTAATGAACCTAACCCTCTTTTCGGCATACATGTCTGTCAACTGAACTTTGACCACCCTTCCCTCTGACCCGCCGAGCAAGAAAACCATGAACATACTGAACAGAGTTTAATGGGGCTCAAAGTTTTATTATATTGATCTATTTTTTCTTTTTCTTTCTGTCATTTTTTCTTTCTCCAGTCATTATTTCTTTTAGAGTACTTAGTACCCGTGTTTCTGAAGGCTGGAAAATCACCTGAGTTATTCGGCCAGGAAGGCTTTAAATTAGAATTTTTTTTCTGAAATTATTTTAAATTCATTTATTTTTTTCTTCTTAGCGGTGTTTCTTATACTTAATAATATAAGTATGGATATTGGAGAATCCTTTCCTGTTTTTTAGGCTATATATTCTTTTGGGTCCTTTCTTTTTGAGATGCTTGCTGTTGCCTTGCTTTTGCGAAAGAAGCTCTTTATTGTAGGCGCTGTCTTTGAAATAAATGAAATCTTTAATTTCTTTTATTCGACATTTGTCATAATCTCAATAAATTCTTTGTCATCAGCAGTTGAGCCAAATGAATCAGCATCAAAAATTTTCTCCAGGTTAGGTTCAATCGAACCTTCATCGAAAAATTCTAATATATCTAGCTCCTTACCACTGAGTTTTGAGCACTGTAGTCATGGGGCCGAAGCTTAAGTCAGCATGTTAAGAATGGACGGAAGTGTTTCCCCGTACTTAGCCACACCGTTGGAAATGGATTCGCTTGACTGTGAAAGCGACATTTTTCTCATGTTCACTTTATGGTCGACTTCCGATTGATAAGTGGATTCATTAACTTCGTCGGCTAAATAACCGTCTGTTTTAAGGTCTATACAAGTCTTTACGCAAGCTTCATTAATTTCATTTTTAAAGTTTTCATTTTTTTTTTCATCCAAATTTTAATTTGCTTGTTTCACTTCTTGCATGAGATTCGATTAAATTTTGTCTGGTCTGCTGGTATTCTTTTTTTTTTTGAGTTTTGTAGAGGTCATTAGAGAATTCACCACTTTTACATATTTGAATTCTGCCATATTGAATATTGGTAATTAATTTCTTCTATTTTACTCGAAGAGAATTTCACTTATTTTTATACTTTATTCCTGACTTTGAACCAGTTACCAAGTTTCTATACAGAATTTTCGACAATATACTTATTTATTTGCAAGTAGGTGGGGATTTTTGTCCCCAGTAAAAGCAGTTTTAGCCCTAAGTTTTGTAGAAGAATAAACCGTACTTAGAACACAGTGAGGAGATGGTCACTGCTTTTGAAGAAAGGACACAAACGACTTTTATCTACTACAAAATGTTTACTGTACATATATGCAATATCCAACGGGCAGATACAACATGCAAAACAACAAACAAGTTCAAATAATTAGGATGCATAATTTTGGAGATAAAAATGCCCATGGAAACTTAGCTGTTAAGTTATTTCTGGTAATTTGTTAGGGCATTGTCACAAGGTTCAGATTAGTGGGTGCGTTTGTCTGTTCTCAACTGTTAGGTGTGGACAATTTGTCCGAATCGTCGCCGACTAGGGCTCATATGATGTGGTCTTAGCTACAACTACTAGTCTAGATTGTGGCAAAAAGAGAACAATTCTTCTGTGACAGTTTCTTTTATAACCAGCTCAAGAAAGGCTGTGAACTCAAGAAAGGCTGTGATTGGCTACTTTGGCCCTTCGCGCGTTTCCTCTATCGAATTCAGAAAGTATTTCCGCAAGGAAAAACATGAAAATAGAAATTTGTTTTCAAAAAGACAAAAATCACTGGCAAACTTTAACAATCATTTCAACATTTTAAATATGAAAAAAATAATTTTCAGAATTGTGGTATTGAAATATATTGGTGAGTTTTTTTTCCGTAATTCAACTTTTGTGGCCCTTCACCACACCAACACTAACTCATGTTTTAAAAAATATTTTTAGCAGAAATTTATTCAATAAATAATCACTACATTAGGGTTAAACTAAATCTGACAACTTTCAATTTTTGTTTTAACAAGAAAAATAGTATCTACTTAGTTTTGTTTTTACTTAAATTATTGTACACTAGCATTTTGGAGGATTAATTTGAAAATTTAAACAAATATTAGACAAAAAAGTTTTTTAAAAAACCCAAACAGACATAAATAAACATTATTTGAATGAAATCTTATTTTTGTACTTATATGTAATAGCAAAATTTTGATTGAAGAAGCTCTCTCTCTCTCTCTCTCTATATATATATATATATATATATATATATTTACAAGTTACCAAATAATATTTTACGTTTCTGTCAAAACAGTCTTTTTCCTCAAGTGCGTTATTTTAAACTAACAAAAATAATCAATGAACAATAATTTATTCATATTCTTCCGACATAGATTTTAGTTACAATAAAAAATTAAAAGTGAAATTCCAAATCCAAGGGAAATAATTTTTTATATTTCCCCAGAAAATTAAAACGCGTTTGTATTTAAATACATTTTTAAAATATCCAGTTTTTACTGTAAAGTCTCAAATACGAATTATGTTTAAAATTATCCAGAGTATATTTGCTAACTGTAACAATAACATTAATTTTTGTCTCAGATAATTTAAATTTTCCACGACATAATAAAAAAAAAACACCACTTTATCCAGGTTTTCAAGTTCCTGAAAAATTTACATTTTAATTACCAGGGTTTCCAGGACGCTTGGGAACCTTTGCAGACAAACGATGGCGCCTCCGTTGGTGTAGTCGTACCCGTTCATATGGCTTTGTGTCACATCTGAGCAAAAAGCTTACAAAATTATGCTAGTCGTCATTTGTTTGAGAAATGAAAACTGAGAATGCACATGTATTCATGCCACGTTTAATACATGTTAACACATACAAAAAGATTTACAAAGCCCAATTCACAGTTCTTTGTTCTTCCTTCCTTCCTCACAGTCATTATGCCTCTATCGGCGCTCGACGTTTGGAGCCGAGAATTTCACGTCTTGAAGTTTCAGGGACTTCTGTTAAAAGAGAGCGAACTCCTTATCCCATCCAAGAGAGTTTATCTCGAACCTAGTGTGTCCCTTAATACAGGAGAGTTGGCATTTTAGAACCCTACAATTATAACTACGAATGGATTTGTAAATACTAACGAGTAAATTCAATCCCTGCTTTTATGCAGTCTGGCAAAATTTTATTTACCCCACAGGAATCTTTACAGAAGCACTGATTGAAATGTTAAGTGCATTTTCAAGTTTCGTAGAAGTCAACAGATAATTAGCCTTCATTTTCAGGCTTAATATCTAATTCTAAATGTAAAAACATTTCTTCTTCCCTTTATCAGAAATCTAAAGTAAGTCACAATCACAGTGAAAGTTAACATCAGAGTTTTACTATGTTGATGAAAAAATACTTCTTTCTTTCACTCTGACATTTCCAAACAAGCTCAGTCGAAACTATCAAAAGAGAAGGCTGAAAAACAATGGTAGGAGGAAAACATATGAAGTCATCATCTTGAGACCTCCAACTTTCAAGAAGGGTGTCTTTTGTGAATTAAATTTTTTACAGCAGAGTTTTAAAACCATTTATCAATTTTTTTCTTTTAAGCATCAAATTAATTTATAAGCAAAAACAATGCCTCATGGATATTTTATACCAAATTGCAAAGGGAATGATAAAAACGGCCCTAAAGCTCATGGATTTTCTTTTTCTAAAGATAAAGAATTATTTTGATTCATACAATCAAAAGAGATAATTTTTCACCCACTAAATTCAGCAGAGTGAGTATTTTTGTTTTAAAATGGATGGAAAAATATGGATTGACTCATAAATATCTAAAAATACAAATGCCTAAGTTAGATATCAAACTGAAATTGATATGGATAATTTGAAATGTACACTGGCAATGCTGAAGAAATACGTTTTATGTGAAGAGTTTACTGGCACGTTTTTACAAAATCAGAAACCATAAAAGGATCTGTTGACGACACTTGGTAAGGTTCTGGTATATGTATCGGTATATATTAGTGTTGTGGTCCTGAAAAGGGTCACTAATGATAACGCAAACACGGATAATAACATAAAAACATAATAACAGATTATATTACACAAGAAAGATAGAGTTACATAGAAAAGGGCTAGATCAGCAGTTGGTCCAGTATTTGTCGCAGCCTCCCACCAGACACGACTTGACACAAGGTCAAAAGCCCGAAGGCCGATTAAAGTGGGGATAAAGGGGAGGGGAATGTTGGGAACGAGCTGAGACTCGAACCCTGCTTGTCTGTGCTGCTCATCGGCTCACTTAGTGCAATGTGAGCCTGATGAGGCAAGCAGTTTCACGAACCCAAATGTGGGTCCGGGCACGTATGCCAGTAAACGGCTTAAACTAGACGCTTGGTCTAGTTCCGTGGATGGGGGAAAACGGAGACAAAAATGCAGCTCGCCCACCCGAAGGTAGCCTAGTCGAAACTAGGTGCCTAATTAAAGGCCCCAAGTCTGCCATTGTTCCTTTTCCAGGGCCACGCTCCGGACCGAAGTCCAGAACAGGCCCCGGGGCGTTCGGTAGCTAAGCAGTCCTTGAGGCTTCAACTGAGTGTTCTAGTGACTTGCAACACTCCACTTTGGCTCTTCCTGTGCTGAAAAGGTAGTTTGAGACCCACGGCCCAATCAATCAGCTGGTCATGTCAAGCCCTAGCAGTTATGTGTTTAGTTCCGACTGAATAATCAATCTCCTACACCTTTTTATCTTTTAGGTGGTATATGTGAATTGACACAGTAATGGAAAAAAATTGGGATTTATGAATAATGCAATATTTGAAATCATTTAACTATGTGCAAATAAATGAGCTCTAAAATATGTAAAAAGTTACCTACGAACCATTCACATAGAAATCACATGTATAACCAACATTTGGCATCAAATACCCTATCAAGTGTTGGTATGCCATTAAATCAAATAAAAGAGCTGCTGTATGTAGGTTCAAGCTGAACGTCCTGCCTTTGCTCGTCCATGTAAAGGGGTCCACTGGAGTAAATCACTTACAAGCTCGTCCCAACTTCTCCAGCAGTGTCCTGGATGTCTGGTTCATCTAACTTTGACAGTTTTCGTGATGGGTGGTAGGTGGCCGTACAGCTGCTGTTATGTAGGTTGCTATCTTCAGGACTTGTTCAATATTGCTCACAGCATTCTTGTGTAATTGTCGTCAAGTTTTTTCTCCATACATTTTGTTAGCGTCAATGTAGTGCATTCATATAGTAGTATCGATACAACCGCTGCTTGGAAGAAACTGCACTTCATTTCAGCAGTCAGGTCTGACTTCATAACGACTAATAGCTGGCTATGCCTTTGCTAGTCACGTGTCGATGTCTGCTTCAGTTGATGAGACACTGCTCCCTAGGTAGGTGAACTTATCAATTAGTTTCGGAGCGCTACTGTTTAGTGTGGAGATGTCGCCTGTTTGATTGAAGCACATATATTCTGTCTTGTGTGCATTGACATGAAGGCCGATGCCTGCAGCGGCTCATTCTAGACTATGTAGCCGGGTTTCAGCTTGGGTAGGGGCATTTGCAAGAAGTGCTATATCATTGGCATAGTCAGCGTCGGTAATTGTTTTTGTGGGGTATCTTCTGCTTCTTTCTTTTGTTAGCTTGAAACCGTTTTCTTAGATTTTATCGATAGATGTTCTAAGCACATAGTCTAGATATATGATAAAGAGGTATGAGGCGAATGTGTCACCTTGCAGTACACATGCTACAATGTCGAAGTAGTCTGTGTCTCCATCCAGAGAATGGACTTTTACTTTGGTGTTTCTGTAGAGCATCATTATGGCTGCGACTGTTTCTTCGGGTAGGACGTATGCGAGAAAATTTGCCTCGTCTTTCCTCTATGAATGGAATCAAAGACCTCAGTAAAGTCGACAAATAATATAGTTGCCTGAAGGTTTTTTGCATGTACACCTTCAAGAATTCGATGGATAGTCAAAATTTGGGAGGTCATGGATCTATTACTCCTGAAGCCATTTTGATTCTTCCTAAGTATGTTGTTAATGCGGTTGCGTAGTAGGGCATTGCATATGTTGGCCGCTATGGACGTAAGTGTTATACCTAGGTAGTTTTGGCTAATCCGAGGGTGCCCTTGTTAGGGAAGAGGTGGATGCATCCCTTCATCCATCTGTCTATATCAGTTGTAAGATTCTTCAAAATGTAGTATTTTCTGATAATTATGAAAATTGGGAAATTTTTGCAGCAATTTCTATTATACTAACCGGACATTGGCCTAATGGTTAGGAGACCCAGTTTCAATCTCAGTTCGAGTCATACCAAAAACTCAAAAAATGGTATATGATGCCTCCTTGCTTAAAACTCAGCATCATAAAGTATAGATCAAAGGTAGAGTGGAGCAATCCTGAGAAAAGAGTTGTGCCCTTCCCCATACCTTGGTGTGGTAGCTATCGAAACGGGAGCCTTCATGTCACCCTCGACTAAGGTCGCCAACTTTACTTACTATATTATACAGGTTGACATCAAGTACTGAGTACAGATGAAGTAACCTTCAAAAGTCGTAAGGATTATATATATATATATATATCATAACAGATGTCTTTAAAATGAGTGTTTATGAAAGTGTTTAATGCAGATTTTTATTTAATTATTTATTTTTTCATTTTCAACATTTTAAGGTGTTGAAATAAGATGTTCAATATCTTTTAAAATCATTGTCGAATGTCCTCAAGTAACTAAAGAAAAATTATTGCCAAAATTGTTTGATATTCTTTGAGATGATTATTTTACGTCCTCATCTAACTCATGTTTAATGTCAAGAGATTTTGATAAGTCACGAAATTCTACAAGTAAAAAACTATAGTTCATTCATTTATTATTTTCAAGTTGTAACAAAGAAAGATGTCATTTTCAATGGTTTGGTCCAAGAAGACACAAATAACTTTCCATAAAATAAAATTTTAAAGTTTTGAATCATCAGAAAATGAAGGCTATTTTTTTAATATGCTTCCAGAGACACCAATAATTTATTTGGCTTCAGGACCTAAAATCGACCCTGTGCAAATTCTCCTAATGTTCAACGCGTAGCAGGAGATTTTTCTCTCTTTCTATGATAAAAAATGGAAGGCTCTATTCTTTTCTTGAGAAAAGGAAAGGAGAAAAACCAAAATAATTAAAAATATAGAATCGGTGATGCATCAGTCTCAACGACAATAAACATGACAGAGCAATTTTTAAACTCGTAAGGATTAGATATATTTATCTGGGAAAATGGGAAATCAATCAGATGGCATGAAAATATACGGAGATGAAAATAAACAGCTTTTTAAGAGGAGAATTTTATTCTTTAAATCAGTCAAAATTAAATTGATAAATGAAATGTTTCATTCAATAACTCACGCACCCTGTTGAAGGTCTAATAACTGAAACGTTTAACATTGACAAATGATTCAATAAGTAGAATTCCCAAAAAACCAAGGTTTTTCCTGTTTGTAAATTTTCAAATATATATATATATATATATATATATATATATATATATATATATATATTAGTTTTTACATACATTTAATTGCATGGATGCTTATTTGCAACTAATGGTTTCATGCTATCTTTATACAATAATTATCAGGCAGAAAAAGAAAGATTTTGAAGAAATCAAAACCACATAAAAGAATTTTAACGTTAGAACTACATATAAGGTTTTTTTTGTGTAAGTGAATAAGTGGAGATTATATTTGCGTATTGTTGTGTGTGGTCATATATATAATTGTTAGTATGTGTGTGTGTGTGTGTGTGTGTGTGTGGCAGATTTGAGGTTGACTTATGAATATATATTTAGAAAAAGGTTGCTATTTTATGTGTCTTTTTAGATGTGAGATGCGGGAAAATTTACTACAACAGATTTCACAACAAAAACGTTTCTCTCCGGTGGGTGTAGATATATGAGATTTAAGACTACAATTCCATGAAAATTTAGCCCCAGAGATTTTATAATGAAAAGTTTTCTCTCCATTGTGTATTGACATGTGTCATTTGAGATGTGTATCCCGGGAAAATTTAGCTTCACAAATTTCACAAGGAATGGTTTCTCTCCAGTGTGTGTTGACATGAGTCTTTTTAGACCAAAATTCCGCGAAAATTTAGCGCCACAGCTTTCAGAGAGTAGAGTTTACTCTCCAGTGTGTGTTGACATGTGAGATCTAAGACTAGAATTCAGGGCAAATTTAACCCCACAGATTTCACAATGAAAAGGTTTCTCTTCAGCGTGCGTTGACATATGTCTTTTTAGATCAAAATTCCGTGAAAATTTAGCTCCACAGACTTTACAATAAAAAGGTTTCTCTCCAGTGTGCATTGACATATGCCCTTTGAGAAGTATATTCCGTGAAAATTTAGCTCCACAGATTTCACAATGAAAAGGTCTCTCTCCAGTGTGTGTAAACGTATGAGATTTAAGACTAGAATTCTGGGCAAATGTAGCCCCACAGATTTCACAGAGAAAAAGTTTCTCTCCAGTGAGTGTTAAAATGTGTCTTTTGAGATGTCCATTCTGGGAAAATTTAGCTCCACAGATTTCACAACGAAAAGGTTTTTCTCCAGTGTGCGTTGATATATGAGATTTAAGATAAGAATTCTGGGCAAATTTAGCTCCACAGATTTCACAATGAAAAGGTCTCTCTCCAGTGTGTGTTAACATGTGTATTTGGAGATATGTACTCCGGCAAAATTTAGTTCCACAGATTTCACAGTGAAAAAGTTTCTCTCCAGTGTGTGTTAAAATGTGTCTTTTGAGATGTCCATTCTGGGAAAATTTAGCTCCACAGATTTTACAATGAAAAGGTTTCTCTCCAGTGTGTGTTAGCATATGAGTTTTAAGACTAGAATTCTGAGCAAATTTAGACCCACAGATTTCACAATGAAAAGGTCTCTCTCAAGTGTGTGTTAACATGTGTCTTTGGAGATGTGTACTCCGGGAAAATTTAGCTCCACAGATTTCACAATTAAAACGTTTCCCTCCAGTGTGTGTTGACATGTGTCGTTTTAGATTAGAATTCCATGAAAATTTAACGCCGCAGATTTCATAATGAAAAGGTTTCTCTCCAGTGTGTGTTGACATGTGTGTCCTTTAAGAGTAAAATTTTGGGAAAATTTAGCCCCAGAGATTTCACTTTGAAATGGTTTCTCTCCGGTGTGTGAGGGCATGTGTTTTTTGAGAGTAGAATTCTGGGAAAATTAGGCTTGAAAGATTTAACTATGGAAAGGTTTCTCTCCAGCATGTAATCCACAAATTTCTCTGTCTAATGATCTCTTCTCATGATTGCTCATCATGATCAACCTTACAAATGGAAAAAAGATTAAAAATGTAGTTATACGATGAAATCTATAATCAATGTATAAATATGGACATTGAAAATTTTTAAATTCAGGTTTTTTAATGATTCTTGAGGATGCTGCCCAAAAGACACATTTATGCAATAAACATTCGATAAAGAATCAAAGACCATGAATAATTTTAGACCAAAATAAATGAAGGAGAGTAAAACATTGATTAATTACCGTTCAAATTTAGGAGAAATTCTATAAAATTTCATTTTATAAGTAACAAATAATCAAGTAGATTTTTAGTACAATGAATCTCAAAAATAGATGACATTATAACGATCAAATATCCTGTAAATTTTAGACAAATTAATGTAAGTTGGAAGCTTGATAAATTACTAAAGAATATAAAGACTTTTATTCTATATGTAATCTATAATTATTTTGATATTTAAAAACACAGAAATGAATGTAGAAATATTGATAAACTAATATTCAAGTCTAATATAGATATTACTGATTCTTTTATTTTTAAGCAAAGTCATATTGACTACTTTCCCAGACAAACAGATTTAGGTAAAAAGATTGACTATTCTAATTTAACAAAAAGATTTGATGGATTATTATTTCAAAAGAAATCAAAGACTTTTAAACAAAAATGTATCAAGGTCTAAAGATTCATAAGCTACAATTCACATTTATTACTGAGATAATGAAGACTTTTATTTTATAAGCAATGAAAAATCATGGAAACTTTTAGATACAAAGGAATGGATGTAGAAATATTGATGTAATAGGATTCAGATTGAATGTAGAGATTATATAGACTTTTATCTTGAAAGGAATCAAAGTCATGTAGACTTGTAGACATAAATACAGATAGAAAATATGATAATCTAATATTCAAAAGTCATACGGAGATCATATGGACTTTTGTTTCATAAGTAAGTCACTTCTATAATAAAATCCTGATTTTTTTCTGTAAATAAATTGTTGTAAAAGGCTTACCTTCACTAAATACTCTATCCCTTGCGGGTTTATTTTAAAGATCAACGAAAACCTCACTCAAAAAACAAAAAGTAAAAAAATTATTTTTCACATAAATTATCTTTTTTATTTTGTTTCTTAGTCGTATTTATTCAGTATTTTTATATTAATTAAGAAAATCCCTATCACCTGCCGTGAGTGAAAGACTCTGCGGATAAAAATGTTTTTACCCAAGAAAAAAAAGTACAAGGAAAACATTCACCATGAATTCTTTCTCTTTTATTAACCACATTTTCAGATTAACCTTCGAAAACAAATAAAGTGAGAAAAAGTATCAACAAAAACAACATAGAACATCATTTTATTGTTTTTTGAAAATCTCATTCTCCATGAAATTATATCTTTAAAAAATGTAAAATTTATTCCGTTGCACCTTCATTACGTTAGTCAAATTAACAAATCCGATGATTAGTCGATCTAAGGGGATTTTCTTAAAAGCTGGTTTTAGCTGATCAGCTTTTTTCTACATACCAATTAAAAAAGATCGTTTAAAAACCATTTATAAAAAAATCGACTCTTTTCACGAAATATTCCCCTAATATTTTTAACATTTGTAATTACCTTTTATTTTGATTCTTAATCTTTTTGCCCCATTAAAACTCAAGTACGAATTGACAAATATGAGAAAGTCTAACGTTTTTTTCAAGATCTTTACAAAAAAAACAAAAACTAATTCCTGTTCAAATTTCACCATTTTATTTTAGTTGGGAAATATTTGTCTGTGTATATAAACGTTTAGATTATTTCACTGAGGGGGTGGTGTCAGCGATCACTGTTTTGAAATGTGAACATTTCGCATTTAGCGAGAAATATATTGTTATTACTTTTAGCGTGGGAACGTTGTAATATGCGCGTGAGTGTGTTATTCCCTCGCTAATTGTCGTTGGAAAATAAAGGAGGATAAAGAAGCAAGAAGACGAAAATACCGTAAGTTTTTATATGAAGGTTTTAATGGCAGCATGGATTAAAGGGTTTACGTTTATGCTGCAAGTCTCATAGGAAGGAAAGAAGTAAGGAAACGAAATGAAGTTGAGAAATGAGAAAGTCTAACTTTTTTTTTTCAACATATTTACAAAACAAACAAACAAAAAAAAAAAAACAACAAATTTCTGTTCAAATTTCACCACGTTATTTTAGTTGGGATTTCTTTGTCTGTATATATAAACGTTTAGATTATTTCACTTACCCTCGAATCTTTAATTCATTCGAAAGTTTCAAAACTTTTCATTAAACTTCCTAGATATCCAACGATGTTTTATACTTCTATCACTAACAGCCAAGAGAACAAAAAAAAAAAAAAAAAGGTGTGTTTGAAGAAGTCGTTCTCTGCTTTTAAATCCTATAAATCTTGTCTACACAATCACACTCCTATCTGGTTGGGGAACCCAAATATCACTTATAGATTTAGTTTTTCTACGTTACTGCAGACATCAGATTGGAAGTAAGAAAGTAGATGTAAAAGAATGTCTTTACTTACACTTTCATCGAGTTTCTTATTCACTTGTAAAATCAACAAGTATTTAACTAATCTTAGCCACAATGAATTCTCTGATGCTGTGTCAGCCGTCAGTTTTATCTTCGCTTATTTCTGTTTAAAATGGTGACTCACTGAAAGGGATGTAATCATGTCAGCTTCATTAATTAGCTTGTTTGGAAATGTAGCGATAGAAAGAAAATAATTTTCCATTAACAAGGGATGACTTTGCTGTTGTTGGCTTTTTCGATGTTTTCCCCCGAAGTTTAGCTTTCTGATATAAGGACGAATAAGAGGAGGGTAAGAAATTTTGGGCTCATCTTTTTATTTATTATCGATGTTTTGTGTTCTTCTTCCTCTTTAATTCCCTGAATTCTTGATTTGTTCCTACAAACAGTTGTGTAGTGTTCAATTTTGGAACACCATCGGCATCTTGTTGCTGAGGGGGTGGTGTCAGCGATCACTGCTATGAAATGTGAACATTCCACACCACGTGTACTTTTTGTCAGGTATCTTCTTTTTATATTGATACTTTTTATAAGTTGACTTTGTGACTCGGTTTAATTGTGGATTTGTTGCATTTACAGTTGAGAAGATTGTTTTCGTGTGATGTTTAGATAATTCATGAACTCTGCCTTTTTGCAGACATTTGTCGCGACCTGTTCACAAACGTAAGCAAATCGGATTACTTACACCCCTTAAAACATCCGACTATGACCGGAAATGACGAAACCTTACTTGACCCTGACCTGCTGATACAGCTAAAAAAGGGAATAAATTACATTTGACAACAGTAATAGAGCCAGCCTTTCAAAAGTAACTCTATTAAAATAAAGTGGATTATCTTCTGTAGCATATCCTAGGCTACGGAAAGACTATTTCCATTTCTATTTTTTATAGACAAACTTTCTGTCTTCGCGGCCTTATTAGTGTGACACAGCTATCACCTTGTTAGACAAGGCCCCCATCAGCAGTCTGGGGCGTGCACGTGTCCCCTCCCGCTAGTTCGAGCACCGTCCGACAAAGGTAGACTAGAGGCCGTAAGACCCCCGGGTTCGGTTGGCCCCGCCTTCGAGTGGGAAAAAGACAACATGAGAAGCGTTCGACCCCTTGTATAGCACTGGACCTTGCTGTCCAGTTTAAGCGATAATCACCACACGTCCCTGGACCCAGTTTTAGGTCTAAGACCAGCTAGGCTCATCACGCCCACATTGCACAAAGTGGGTCAATGAGCTACATAGATCAGCAGGGTTCGAGCCTCGGCTCGTGCTCGACCTTCCCCTCCCCTAACCCCCCACTATAATCGACCTTCGGGTTATTGACCTTGTTTCAAGTCCTGTCTGGTTGGAGGCAGTGGCAAATATCGGCGCGCACGAAACTTTCTCGTTTGGTGTGACTCTTCATTGTTTGGATCACATTTCGGCTGGCCATGTTGTGCGCTGCACGGTTCTGGCCTGGTGTGGCTCATCACTGGACATACGTCTGGCCTCAGGGGGCCGTCCCCCTGGCTTTAACCTTCTTCGAGGGCGTTAGGATTATCACATGGCGCCTGAGGCGCACTTCCTTAGGGGAATGCCGATGGTCCCGAGACATTTTTGGAAATGCCGGGCGTATGTTGGCTACGGCCTTCACCCTGATCCACCTTAAAAAAACCCTTGTGCCATACTCGTCCGATTGGGGGAACGGAGGACAAATACAGCGCACGAAACTTTTGTGGCGTGACTCTCCAGTGATTGGGTCACATTTCGGTTAGCACATTTGTACGCTGCGCGGTTCTTGTCGGGTGGGCCTTATCACTGGATATACCCCTGGCCTCAGGGGGCCGTACCCCAGGCTTTAACCCTCTTTGGAGAGGTTAGGTTCATTGCCTGGTGCCTGAGGCGCCCCTCTTAAGAGAAATACTGATGGGGGCTGAGGCATTTTTGGGACTGCCGGACGCATCTGGGCTACGGCCTTTCTCCCATTCAGACCCACCTTAAAAAGGCCTTGTACCATACTCGTCCTGTTGGTGGTACGGAGCACAAATACAGCACACAAAACTTTAGTATTGAAGCTCTTACAGGCGTAATCTTACATCTAGTGGTATCATTCACCTTACTTCAACATAGGCATATGATAAAGGTCCTTTTTAGGACCACTAGCGGTCTCCTTCTGCAGATTTGAGTATCTCTGACGGTTTTTATGAACATGTCGAAGCAGACGGCCTGGAAACAAACCTGGTAGATAAAAGGGAATTCCAAATATGGTTGCATGTTTTTTCAGGGGCCTTCTTCCAATTTGCAGTGAGGTGACATATCATTCCACAATATCAAAACACTGTTTTTCTTCAGGTTAAAATAATCGGCAGCCTATTACCACTGTTGTCTTCCATAAGCTCTAAATACTTAGTTTATTTTTTGTAAGGGCGATGACATCTCCAGCTTTTGGCTACAGCACCCTACCAAAAGCATGAGAAAAACCAGCAATTACAGCTAGTAAATTTACCCCTAGTTTGGCTAAAGATTTAGTGACAAGGTCTTTAGTGAGTTTGAGGGTTCTTTTTGTTTTTTTGTCAACCACAAAAACTGTCACTGTCTTTTTCAGTTGGTCTTCTCTGAGCTCCTTCAAATTTTGCAAAAGAACTTTCTCATACAGCAATATATGGCTTTCTACCACTGTGTTTCTTCCTGTCCATCGATGGAAGCACATTGTTGCACACAAAACTGACTCGCAGAACAAACAAGTTTCCATACATCATGCAAACCATGAAGCCTTGCACAACGGCTGTACGACCGGGCAGTAAAAAAAGATGTACTCGTTTAATTCTTTCATGTCATCTTCCAGGACACATTTGGGAAAAGTTGCTATTTGTACTGTGAAAAGTGTCTTGCTGATCTAAAGGGCATTAAGAATATCTTGCTAGGATATTGACACCTCTTTGTTATTAAAGCACCCCATTCCACGAGTCTGCAACCACAATTAGTGACCCTCCTCCTCCTTCGTCACACTGATTTCTTCACGTTAGTCGTCTCAAACTGCCCCTGCAAAAACATTTGAAATAATGCCTAACTCGATTATGGCCGGCTGTCAGAGAAACTGTAACCGAGAGAAAAATCTTAGAGCATGCCAATATTTGTGAAAAGAGCACTCGTTTTAAGGGAACGACCGACACTCCCAATATCCAAGTGGATTCCTCTGAAAGTGAGAAGGACCTTCTTGGCATCTTTCTTCCAAGTTTTGCCGCTCTCAGCATGAGCATGCATCTGACCTTAGAAACTGAGGTGCACCCAATGCCAAAGTGTCTGCACATTCAGTTCACCTCGGCTGTCTTCGGAAGATAGCAGATCTAGCGACACAAGCTCATTTGCGCCAAAAAAAGCTGAAACACTGACAAATGCCATGACCTTTTCCAGTAGCTTTCACTAATTTTTCTCCTGCTATCCATCCAAATGAAGAGGTCGGGAAAGACTCTATGCTTCCATGAACCCAACTGTGAATCCACTGACTTGTCACAGTTGATTTCGTCCCCTTCTAATTCTTTCTGCTGACCTCTGCCACCTTTGCACTCTTTAATACAAGCACATTACCATTGTCAATATAAGCAGAATATCTACCTGTACTAGTAGCTCAACCCAACAGGTATTGGCACTCTACAAAAAAAGCATCTGAATGGCCACTTACCACCCATCTTGCGAAGAATTCATGTAAAATGAGCAAAACATGTAAGGCAGTTTTGGGAAAGTAAGGACCAACTCAAGAGATGTTCATCTATAAACTTCAACACATGGACACACTAACGCTGGCTGATTGGGAAAAACTTACAAGCATAAGTTCTGGGCAGATACTGAATGCTATCTAGAGCACTTATCAAAAGGGATGACTGACATTGATGAATAGCGAATGAGCATCAAGGGTATCCCTGCTATTAGCAAGCTTGATGATATATATACATATGTGGGTCTATATATATATATATATATATATATTAGAAGAATGAGAGAGGTTTGTATTTTATGGCATATCAATCCTTGATTATTTAATGCCAAATCTTAGTTACGTATATATATATATATATATATATATATATCAGTCTTGTCCAGGATTCGAATCCTGGACAAGACTGATTGCATTTCGCATAGTACTAATACCTTTGGGAAAGGTATGAATCCAATTATTCTCCCTCCAGCTATGGGTAAATAGTATGGCAGACTAGGTTCTTCAGCCTTGGTGAAGCAACTAGTCTAGGAGAAGGAAAACTCTGAATTCAAACCTGTTAAACTCTGCTTAAAAATTGACCTTGTGTCATATCCTGCCCGAGTAGAGGGGTTGGGAAATATGGTATATATATATATATATATATGATTTGTTGGGGAATAATCAGTAGGTAACATTTTAAACAAGTCAGAGCTGATTTGCTTGCACAAACTTAAATGATTTCTAGTATTTCTTAATGAAATGAATAACTCTATTTAGTATTAATCATTTATTTAAACAAAGTTAAATGATTTTAGGTAAGGTTATTCAATTTAATGGCTAATCAACCCTGATGGGTTATTTGATGCTAAATCTTGGTTATAGAAGTGAATTTTTAGAAGGCAACTTTTTAAATCAGAGCTCATTTATTTACTTGCACACAGTTAAATGTTTTCAATTACTGCATTTTTCTTTAATCATAATTCTTTTCCATTATTTTCAGAGGAAAACAATTGTATATATTTATATTTCTTTGTTAATTCTGATTGCTTTCAGATATATTTCCTCTCTTCAAGATTGAAGTTTGCTGTTATGTTGTCAGTTTCAATTTCTATACTTTTTAAATTACAGCATCTATTTAGGAAATTGGGTGATTTGAAGAAATTTCATTGTTTATTAATTCTTTTATGCGATTTTATCCCTGATGTTGAAAGGTCTCTCTTAAGTTTGGCAACAGGTTGTTTGAATGTGCTTCCAGGTTTTTCATTATACACTTTAGTATTGATATAAATTTTTCTAAACTGGACAATGACAACTTCTGACATTTATTTGATTAGTTATAGCTTTCAGGAGACAATTTTTAGTCTATCTTTTAGATGGATGAATTGGAGACCTATGCAACTTCTACTTTGTCAGAGATTTTGTATTTTTTGGAGGAGTGGTTTGTGTTTGAGCAGAAGATTTTGTGTATGTTTTTTCTTTGAGAATTTCACTGATTTTTTTCTCTTTATTTATTGTGAGTTCTTTTATTAGAGTTAAAGTTTCTGTTTGATGAATTTCAGCTGAGGGTAGGTTTTTCAGCTGTTCATGGAACTTTGGTCAATCATTTCATTCTAATCATGTTACTTTCTTGACATGAGCTCTGTAATTGTCGGGTTGATTGCTGTTTTTGATTGGATTTACCATCCATGCAATAGCAAAATAAGTGTTCCTTCTAGAGGTGAATGGGGTTAGTTCGAGTCCTTCACTTCCTTAGAATATTTACACTTCCTGGAGCCAGTAGTATGGTTAGGTATTTTGCTTATGCTGATGATGTTAGTGTGTTTGTAATAACCGAAATGTTTAACATTGAAATAATTCAAGAAAATTCTCCTTGGAAGACCTTGTGTCTTTCATGTCTATATATTTTTAAATATATATATATATACATATATATATATCTCAGAACCTTACAAAGCACTTTTTGTATGATCTGTTTACTCCCTCAGCGCAAATAATTCAAGTGTCTTCAACTGATCATTTTATCATGTCCGTTAGTGTAAAAACTTGGCAAGCTGTAATCACACAATGTATTTGATCAGCATTGCTAGGTTATATTTTAAATTGTCCATAACTATTTCAGATATCTAACTTGGGCATTTGTTTATTCAAGTATTTATGAGTGAATCCATATCCGTCTATCCATTTTGATACCATATTACTGTGTTATTTCAATTCAGAATACTAACTTTAACCTACAATCGTTTACTAAGGATGAGTCCTATTTTT
Source organism: Sepioteuthis lessoniana (assembly GCA_963585895.1). Lineage (NCBI taxonomy): Eukaryota > Metazoa > Mollusca > Cephalopoda > Myopsida > Loliginidae > Sepioteuthis > Sepioteuthis lessoniana. The sequence continues at coordinate 32,719,291 of OY757908.1, read as the reverse complement.
TACTTGAAACCATATCATTGCAGTTTATTACTGTTACGAATAATTAGATCCGTATAACTATAAAAGAAACTGATAATCAAATAGGAATAATTATTTTACATCATATCATTGTATATACATTATTAGTATTAGATAAGAATAGGAAATTTTTCAATTTCTGAATTGATCCATTTTAAGATGGCCTAAATAAGAGATTAGGATAGATATAAGGATGTTATTTTGGAAAATCAACTCCAGGTGATCTTAAGTATATATATATATATATACTCAAAATGATAATAATATATGTTTGTGTATATATATATATATATACTTTCATATCATTTTGATTTTATTGAGATGTAAAACTCTAAATATGTTGGACTCTTTTCAGATTTTTATTTTATTTTTTCTATCCACTCCCCCAAATTCAATTTGAAGAAAAAATATTTTATGTTAAGGAAATATTTTGTAGAATTTTACTTTATTTTATTGAATGTCAAATGTCAGCTGATATCTTAAAGAAAAATTATTTCCAAACTTGTCTAATATCTTTAAAAAGAATTATTTTATGTCAAGGTTTCTACCTAAGATCTGAGGAAAATCATTTCAACAATTATGTTAACTGTACCAAGAGGGTCCCTTTTGTTTTATATCAGCTGATATTGATGAGTGAAGAAATTCTACTAGTGAAAAACTATGGTAAATTCATTTGTTTTTTTTTTAAGTGTTAGCAGAGAAAGTGTTCATTTTCAATGGTTTCGTCCAACAAGACAGACACAACTTTCCTTAAAAAAGAAATTTATCATGTTTACTATCATCTGAAAAACAATGGCAGCTGTAATTTATTCATCTTCAGGACCCAAAACTGACCTGGGGCAATTTTTCATGATTCATAGCAAGGAGGAGGAAAACTTCTCTCTGTGATATAAAAATGGAAGACTTTTTTCTCTCCTTCAGATATGAATTGTGTGAAAAGCTAGTTTGACAGATTTCCCAAAGAAACTTATTTCTCCAGTATATGTTTAGATGGGTATTTTGAGATGTAAATACGGTGAAAATTTAATTCCACAGTTTATACAATAAATGAGTTCTCTTCAAAGTGAATTGAAAGTGACTTTGGAGATTGGAAGTCTGGAAAAAATATAGCAACAGATTTCAAAATAAAAAAGTTTAAATTTTCTTTTTGAGATATGAAACCAGTGAAAGGAAAGCACAAAAGATTTCATGATAAAAATGTTTTCTATCCAGTGTGTGTTGACATGTGCCTTTTGAGATTGGAATTCTGGGAAAATTTAGCTCCACAGATTTCACAATGAAAAGGTTTCTCTCCAGTGTGTGTTGACATATGCATTTTTAAACTGAAATGCTGGGAAAATTTAGTTCCACAAATTTCACAATGAAAAGCTTTCTCTCCAGTATGTTTTGACATGTGTATTTTGAGATGTCCCTTCCGGAAAAATTTAGCTTGACAGAATTCACAATGCAAAAGTTTTTCCCCAGTATGTGTTAACATGTGTGATCTGAGACTAGAATTGAGGGAAAATTTACTTCCACAGATTTCACAATGAAAAGGTTTCTCTCCAGTGTGTGTTGACATGTGTGTTTTGAGAGTTCCTTTCTGGGAAAATCTAATTCCACATATTTCACAATGAAAAGGTTTCTCTTTAGTGTGTGTGGACATGTGTGTTTGGAGATGGCCTTTCTGGGAAAATTTAGCTTCACAGATATCACAATGGAAAGGTTTCTCTCCAGTGTGTGTTAACATGTGTGTTTTGAGATTTCCCTTCTGGGAAAATTTAGTTCCACAGATATCACAATGAAAAGGTTTCTCTCCAGTGTGGGTTGACATGTGTGTTTTGAGATGTCCCTTCTGGGAAAATTTAGCTCCACAAATTTCACAATGGAAAAGTTTCTCCCCAGTGTGTGTTAACATGTGTGTTTTGTGACTGGAATTGTGGGAAAATTTAGCTCCACAAATTTCACAATGAAATGGTTTCTCTCCTGAGTGTGTTGACATGTTTGTTTTAAGATGTAAAGTCTGGGTGAATTTAGTTCCACAGCTTTCACGATGAAAAGGTTTTTCTCCAGTGTGTATTTATATATCTGTTTTGAGATTGGAATTGAGTGAAAATTGAGCTTCACAAATTTCACAATGAAAAGGTTTCTGCCTAGTGTGTGTTGATATATGGTTTTAACATAAGATATTTTGTGAAATTTCACCAATTAAGATTTTCTCTCCGGTATGTCATCCCAAATTTCACTGTGCAATAATCTCTCTTTTTCTTGCCTGCTTATCAGGATCAAACCTACAAATGAAATAAATTAGAAATTTACTCATATAATAAAACCTGTTATTTATGAATAAAAGTTGATTTTTTTTGGTTGACAGTTTTTAGGATTCTGGAGGATGTTGCCCTAGTGACATGTTCGTGCAAAAAATATTCAAAGACCATTCTAAAACACACACAACAGAGATTTTTTTTCTTATTAGCAATCAAAAATCCTGTAGAAATGAAGGAAGAAAGACTGATAAACTACTATTTAAATTTCATACAGAGATTATAAACGTTTTTATTTTATAGGTAATTCAAAATCATGTAGACTTTTAGACACACAGAAATAAAGGTAGAAACATTGATGAACTAGAACTCAAGTCTAATAAAGATATTATGTAGTCTTTTATTTTTAAGTAAAGATCATGTAGGCTACTTTCCCGCCCAAACAGATGAAGGGAGAAAGATGGATTGACTTGTGTCCTAATTTAATACAGAGATTTTATAAACAAGTATTTCATAATATATCAAAGATTTTTAAATAAAATGGTATGAAGGTTGAAAGATTCATAAGCTAAAATTCACAGTTAATACCGAGATTATAGCCTTTTATTTTATCAGCAAAAATCATGTAGAATTTTAAACACAAAGGAATTGCTGTAGAAAAATTGATTCAGTAAGCTACCATAGATCATTTATTCGTCTAAAAATAACTGAAAACTGATCGAAAATATCATAATCTAGTATTCAAATGTCATACAGATATTATACAGACTTTTATTTCATAAGTAAATATGCCACACCAATTCTCTTTTACAGTAACAATCGGTGGTTTCTATGTAAATAAATGGTCATAAAAGGATTATGGAGGTTGGTAGGTTAGTTAGACTCATTAACTCCAATAAAAATAAGACAAAAGGAAATTAAATCAAAATTTTAATAAGCTGTAAAATAAGAAAAATAAAATAAAATTACAATTTATGTATGAAATTACAAATATATGTACGTGAGAGTTCTTGGAGATAGAGTGTTTATTTTAGTTCTAAGACAAAGTCAATAATTCAAGTTTAAGAAATAGACATTAAGAATATTAATTGTAAAAATAGAGACTTAAATTTTCCTCGGGTATGCCAGTAAAACAATTCTTTTCAGGTGTGGTGGTGAAGAGGTAGGATGATGTTAATCTCTGAATGTTGAATCGTATCAGTCAGTCGTATTTGGCATCAATCAGTACACTGAAAGTGGGAACTCTGTCTGCTGTTCGAAAAGGTCTCTTTTTATGTGTGTAAACTGAATCAAAACGCTCGACTGAAAACATCTTTATTTTGGGCACAAACGCTTTTGATTGGTTCCTAATTCCTTATTAATTTTTTCTTTTTCTTTGACCGGAACAATGCATCAAGCTGGGTGCACACAGCCTTATTTCTGTTATTTCTACTCATAACCTCTTAGGGTGAAAATCCAGTTCTCCACACTGCTCCAATATCACTACAGGACTATCTCAAAAAACGAAAACCAAAATATTATTATTCAGTTAGATTATTTTTGAAGCTAATTTCTTCATTTTATTTATTCAGTATTCTTAAGTTAATTAACGAAATTTCAATCACCTGTATTGAGTGGAAGACTTTGAAATATGGATGAACATTTTTTAATCTTAAAAAAAAAGGAAAACATTTACCCTGAATATTTTCTGATTGACTTTTGGAAATGAAAAAAGTAAGAAAAATATGCCTACAAATGCAATACTGAGCGTCATTTGATCGTTTTTTGAACTTCAAAAATAAGGCATCTCTTTAAACAGTCAAACTGTTATAAAAGATATAAAGAAATTCTCATTCTCCATGAAATTATCTCTTAAAAAATGTAAAACTTATTCAGTTGAACCTTCATTACATGAATCACATTAAAAAAATGATTGACGGTGGGTTGGAGTATTAAAATAAAAGAACAAAAAACATGTAGTCTTTAAAATTTTGTGGGAAAATGTTTTAAGAAACCTCATCGTTTATTAATTTTATTAGGAAAAATTCTTTAAAATTCAATTATTAGTCTATGTAAGTGGATTTTCTTAAAGAGTGTTTTAAGTAGATGTGCTTTTTTTGTACATACCTATCACGAAAAATTTTTAAAGACTATTTATAAAAAAAACGAACTCTGTCCACGAAATATTTCTCAAACGTTTTTACTATTTTTGATTGCCTTTCATTTTATATCTTGATTTTTTTCACTGCTGACATTAGAATGAAGGTAAGAAAGTAGATGGAAAAGAAAGTCTTTACTTACACTTTTGTCAAGTTTCTCACTCAGTTGTAAAATCAGCAAATATTTAACTAACCCCTGCTACAATCAATTCTCTGATGTTGTGTCAACCGTCTGTTTTGGTTCTGTTTTAATTTGTTTTAAATGCTGACTGACTGAATGGTAGTTAATGATGTTAGGTTACTTATAGGAGCTGATTTGGAAATGTCAATGGAAGGGAGGTAATCATGTCGGGGTGAAAGGGAATAAAAAGTATTTTTCGTCAACAAAGCAAGACTTTCGGTTATCAGCTATGTCAATGTTTACGACCATATTTAGTTTTCTCATATTGTGACGAATAAAAAGAGGATGAGGAATTGTGGGCTCATTTTTTATTTATTACAAACTTTTAACTGTTCACATTGAGTATAAAGCCTGTAGACAGAGCTGATGATGTTAGGGTTGTCTGCCTGTCTCCTCTACCCAAGCAAAGAAATTACTACTACGTTGTAAATTGTCAAAATACAACGTCCCTTAAAAACAGGACAATCATCTTACTACTTACCTAGAAACAAATTCTTCTAAAATAACAAAATTTCTATAGAACAGATTTTCTTATTAAACTACTTTTACTAAGATGTACTCTCGTACAAATAACAAAAGTAAACTTTCCTTGAACATTTTATCAAGAAATATTTGTTTGCATGTTTCTGTTGTCATTAAAATAAAAACTTACATGATTTGAATTTTTAACTAAAATTTTGTAATTTTTTAATTTATTTCCAATATTTTTGCATAATTCATACAAACTAACGATATGCAGTCTATATGTAATTTACAAAGCGCTTTGCTTTGATGTGGCACAAGGCCGAATGAATGGGGCGCCCAATGAGACTCGAACTCACTCGTGTAGGTCTGCTAGTCTAGCTTGCTAACCGTTACACCACCAGAGGTGCCCTATATGCAGTCTTAACCATACAAACCTGAAACCCAAATTTGAACAGTCACGGCATCTGGAAAACTTACCATCGATCTACATAATTAATTATCTTTGGTAATTTGATGTGAGTGTAACTGTCGCTAAATTAACCTGTTAGCCGTGCCTTATTTTTATATAATTGTTTTTAGTTATATCAATATAACTATAACCACAATATCCAGTGTTAGAGTAGTTTGGTGTGTTTTTGTTGATTCCATTTTGTGCTGACCATTGATTGGTGCGGTCTACTAGATCTAACCGGAAATTGGTAAAGGGAATTTATATACAAGCCCCATTATGTTTACGCTGTTGGTTAGGACAGGCAACACGGTGAGAATTTGTGCCATTTCTTTCTTGTTTTCTGTTTCTTAGAAACGTATTTGCTGTTATCCTTTTATTGAATGTTATTTGTTTCTTCTTTGTTCAGTTTCACGGTGTTTATTAAAATAAACTTGCAGACATCAGTAAGAAGCGTTCATCATTTTTTGCAAGAAAACCAGCGGCAGTAGAAGTGGTAGCACCTGATAGGGTTTTATCTATGGGTCAAAAAGAATTAAATTGTGTACTTATGCTAAACTGAATTGTTTGAAATAGAACTGTTTTTGACATTTAAACTGGGTGCTTATACTAAACTGGATTATCTGAAATAGACGCTTTTTGACATTTAACTGTGTGTAAACAATTTTTTTTTACTATTCTAAGCTGAATAATTTGAAAAAGAATTGTTTTGACCTTCAACTGAGTGTAAACAAAAAACAGTACTTATGCTAAAGTGAATTGTTGAAATAGAACTGTTTATGTGTATAGGAATGGATTTGGCATTAAATAACCTACAATGGTTGATATGCCATAAAACCAGACCAAACTTTTATCAAAATAACTTAATTCGGTGTTAAATGACCCAAAAAGGGTTGACACGCAGGTAATTGGAATTTTGTTTAAAATAAAAACACAGAATAAATAAAATTAAAAAATTAATAGAAAAAATGGTCTGTCTGAATTATAATTTCATACGTTACGACAATTTACATAAAAACCACGGATTGTTTCTATTGAAGAAGGAGACATGGATTTCTTATGAGATAAAAGTCTATATAATATCTGTATGAATTTAAAATTGTAGATTATCATATTTTCTATCCATATTCATTTCTGTCAAGAAGTCTGGTTAATCTTTGATTCCTTATAAAATAAAAGTCTATATAATCTCTAGATTAGATTTGTATATTAGTTCATCAATTTTTCTACATGCATTCCTTTGTATCTAAACGTCTTTCATTACTTAGAAAATAAAAAGTTTCAAAAAATATATGTAATCTCTGTATTAAATGTGACTTGTAGCTGCCTTACATAACTGCATTTTTACTTGATTTTTGTCATTTGTAGGTTTGATCATGATGAGCAATCATTAAAAACAAAGAGATTATTACTCAGTGAAATATGTGTATTATATACTGGAGAGAAACCCTTAATTGGTGAAATCTGTGATTCAACAGTTTTCCAGATTCTAGTCTTAGAAAATTTATGTCAACACACACTGGAGACCTGGTATTACCCTCTCAAACCTCACATGTCAACACACACTGGAGAGAAACAGTTTCATTGTGAAATCTGTGGAATGAAATTTTCACGGAATTACAATCTAAAACGTCACAAGTCAACACACACAGGAGAGAAACCTTTTCATTGTGAAACCTGTGGAGCTAAATTTTCTCGCAAATCACATCTAAAAACTCATATGTCAGCACATACTGGAGAGAAACAGTTTCCTTGTGAAATCTGTGGTGCTAGATTTTCTGATTCTTCCAGTATCAAAACACATATGTCAACACACACTGGAGACAAACCTTTTGATTGTAAAATCTGTGGACGTAGATTTTCCCAAAATTCCAATCTAAAAACGCACATGTCTACACACACTGGAGACAAACCTTTCCATTGTGAAATCTGTGGAGCAAGATTTTCTTTAAATTCCACTCTCAGAACTCACACGTTAACACACACTGGAGAGAAACCTTTTCATTGTGAAATATGTGGAGCTAAATTTTCCAGGAATTACAGTCTTAAATATCATATGTCAACACACACTGGAGAGAAACCTTTTCATTGTAACATCTGTAGAAGTAAATTTTCTATGAATTCTGATCTAAAAAGACACATGTCTTCACACACTGGAGAGAAACCCTTTCATTGTGAAATCTGTGGATCTAAATTTTCCAGGAATTACAGTCTCAAATCTCACATGTCAACACACACTGGAGAGAGACAGTTTCACTGTGAAATTTGTGTAGCCAGATTTTCACGGAATTATGATCTAAAACGTCACATGTCTACACACACTGGAGAGAAACCTGTTGTTAAACCTGTGGAGCTAAATTTTCCTGCAAATCACATCTAAAAACACACATGTCAACATGCACTGGAGAGAACCTTTTTATTTTGAAATCTGTGAACTAGATTTTCTGATTCTTCCAGGATCAAAACACATATCTAGTTAAGTATTTGAAAAAAAGAATGGAGAATTTAAGAAAAATTCATTTGGAAGAAATATATATGTAAAAATTAAACACATAACTTTGATTTTATAAAATGTGATATTCACTAATGCTGAAGTTTTCCATTGTTTTTCCTTTTTTTCTTTTCCCCTTTTTTTGTTTACTTTGCCAATAGAAAGAAATGTGTTTTCTATTTTTTCCTGAGAGAAAGAAGAAAGTATCTTCTTCCTTGCATTGAACATTGGGAAAAATTACTGGGGTCAAATTTAGGTCCTGAAGCTGAATAAATGATTGCTGTCCTTGGAAGCATATCACAATATGATTTTGTTTTTCCTATGATACAAGATTTGACAAATTTTCTTTTAAAGAAAATTGTGTCTGTCTGGTGAGGCAAAACCATTGAAAATGAGCTCTTTCTCTGCTAATGCTTAAAAATAACAAATGAATTAACCTTAGTTTTTTACTAGTAGGATTTCATGTTGGATTAAAATCCGCTGACATGAAACATAAGGTACCGTCTTGGTACAATTAATATATTTGTTGAAATGATTTTCCTCATGGGTTGGACAGAAGTCTTAACATAAAATAATTCTCTCCAGGGAGATATAACAATTGTGGGGATAATTTTTCTCAAGATACCCTTTGTCATTTGACATACAATAATCTCTAAAGATACTGAAATATTTGAACATAACATTTTTTGTGGAAGTGATTTTCCATGTGAGGAGTAAAAAAAGATAAAAATATCAAAACGATAAACTTTATATATATATATATACTTCAAGATCATCTGGAGTAGATTCTTAAAAATATGATGTTTATATCTCATTTTTGGGCCACCAGAAAATGGACCAATTCAGAAATTGCAAAAATTACATATACATATCCAATACTAATAATATACACAGAATAATATAATGTAAATTAATTATTCGTATTTGATTATCCTTTGTTTCTACACAGTTATGTAGATCTTTTTTACTTCCAACAGCAATAATTTTCAATTATATGGTTTCAAGTAACTAATAGCACTCGTCATTAGTAAATGATTGTTGGTTAAAGAGATTATTCTTAATTGAAATACTTTCACACTGTAATATTGTATCAAAATGGATAGACAGATATCAATTGACTCATAAATACCGGAATAAACAAATGCCTTAGATATCTAACTGAAACAGTGATGGATAATTTGCAATATACCTCTAGCAATGCTGAAGAAATATGTTCTATGTGTAGAGTTTACTGCCAGGTTTTTACATGAGCAGAGATCATAAAATGATCATTGGAAGACACTTGGATGCAAAAAAATGATTTTCATTCAATGAATGGTTCTTGTGTGGAATATCAAATATTTTTCAAAGTTTTCTCTACAAAAACTCTTCTCCTTATGTTGACTAATGATTAAATAAGTTGAGAACAATTTACAAAGAAATATTGTCTCTGTCCATGTTGGATAGGGCTTTAAAATACTCTGAATGCACCTGTGAAAAGAGCTAAGACTTCCCCCAATGAGAGTACTTGTTGGCTGTGAGTGGCAACCTGTAAGACTTGTAGACACGATCCTGGTACCCGAGAAGTCCTTGATGCAGCAATTGAGTGTTCAAATGCCTTGCAATATTCTACTTTGGCCTTTACTTAGCTAGATGGTTAGTTGGAGAGGCCTGGTCTAATCAAACAGCTGGTAATATCAAGCTGTAGCTGTTATATATTTAGTCCTGATTAAATTCATTAATCTGTATTTACTTTACATTCCACCTCCTTTCTTTCTTATAGGTGGTATAAGATGGTAGCTGAGGGTCAAGTGTGTTGAGAGAAAAACACTTTGAATACTATGATCTCCATCCTAAATAGAGAAGGTTATTTCAAACAGAACAAATACTTCGGCTACATCAGATGAACAAATACTTTTTTATTATTTCTTTCACCTTGACATTTCCAAACAAGCTCAGTCGAGACCACCGAAAAAGAAAGCTAAAACAGTAGTAGGAGGTAAACATTTGACGTCATCATCTTGAGTCCTCAAACTTTCAAGAAGGGTGTCTTTTGTGGCTTTTTTAAGGCTGTGTTTTTAAATTATTTATCAATCTTTTCTATTAAATATTAGATTACTTTATAAGCAAAAACAATGCCTTATGAATGTGTGATATCAAATTGGAAAGGAAATTATAAAAACGGCCCATAAATTCATGTATTTTCTTTCCCTAAAGATAAAGAATTATCTGATATTGGATTTATACACTCTAAAGAGATCATTTTTCACCCACTAAATTCAGCAGAGTGAGTATATTTTGTCTTAAAAACATACATAAATTTAATTGAAACTTTAATTATTAAATTAATTTCATGTCTTTGTAATTCAAAACACAAAGACATAAATCTTGCGAGAAAGTTAATATATACTCATTCATCGCACATGTGGTTTTGAAAAGTTAACACCAAATTTTAAAAAATAAACTTTAAATAAATTCTTGATATAAATTTATTCATAAATTCATAATGGAATATTTTTATAGACAAAAGGTAATTCTGATAATTTGAACAATTTTTTAGAATTGTCTTATTCATGAATAAATAAAACTTTAATGAAATTAATTTTATGTCTTTGTAAATCATAACCCATGTCATTTTTAATATTGGTGCAGAAAAACTCAAACAAAGATTTTAATTCAATCAAATTTATATGTGAGCTGCTAAACTTAACGACGCAGAATTATTTTGACTATTTAACTGAAATTATGATTTTTTTCTTTATTGTTATATAACTACTCTGCTAAAGGGAGACTGATTGTTAAGAGACAGCAAAAATATAAGTTTACTTCGCTATTCAACCATTAAAAGATCAACCTTATTAACATATATGAATCCTTTGATTAAGCAGCATGATCACAATTTTCTTATGTATATTAAAAATAAATTCAAGTTACTAATGCAGGAGGACACCACACTATCTTATTGATGAAATGCACCTATAACCTTATTTCAATGTCAAAAGATTTTCTATTTCAAACAATTCATTTTAGCATACATAAACAGTTCCATTTCAAACAATTCAGTTTAGCATACATATGCAATTTAGATATCAAAACTGTCCCATTCTAGCAATTCAGTTTAACATAAATACACAGTTTAGATGTCAAACCAGTTCTATTTCAGCCAATTCAGTTTAGCATGAGTACACATTTTAGTTTTATTTAACCAAAAAATAGGACAATATAAGATGCTACCCATCAAGGCCAGAGTGGACCAGGGAGCAATGGCATTACTGGAACCTCATCATCAGATTTTTAGTGTCATATCCAGAAAACTCATTGATGTGTCTTACCCCTCTGCAGAGAAGCAATTGGGGTATTGTACAGCCGCAACAGGGGAAAAATTTTCCCTTAACATCTTAAAAACCCTTGTCAACACACACTTGATAGAAACGTTTTCAATGTTAAATCTTTGGAGCTTTCCTTTCCCAGGTTTAAAATCTCAAAACCACATGTTAGCATACACTGGGGAGAAACATTTTTATCATTTAATTTGTAGATAAACTTTCTTCTATAATCCAGATCTCCAAAGACATTTGTCAACCCACATTGAAGAGAAACCATTTATTGTGAAACTATGGAACTGGATTTTCACTGAATTCACTTCTCAAAATACACATGTAAGAACATTCTGGAGAGAAACGTTTTCATTGTGAGGTATATGGAACTGGATTTTCACTAAATTCACTTCTCAAAATACACATGTAAGAACATTCTGGAGAGAAACATTTTCATTGTGAGGTCTATGGAACTGGATTTTCACTGAATTCACTTCTCAAAATACACATGTAAGAACATTCTGGAGAGAAACGTTTTCATTGTGAGGTCTATGGAACTGGATTTTCATTGAATTCACTTCTCAAAATACACATGTAAGAACATTCTGGAGAGAAACGTTTTCATTGTGAGGTCTATGGAAGTATATTTTCTCACATTTCACATCTCTTGGTACAATTAACATGTTTGTTGAAATGATTTTTCTTGTGCCCTGGGCAGAAATCTTGAAATAAAATACTCCTCAAAGTACATTAAACAATTTTGGGAAATAATTTTTCCTTAGATACCAGTTGACATTTGACATACAATAATCTTCTTAAAGGATATTGAGTAACAATTTGAAACACTGCCTTATTTGTGGAAGGGATTTTTTTCGTGGAAAATGAATAAAAAGCTAAAAAAGATTTATTACATAAAATTCTATTTGTTCTAATTGTAAATGTGGGAGGGATTTAAATATGAAAGAAAATTAAAATCTGGAAAATTTTGAATATTTTTAAACTCTTGCATCTCAAGAACTTACAAATATCAAAACTATCAGAAACTACAAATATATATATATATACAAAGTGAAAGAGAGAGAGAGAGATTCTAATCATTTTGAGACCGGGGTTGAATCTCAGGTTGAATCATACCATACACTAGAAAAAATGGTACTTGATGCCCCCTTGCTTAGCACTCAGCATTATAATGTAGGGATCAAGAGTAAAGTGGAGCAATCCAGGGAAAGGAGTAGCAGCCTCTCCTACACCTTGATGTTGTAGTTATCGAAAAGGGAGCCTTCGAGTCACTCTTGACTAAGATTGCCAACTCTACTTATTTACTTACATTAAGCTAATGCTAAACAAAAGAGCTGTCATTTTTGTGGCAAAAGGATTAAAATTCAAGCATTTTTGTATAGTTTCAATTTTAAACATTGACTTCAAAAATGAATTAGCAGTAGAATTCTCTGATTGCTCTTGTGAGAAAGGGTAAGACTGTATTAATTAATCTGCTCTTGCCATATATTCTTTTTATCTTATTGGTGATAGAAGGTGGTAATGGGGGGAGGGTTAAAGTGTATTGAAAGAGAAAGACTTTGACCATTGTTAAGTTGTATGGCAATAAGTATGGTCTCCTGAAAACTCAAAATTGGCTGAGGCTCAAAATTCTACTCCCTACATGAGTATACTGGTAATATATCCCCATCTCAAGCAAGTGAATGGGTTTTACCCTTGGTAAATTGCTAACACAATTTGGATTCCCTGGTGGGTGGTAATGGAGCACAGCAACAACAGAAAACAACCACTATTTATGGCTTGATCAAATAAAAAACAAAATAAAATCTCTCAGAGTCTTTTTCAGAGTCTAAGGTTGCCGAGTTCCCAAGATGCATTGTAATTGAATCATTGCTAGGGCCCTACCAAGCCAAATAATAGACAAGCAAATATGAGCACTAAAGTGTATAATGAAAAACCGAGGCCATCTGGTGCATGGCCAGAGCCCAGAGTGTTATAACATCTAACGCTTCTTCAATACATATTTTGAGGTTTTTGCATCTCACTAACTTATGACAAATATGACAATAATATTAAACTATATATATATATATATATATATACATATATATATTTATGTTATGTTATAATTTTAGTATATATATATACACACACACATAGAAAAAATGATTCTTTGTAAAAACTTTACCCTTTGGAATGTACACGTTTTACTACCACTCCAACTATCAACACCCCAATTAAAAACAATTCTTTTATAATAGATGTAAACAGATATTTAATGAATAGAATTAAAATCAAATTATTATTAACAAAAATCCTTTTCTGATCAAAGAGTTCCAGATCTTGGGTAAATTTTATTCCACACAGGTGAATTAATTACAGTGACTGAATAATATTGGTCATAAAAGTCATCAGCAGAAGATATGATGAACATCCATCTTCAGTACTCTTAACCCTAACCCTTTGGCCAATCAACTTAGGTGTATTGACTTTCTTACTCCTCCCACACCTCTAATCATCCCTCACAGACTCCCTACCTTCCTTGAACCACTTATGCCACTCAAAAACTGATGCTCAATTCATGCAAGATGCTCCAAAAGCACTCTGAAGCATTCCTTACGTTTCTGTTGCCTCATTTTTTCCAAGTTTAAAACAGAATTTTACTGCATATCATTTTTCCTCACGTCCAGATTGCATTTTTGAAATTCACCAGCTGTGACAATCAGACTTTAGTAGGGTGTATTCCAATTGCTGATGTAGCTGTTCATTTGAAACTGAAATTATAAAAATTGGTCAGTCATCTCATAAGATATGCAGCAATCATCATCATCATCATTATAACGTGTCGCCAGCATGGATATCCCTGACCCTCTCTTGCCACTCCCCCCTATCGTTCATCGCTTCTGGCTGGTCTTCAGAGCTACATCCCGTATCCTCACAGCACTGGTGTATGTATGTTCGAGCTGGCCATCCTACTTTTGTACGGCCATATGTGGGGGTCCATAGGAGTACATAATTTTCAAGAGTCTACGATAATTTTAAATGTCTGTACAAAAAAGTCTGGAAACTATATATATATATATATATATATATATATATCCTGACAGATGTCTTTAAAATTAGTTTTTATGAAATCATTTAATGCAGATTTTTATTTTCTTTCATTTTCAACACCATGCCAAATAAAATTAAAATAGTATTTTATGTAAAAATTGTTTTTTGCCTTTTGTTTATTTTCCACGAGAAAAATCATTTCCATAAATAAGGTGTTGTTGAAATAAGATGTTCAATATCCTTTAAAATCATTGTCGAATGTCCTCTCGTAACTAAAGCAAAATTATAGCCAAAATTGTTTGATATTCTTTGAGATGATTATTTTATGTCCTCATCTAACTCATGTTAAATGTCAAGAGATTTTGATAAGTCATGAAATTCTACAAATAAAAAACTATAGTTAATTCATTTGTCATTTTCAAGTTGTTGCAAAGAAAGACTTCATTTTCAATGGTTTGGTCTAAGAAGACAAACACAGCTTTCCATAAAATAAAATTTATAAAGTTTTGAATCATCAGAAAATGAAGGCATTTTTTAATATGCTTCCAGAGACAGCAGTAATTTATTTGGCTTCAGGACCTAAAATTGACCTAGGGCAAATTCTCCTGATGTCCGAAGCATAGCTGAAGATTTTTCTCTTTTTTTATGATAAAAAAGGAAAGGAAAGGAAAGAAGAAAAGGAAAGGAAAGAAGAAAAACAAAAAAAAAATTAAGAACAAAAAAGGTAAAAGAATGGAAAACTTCAACTTTTGTGAATATCAAAATTTATAACATCATTGATTTTCTTAAAGTCCCCCATCTCTTTTCTTTTTCTCTTGGTGACCTCACTTCGGTTGATGTATGACTTAAGGCTTTATAAAAAATGATATTTTCATGAAACATTTAAATGTAAAAATTATTTTTCAGCAAACTTATATATCAATCGATCTAAATATCTATGTATATGTCATCTGCACACAGTTACATAGATCCAAGTATTACTATCTTGCAGTAATAATTTACAAGCAATCATTTTCATATTTTCCATGACATGTTCCATAGGGAAAACATTTCAGTGTACAAATTATACATGGAAAAGCTTGATGTCTGGTTTTATGTCTTGCTGTCTGCTATCGTAAAGAAAGATTATTTCCAAGTTTGTTTAATATCCTTTAAAAAGATTATCTTATGTCAAGGTTTCTACCCACATCACAAGGAAAATCATTTGAATAAATACATTTATTGTACCAAGTGGGTACCTTATGTTTTATATCAGCTGATTTTAATAAGTCATGAAATTCTACTATACTACATATAAAAATATGGTTTATTCATTTGTTATTTTTTGGTGTTAGCAGAGAAAGAGATTTTTTTTCAGAGGCTTTGTCCAACAAGACAGACACAATTTTCCTTAAAAAGAAATTTATCAGGTTTTGTATTATTCAAAAAAACAAACACGTGATGTGATATGCTTCCAGAGGTAGCAGTAACCTTTCATCTTTAGGACCCAAAAATGACCCAAGCAATTTTCCTTGAGATTCACAGCATGGAGGAAAACATTTTGTGATAAAAAATGGAAGACTATTTACTTTCTTTCAGGAAATAAAAGAAAAAGAAAAAACGGAAAAAGAACAAAAATAATGGAAAACTTCAACTTTTGTGAATATCAAAATTTATAACATAAAAGTTATATTCTTTATTTTTTCATATATATATTTCTTCCAATGGTAATTTTCTTAAATTCCATCTCTTTTTCAAATAGTTAATTACTTGCTGACTTTGTTTAGGCTGATTTATGATTTTCACCATTTTATCATGATATAATAGAGATTTTTATGAGACATTTAAATGTAAAAATTATTTTGCAGGAAATATATGTATACTTATCTATGTATTTATATATACAAATCATTTGCATACAATTATATAGATCCAAGTATTCCTATCAAGCACTAATAATTTGCAAGTAATCACTTTCATAGTTTCCATGAGATTTTACATAGGTAAAAAATTTCAGGGCACAAATTATACATATAAAACCTTTCTCTGAACTGCTTAAAAAGGTGATGTTCCAAAGAAATGTAACTAATAGATTTAATTATGAAATAGTTTCTCTCCAGTCAGTGTTAACATTTGACTTTTGAATGGAAAATTCCATGAAAATATAACCCCACAGCATTCAGGACAAATCTTATTTGTTACTCATGCATTGCATATGGTCTTGTGCCTTATCTAAGCAAAAAAACTTTGTAAATTACAAAGGGATTTATAAATGCAAACAAGTAAATTCAGTCCCTCTGGATCCCTACGCTTTGCCAACCATTGTCTCCGTTTTGCTGAATGATGGATCCCAACCCAAGTTTGCTGGAGTCTGTTGAAATCTTGGTTGGGAGTGAGGGGTTGAAGAACTACAAAATGGGCTGCTTACTAATTAGGTTTTTTAAGTTGTTAATAGGTTTTTGTTGAGGCTAATTAAAAGATGATTTCACATTGTATTCAAGCAATATATTTAGCAAGGAGAATTTTTGTTAAGTTTGAGACCATGCTGTTGTATGGGATCAAGAAAACATGTAAGTAGCTTGTGGTGTTCTTACAGTGTTGTTGCCCACATTATTATGTCATTCAGTCTGTTTCTGGCTCATTCTATGCAGGAGACTTCTATCTGAAATATTTTTGCTGGCATAGTGTATGTATGTCATATGAGATGTAAGTAAATTTATAATGTCCAAAGGGAGTGCTAAATGTCAGAAGTTTTGAGATGAATCCATTGCTTGCATCATGTTTGAGAAAAATTTTGCTCTATGCATGTCTGCAAAGTTTTTTTCCGGAGTGGGCATTTGGAAATATTCTCTCTGTATGGCTTTATTGTGGTTGTGTGAATCGAGACAGATCTGTAGGGAACCATTGTGTTTCTCTATGATCACAAGTGAGTTCACTCATTTTGTAGGTTCACTGAGTGACTTGATATTCCCATTTTTGTCCCCCTGTTGAGTTCAGATTTTAGTTTGACTCTCAGCTGAAAGGGAATTTTCCTTGGAGGGTTGATTACAGGAGGAAGAGAAGGGTGAACTGTTATGTGGTGTGTATTTTGAAGAGTCCCAAGCATGCTGAAGCAGCCTTGATATTTTTTTAGGAGAGCTGGGAGGTTTACATCAATCTGGAAAAAGCACTTAATCAAGTTGAGTTTCTCGCTAGTGGTGGTCGTGCTTAGAATTGGTTATGAATTAGTATCAACAACGATGAACATGATTGGGTTAACTACTTTTTTGTAGTTTACAAAGGCTTTACATTTGCTTAGAACAGGAATGTTTGTGCTGTTGGAGGCAGTGAAGCTGATGGAATTTAGAGTGAGGATTGGATGTTGATGAAGCTTGCTGTAGATTGCTTTAGGGAGTACACTGATTTTAGTGCCAGTGTCAAGTTTGAATTTATTGTTGTTACCATTTATGTCCAAGTTCACTGTCCACAGATTGGCTTGTTCATTGTAATGAAGAGTATTGAGGAAGAGTGCAGTTGCTGTCTGGTTGTGGAAAGGCCGTGCCCCATGATAAGGTCATTACTAATAATCGTGCCAAGGGAGATGTCAGATGGGTTTGGGATTAAATCTGAATCTGAGGAGAATGCTTTTACCTGGCAGACAGTCCTTTGGGAGTGGGAGCAGCTGGCAAAATGTCCTTTGTGATTGCACTTTTTACATTGTTTGTGGTATGCAAGCATAGGCCTCATGGGTGCGAACCAGTGCAAAATTTGCAGGAGTTGATCTGTCACTGCCTGTCAAGTACTAGGTCTCATTTGGGTGAGTTGAGGTCAGAGAAAATTTCTCTCTTTTTATGTCTGTGACTTATAGCTGCTTAGTCCACCTCAGACGTCTCTCTACTCGCTGATATTCTGGCCTGACTTTTTATTTCTTCTGCTGCTTGAGTGGACTAGATTGCTTGGTCCAGTGTGACGTACTGGTCTCTTAACTGGCATTCCATGAGACAGAGATCATTTGTGGAAATAATAAAGATATTTTTAACTAGTGAGTACATCGGGTCCCCTAATTCACAGTCTACAGCTTGTTGATTCAGTACTATTACAAAGTGGATGAATTTTTGTCCATGCGAATATTATCAGATATTGTATTTACGTCTTGTTTCTTTGACAGTCACTTTTGCTGATATATAAATCACAACAAGACTGGATTCATTTGGATGGGGGATGCACCAGTTCATGCCTTACTCCTTTATTTCCAAGTGTGTATAGGAAGAAGCGAGTTGAAGTGGAAGTGAGTGGTATATCAACTTATATGTACTCTATTATTGTAACAAATCCCAGAAGCCTCTCTCACTTCTAATTACCGAGGCATTTCATTTCATTGAGGTTTATGGGCCTAATATCACCAGTGAGCTCCCTGACTTTTTTGGCACATCAAGCCCTTTGTGACATCATCAAGGTGGCTAATTATATGAAAATAAGAAAATGTTAGTCTGCCCTACTATTTGCCCATAGCTGGAGGGAGAATGATTAGATTCATTTTCTCTGACCTCATCTTTTTTGGTTTTAATTTTTTTGGTTTTCTTCATTTTTTTCCTCAAGAAAAGAATGGAGTCTTCCATTTTTTCTATCATGGAAAGAGAGAGAAATCTCCTGCTATACATCGAACGTTAGGAGAATTTGCCCTGGGTTAATTTTAGGTCCTGAAGCCAAATAAATTACTGCTCTCTCTGGAAGCATTTTAAAAAATGCCCTCATTTTCTGATGATTCACAATGTTATAAATTCGACAATGATTTTAAAGGATATTGAACAATTTATTTCAGCAACACCTTATTTGTGGAAATGAGTTTTCTCATGGGATATAAACAAAAGGCAAAAACAATTTTTTACATAAAATACTATTTTAATTTTATTTGGTATGGTGTTGAAAATGAAAGAAAATAAAAATCTGCATTAAACGTTTTCATAAAAACTCATTTTTAAGACATCTGTCATTATATATAAATATATATATATATATATATATATAAAGTCATACACAGATAGATCTGTTTCGTTCTATCAGAACTCATCAGTGTGGCTAGACAGACTAGCTTTCTGTAGCTGGGATCGAAACCCGGTTGACTCAAAGGTCAATCCAAGACACGAATAACCAGCAGCAGCGAAGTAAATTTTAAACGGTTATGAATCACAATTACAATTGTTTACATACATCCGCTTAAATTTAATCCCTTTGTGACATCATCAAGGTGGCTAATTATATGAAAATAGGAAAATATAAGCAGCAATATATTGCTATCATTTCTATTACTCTGGTAGATCTCAGATACCAAGCACTCACTACAGACAGAGCAACTTTTAAACCTGTAAGGATTATATATATATATCTGAGAAAAATGGGAAATCAGTCTGATGGCATGAAAATAAGCGGAGATGAAAATACACAAGTTTGTAAGAGGAGAATTTCATTCTTTAAATCATTCAATATTAAATCGATAAATGAAATGTTTCATTCAATAATGCACGCACCCTGTTGAAGGTCTAATAACTGAAACGTTTAACATTGATAAATGATTCAATAAATAGAATTCCCAAAAAAGACCAAGGTTTTTCCTGTCTGCAAATTTTCAAATACATATATATATATATACCAAATATATATATATTAGTTTTTACATACATTTAATTGTATGGATGCTTATTTGCAACTAATGGTTTCATGCCGTCTTTATACAAGAATCATCAAGCAGAAAAAGAAAGATTTTTAAAAAATTGAAATGGCATAACCGAAATAATTTTAATGTTAGAATTGCATATAATTTTTTTTTCATGTAAGAGAGTGAAAGGAGATTATATTTGTGTATTGTTGTGTGTGGACGTATATGTGGTCATCAGTGTGTGTGTGTATGTGTGTGATGATATGTGTGCTGTGTGAAAGATTTGAGGTTGTCTTATGAATATAAGTGTAGCAATGTGTAGAAAAGGTTGAGAGACAATTAAGGATTTGGGCAATTAAACTTTTTTTTGAGTGTAGAGATGATTTTAGCCAAGGGACAAAGTTATCATCATCATTGCATTATGAAGAAAATGAATTTATGATTTAAAATTATCATCTATTCATGGACAAGATTTTACATTATTGTCTATTAAACTTACATGTTACAAGAGTTTTTGAAATGGGAATTCTGGGAAAATATAGTTCCATAGATTTCTCAAAGAAAAGGTTTCTCCCCAGTGTGTGTTAATGTGTGTTTTGAGACTGTAATTCCATGAAAATTTAGCTCCAGATTTCACAATGAAAAGGTTTCTATCTAGTATGAGTTGATATGTTTTTTTTTTAGAGGTGAGTTCCAAGAAAATTTAGAACCACAGATTTCACAATGAAAAGATTTCTCACCAGTGTGTGTTGGCATGTATCTTTTTAGATCAAAATTCCATGAAAATTTAGCGCCACAGCTTTCACAATGAAAGGTTTTCTCTCTAGGGTGTGTTGACATATGAGATTTAAGACTAGAATTCCAGGAAAATTTAGCTCCACAGATTTCACAATGAAAAGGTTTCTCTCAGCTGTGAGTTGACATGTGATTTCTGAGACTTGAAATGCGGGAAAATTTAGTTCCACAGATTACACATCAAAAAGGTTTTTCGCCTGTGTGTGTTAACATGTGTGTTTGGAGACTGTCATTCCATGAAAATTTAGATCCACAAATTTTACAGTTAAAAGGTTTCTCTCCAGTGTGTGTTGACATGTGTTTTTTGACACTGGAATTCAGGGAAAATCTAGCTCCACAGATTTCACAATGAAAACTTTTCTCGCCCGTGTGTGTTAACATGTGTATTTTGAGACAGTAATTCCGTGAAAATTTAGCTCCACAGATTTCACAATGAAAACATTTCTCTGCAGTGTGTGTTGACATGTGTGTTCTGAGACTGGAATTCTGGAAAAATTTAGTTCCACAGATTTCACAATGGAAACGTTTCTCACCAGTATGAGTTAACATGTGTATTTTGAGATGATCCTTTCGAGAAAATTTTGATCCACAAATTTTACAGTCAAAAGGTTTCTCTCCAGTGTGTGTTGACATGTGTTTTTTGACACTGGAATTCTGGGAAAATGTAACTCCACAGATTTCACAATGAAAACTTTTCTCACCCGTGTGTGTTAACATGTGTCTTTTGAGACTGTCTTTCCGTGAAAATTTAGCTCCACAGATTGGACAATGAAAAGGTTTCTCTTTAGTGTGTGTTAACATGTGTATTTTGAGATGTTCCTTTCGATAAAATTTAGATCCACAAATTTTACAATCAAAAGGTTTCTCTCCAGTGTGTGTTAACATGTGTATTTTGAGATGATCCTTTCGAGAAAATTTACATCCACAAATTTTACAATCAAAAGGTTTCTCTCCAGTGTGTGTTAACATGTGTATTTTGAGATGATCCTTTCGAGAAAATCTAGATTCACAAATTTTACAATCAAAAGGTTTCTCTCCAGTGTGTGTTGACATGTGTTTTTTGACACTGGAATTCAGGAAAAATCTAGCTCCACAGATTTCACAATGAAACCTTTTCTCGCCCGTGTGTGTTAACATGTGTCTTTTTAGACTGGAGCTGTAGGAAAATTTAGCTCCACAGATTTCACAATGAAAACGTTTCTCTTCAGTATGTGTAGACATGTGTGTTCTGAGACTGGTATTATGGAAAAATTTAGCTCCACAGATTTCACAATGGAAACATTTCTCACTAGTGTGTGTTAATATGTGTATTTTGAGATGATCCTTTCAAGAAAATTTAGATCCACAAATTTTACAAGCAAAAGTTTTCTCTCCAGTGTGTGTTGACATGTGTTTTTTTAGAGTAGAAGTCAGGAAAAATTATGCTCCACAGATTTCACAATGAAAAGGTTTCTCCGCAGTGTGTGTTGACATGTGTCTTTTGAGACAGGAATTCAAGAAAAATTTAGCTCCATAGATTTCAGAATGAAAACGTTTCTCTCCAGCATGTAATGCACAAATTTTTCTGTTTAATAATCTCTTTTCTCACGATTGATCATCACGACCAACCCTACAAATGGAAAAAAGATTAAAAATGTAGTTATATAATGAATAAATATGCATAGGGATAATTTTTAAATTCATATTTTCTAACGATTCTAAAGGACTCTGCCCAAAAGACACATTTATACAATAAATATTCTATAAACAATCAAAGACCTTGTAGAATTTTAAACCAAAACAAATGAAGGGAGGCAAAACATTGATTAACAACATGTTCAAATTTAGGAGAAATTCTGTAAAATTTCATTTTATAAGTAACAAAAATCAAGTAGATTTTTAGTCCAAATGGATGTCGAAAATTGATTATATTATAATGACAAAAAAATCCTGTAAATTTTAGTCAAATTAATGAAAGAAAGAACCTTGACAAATTACTAGAGATTATAAAAACTTTTATTTTATACCTAATCTAAAATCATTTTGACTTTTAAACACACAGAAATGAAGAAACTTTGATGAAAATTCAAGTCTAATTCAGATATTACAGATACTTTTATTTTTAAGTAAAAGTCATGTTGACTACTTTCCCAGACAAACAGATTAAGGTAGAAAGAGTGTCTTATATTCTAATTTAACACAGAAATATAATGGACTAATATTTCAAAAGCCATCAAAACTTTTAAACAATAAGTTATCAAGTTCAAAAGATTGATAAGCTACAATTCACATTTAATATAGAGATTATAGAGCCTTTTATTTTATATGGAATCAAAAACCATGAAAACTTTTAGATACAAAGGAATGGATGTAGAAATATTGATGTAATAGGATTCAGATTGAATGTAGAGATTATATAGACTTTTATCATGAAAGGAATCAAGAATCATGTAGACTTGTAGATATAAATAAATATGGGTAGAAAATATGATAATCTAGTATTCAAAGTCACAAGGAGATCATATGGACTCTTGTTTTATTAGTAAACCACTTCTATAGTAAAATTCCGTGGTTTTTCTATAAATAAATTCTCGTGAAAGGCTTACCTTCATTAAATACTGTATTCCTTACGGTTTTAATTTAAAATCAACGAAAAACTCACTTGAAAAATAGATATTAAAAAAATTATTGTTCATATAGATTATTTTTTTAATTAGTTTCTTAATTTTATTTATTCAGTATTTTTATATTAATTAACAAATTCTCCATCACCTGCTGTGAGTGAAAGACTTTAATCTGTGAATAAAATTATTTTACCTTAAAAAAAAAAAAAAGAAAAAACGAAAACATTCTCCATAAATTCTTTCTCTTTTATTAACCACATTTTTAGATTAACCTTCGAAAACAAATAAAGTAAGAAAAAATACCTACAAAAGCAACATAGAACATCATTTTATTGTTTTTCGAAAATCTCATTCTCCATGGAATTATCTCTTAAAATAATGTAAATCTTTTTGAGTTGCACCTTCATTACACGAATCAAATTAACAAACTGATGGATGGTGGGTTCGAGTATTACAACAAAACAATAATCTTTAACTTTTATTGCATTGAATAAGGAAAAATTCATTAAAATCCGATAATTAGTCGATTTAGAAGAATTTTGCTAAAGGGTGCTTTTAGCAGATCTGCTGTTTTGAACTATTAAAATGATTGTTTAAAGATGATTAATAAAAAAATTGACTGTTCACGAAATCTTTCCCCCCAAATTTGTAATTACCTTTCAATTTAAATCTTGATTTTAAATCTTTAAACCATTCGGAATTTTCAAAAATTTTCATTAAAAAACCCACAAATCCAACGTTGTGGTTTACTTCTAACATTAGGAACCAATAGAACAAACAATTCTAGAAACTGATGTGTGTGAAGAATTCGTCCCCTGTTTTCAAAATTCGATACATCTTGTCCACACAACCACATTCTTATTGGGATGAGGAATGTAAATATCGATTTTAGATTTCTTTTTCAATATTCTGCTGACATTAGAATGTAAGTAGAAAGTAGATGTAAAAGAAAGTCTTTACTTACACTTTCATCGAGATTCGCATTCAGTTGTAAAATAAAACAAGTATTTAACTAACCGCTGTAATAATTGATTCTTGTGTCAATAGTCTGTTTTGTCTCTTCTTATATCAATTTAAAGTGCTGACTGAGTGAAAGGGAGGTAATCATGTCAGGGCGGAAGGAAAAATGTATTTTTTCATTTACAATGAAAGATTATGCTGTTATTAATTTTGTCGATGTTTACGACTCGATTTAGCTTTCTGACATCGGGACCAATAAGAGGAAGGTATTGAATTGTGGTCTCATATTATTTATTGCAAATAAATTTGATACAAGCTGTAAAGGGATTTAAAAATCAAATAATACCCAGGAAAATAAATTCCATATGGAAAATTCAAAGACTGAAATTCGGTCATAATTCTAATTGTTTCAAAATTGAAAATAATCTTTTATGAATTATTATCAGCGATGTTTTAATTTGCATGTTTTTAGTTCAATTTTAATAATTATTCCATAAAGTTACAATTTGGTTATTATTAAGTGATTATTACTCAAATACAGTAAAACCTGAATTATGGTTAGTTATGTTATATACAGAAATCCCTTCCGATTCACTAATACATTCCAAACTAACTCACAAGCAAAAATGAATAAATAAACAAATAAATAAAACACCACGAACGTACATTTCAAAAGCCGGATGTTGTCTCGACATTAGCCAAGACTAAAATAAATAAAACTTGTCGCTGCGCCGGTAGACTCCATCCGGTTGAAATTTACTGTTAAAAAGATCCTTTTTTTTTTTTTTAACCATTCAGGAACTTTCCCCTCCGACGTTTTTAGAGCTGATTCGACTCAAACATGACTATAAAACAGTCAAAGAAAGTTAAAAAAAAAAAAAAAAAAAGTAAGTCAGATTTGAGACTTCGAAATCGAATAAAGAACCAGACGTCCTATCAATCAAGCTCGCATTCCAACCCTATAACAAACGGCTTATAGCTTTCTGACTCACGTTACACACCGTGCCACATTAACCAGCCACTCAAGAACGAATTTCACCCACACACCTTTTGAAAGGCATGCATCTCTTTTGACATAGCAACTTAATTTATAAAAATAAAATAAATGAAATTAAATCCATTCTTCTTGTCTGTTATCTCTTGCAACCACATGTTTGTTTATAACAGTTGGTTGGTTCGTTGCTTGCTTTATGGCGTGTCGAAACGTTTCGGGTCATTTAATGCTGAATTAAGTCATTTTCATAAAAATATGGTTAGGTTTGGTTTTATAGCATATCAACCATTGTAGGCTATTCTTCTATACACAGGAACAGTCCTATTTCAAACAATTCAGTTTAGCATAAGTACACAGTTTAAATGTCAAAACAGTTCTATTTCAAACTATTCAGTTTAGGATGAGTACACAGTTCTATTTTAGTCCTTGATAGGACCCTATGTGGACTACCACTCTGAGGCAGAGTGGATCTGGGAGTGATGGCAATGAAAGGGTACACCGCATTTTCTGAAGCTCCAACATTACTGAACCCTCACCCAAAGATTGTGGGGTGGGGTATTGCCCCTCTGCAGAGATGCAGTCGGTGTAATCTGCAGCCCAGCCGACTGAGCCAGCTGAATTATGAATTAGGGAACAAACAAATAAACAAATTATAATAAATAATAAATACAAGTAAATAATGAATAAATAGATAAAATAAATAAATATAAATTTAGCCATAATTTTTGAGCGATAAATTTGTTTGTTTGTTATAGTGATAGAATATATTGTTATTGTTGAACGAGGATAGGTTGTAATGTGGGTGTGTGTGTTTACGTTGAGTTGTTTCCTCACTAAGTTTGTAAGGCCCTTGCTAAGTTTTAAGAGTAAATATAGGAGAAGGTTCAAGATGTCGAAGTCGAAATGTGTTTTTAGGAATAGTTTTTTATTTGAAGCATGGAATATTTAGTTTGCTTTTGTGCAGCAAGTCTCATAGGAAAGGTTGTGAGTAAAAGACAAAATGGAGTTATGAGAAAGTTGAGAAAGCAGCGCATATCGTGGGACGTGTAAGGGATTGTGTTCGCCGTAGTTTAGTGAAAGCCATGTTTGCCGTTGGAGGAAATGAACTTTGGAGTCACCGTGAGTTTTGTGCGTCTGGTGGAGAGGCGTGCATTGTCTCCATTAATGTGGCCCAGAGGTGAAATGAGAGTTAGGTGTCGAGAGCAGAAATAAGGCATCGCATCGACATAGCCAATTTTGGGGGTGACATAAAGTTGTTCCTGTGGTGGCGTATTGAATGTATCTAATTCATATTCAACTGGGATTCCTTGGTCTAAATGATATAGATGCAAGGAATCCATAAATTAGATAGGTTCCCTCATGTGTCCATGCTGCTGCTGCTTTTGAAGAGCGGCCTGGGGGACGTCTGCACTGGCTGGCGTTGTTCAGCCAAAGAGACTGTGTTTGGCAGCTTACCCAATTTCTGCTGCCCGGAAAAGGAGTTCCGGATTGAATAGGATAGGTCATCCTGATTGGGTGAAATTATGCGTTGAATTAAATTGCGCACCAAACCAAAATACCTTCTGCTACATAAATAAGAAACAAATAGATTAAATACAAACAAGCAAATAAATCAGATTTAAAAAATGAATCGATTTAAAAATCACATAATACATACAGAAAAATATGTTTCAGATACAAAATTTAGCAGAATGTTTCAAGTTTTTATTTTTTGCTTAACTTTTTACTAGTAATATTATGATGAAAGAATGAACTCCTAAAGGAACACTGGCCCAAAAGTTGAATGTGCTCATCTCATGTCTGTCACTGCTGCTGGAGTCAGCGAAGAAGAGTCAGTGAAAAAGAGAGTCAGTCTGTCCTGCTCGATAAATATGAGGAAGAGAGGATGAAAGATTATTACACCGCCTTCTATATTGCCCGGGCAAAATTGCATGAATCATTCTCATTGGACAAAATATGTAAATTTGAAACCTCAACATTCATCTAGCATTTGTGATGGATGGGGTTTCAAGGTCAAGGACATATTTGAGGCAGAATGACACCCAGCTTCGGATGGGTCATCTGTGTGTGCATGATGATGTCATTGACAAGCATTGCATAGTGTTAGACACTTGGGTCTAGTTTAAGCTATTAATAGACATCCGTGCAGGACTCATGTAATATATCAAGTGAGTCCAAGTCCAGCAGAGTCATTTGGTTTACATTGCATTAAGTGAGCCGATGACAAGCATAAGTCCTGCAGGGCTCGAGCTTCGTCTCGTACCCGACCTTCCTCTCTAAACCCCCACTACAAAACGACCTTGTATCATGACCTTGTGTCAAGTCTTGTCTGGTGGGAGGTAGAGATAAATATCGCAAGCCATCACTGAGCACACGTTCCCGGAGGAAAGATATCTGTTCCAGCAGCAAGCAGCCAACGAGGAATACGCACCACTACCACCAACCAGCAGTCGATGTGGAATCCAACCAATCACAACCATAGATTCAGCACAGCCAATGCCACCTTCTAACAAATCCTCACAACTCTCTCACTCAAACATAACTTTTCGGAGCTAATTTTTGAAAAGTCATATTTCAGCTCATCTTGGAGCTAAGTTCAGAAAATCTTCTTAGAATCACCTCTGGTCTCCTCACTATACTCCTTGGAGAGACCACAAGATGATGACCAAGCAGCAAGCATCTGCGTCTTTCATCGCAACAGACCAGATCATACACTAACAACCTAGTCCACGAACGATGACTCTAATAAGATAAGCATCAGCACTTCGAGAACACATTGATATACCTCCTGGTTGATTAAACTGTGAAAATCGATCATCCTGCCTCTGCAACTGATGCATCCACATCTTCGATCATCTCCAGCTACGTCTATGACCTAACGATACAGCTACACTAAGCACCGTGCCCATCCTCATCTTTAAATGTGCTGTTG
This sequence comes from Sepioteuthis lessoniana, assembly GCA_963585895.1. Classification (NCBI taxonomy): domain Eukaryota; kingdom Metazoa; phylum Mollusca; class Cephalopoda; order Myopsida; family Loliginidae; genus Sepioteuthis; species Sepioteuthis lessoniana. The sequence continues at coordinate 32,691,062 of OY757908.1, read as the reverse complement.
CCAACAACTTATAGAGAGCCGAGTTTACGACGTTCTATAGTAACAACTTCCAACACAGCAGAGACAACACAGACATTATCCAGCAACTGCAATTCTACATCCATGCACGCCTTTCACGTACGATTCGTTCAATAAAGACCTGATATTTAATCTTATCCACTTGTCCTCGTCATTTGTCTTGTACTCTGCCAATCACTTCACTCATATGAAAGTTTGTGGGATGACACATGTATCGGTCCTGCAACAGAATAATGTTATATACAGAAATCCCTTCTGATTTACTAATACATTTCAAATTAACTCACAAGCAAAAAGAATATATAAACAAATAAAACACCACAAACGTATATTTCCAAAGCTGGATGATGTCTAGACGATGGCCGAGACTAAAAATGAATAAAAACATGTCACTGTGCAGGTAGGCTCCGCGCATGCATCCCGTTGAAATGTAACTTCATATTTACAATTTAAAAGATACTTTTTTTTCGCCCAATCAGCAACTTTCCCTTCCAAAGTTTCTTTGAGCTGATTCGACCCAAACGTAACTATAAAATGCTCAACAAAAGTTTAAAAAGTCAGTCGGCTCCGAGACCTCAAGAGAGAACATCAACTGCGATGCTTGCAATATTCAATATCACATAAATTCGTCTTAACCTTCTTACTGCAGCCTTTGGTGGAAGCTGAATGATCAGAGAATTGCCACCCCATCTACACTCCAGTTTTTCAACGCTGACGTTTCTCCTTCCCTGTCAGCATAAACTTTGGTTGACCGAGTAAGTCACCCCTACCAACACAAATATTGGAATATTTTATTTCTTGATTTTCACTACTATTCAACACACATCACATTTCCTAAAATTAACTAGTTCTTATCAATACAATTACGAACATTTTCTTCTCAATTTCACAGACACTCTTATATTCACCAAAACAGTTGTTTGAACCTTTTGTTTCTTGTTTGTTAAAATAATTGTTAAATTTTTCATTTGTCTTCTTGTTTGATTTGCAACTCTGTGTTTTGTCTTTTCCTTGCAACCATACCCTTGATATAACAATAATAATTAAAAAACCCAATAACATTAAAAAATTAAAATAAAAATAAATAGGCATAAAATAATTAAATAAATACAAAAAATAACGATCTCCTTGGAGGTCTCTGAAAGGAAGGGCAATCTACACATGCTTGAAAAGATATACTTACTGACACCAAAAAGAAACAATTTCTCTCAAACCATATTTACACATCGACCCGGAGCACACCAATTTTTTATGGTCGATTATTCAAAATTTCCTTTCTCTATATGGGTGACAATATTTTGTTCCTATCTCCCATATTATATTTTTATGCTCATTGTTTAATCAGGTTTTTATTTTATTTTCTCATATACCCAATATATTTTACAGGGAGGTTTTGTTTTCATGTTTCATGACTAGAATATATGCAAATTTGAAAGATTCTTAAATGTAGCACAATCTCATGTATAAAAGGGCACAAGAAAGCAAACGTTGCCGCTATAGATTTTTCTTTTTATTTTCTTTTTAAGAGCTCAATATCATCATCAAAGTGGTCTATATATATCTCTGGTGGGGGTGGGGGTAAATAAAATTATGGCTGGCCGAATAAAAGCATAGGGATCCACAAGCATTGAAATTGCATTTATAGACCTTTATAAAAAAATCACCACATCTAATATAGTTACAAGATAATATTGTACACCTAGCAGAATGCCTAATTTGGTGAGATGTCTACTGGCCTTAACCACTTAAAATAAAGGCCTGTTTGATTGAATGTGGCCTTGTAAGGCAGGGGTCGGCAAATTACACACACACAAAAGGAAATAAAATAAAGTTCAATTTTTACTGAAGAGTTTTTTTGATAATAATAAAAAAGAAAGAAAGTACAAAGAAAAAAACGTTTTTACTTAGATTATTATCCGTAAAGTTACATAGTTGGTAGAGTTGGCAGAGCAGAGCTAAGAATGCCGGTAAAATTGCTCCGCTTCATTCAACTAAACAAAACTCAGCAAGTATTCATTCAAGAAGACAACACGTTAAAATATGGCACAAGGCCATTTTAATGTGGTGGACTAAGCATGAGCCAAAGCTCAACTTGAACGGCCGGTCTCAAAATTCCTTGGCTCAGTTGGCATTCCCCTAAAAGGAAGGTTCTCAGGTGCCAGGCAATAAACATAACCCTGCCAAAGCAGGTAAAAACCTGGTGGAATGGCCCCCTCAGGCCATGGGAGTATCAGTCTCAGCTACCCGACGTCAACAATAGTCTTCTCCAGTACATATGTCAGGCGGTCTTGACGGATGAGAACATGACCACATGAACAGTAAAACAAAAATCTCTGGATTATATATATTTGCCAGATATCCTTCTTCACTTAGCACAATGCCTGACTTGATGAGATGGCTACTGACCCCGACAATCTAATATAACAGCTTGTTCGATTGAATGTGAAGTTTTTGGGGATAGAATAATTAATAAAAAAAACAAATAACATTAAAAAAAAAAAAATCTAAAAAAAAAAAAAGCACAAAATAAAATAATTTATTCAGAATCGGTACCTGAAATTGCCCCATGGCAATTTTTCCCAGGATTCAATGCAAGAAGGAAGACTCTTGTCACTTTCAGTGATTAAAAAATTGGAAGACTTCTTTCTTTCTTTCACCAAAGAAATGAAGAAAAAGAAAAAAGAATAAAGGAAATAGAACAATTTTTCAGCTTTTGTGAATATTACAGATTAATAAGTCAAAATTAAGTTTTTTCCCTACATATTTGTTCAAACAGCTTTTATCAAAGTCGGATTCAAAATATAAGCTGGAATACAACCAAAGGCTCAGAAATCCAGACACATAACATATGACCAAGAGTCTTGACTCAAAAATGGATTGAACAAGAAGAATCAGACAGTATTTTTGAGAAAGTGTCCAGAAATGAAGCCATCACATAGTGTTCACTTTAAATAATATTTTAGCATGCTTGATCATATATATATATATATGTGTGGGTGCATACATAAAGTAAGTAAAGTTGGCGACTGTAGTTGAAGGCGACCAGAAGGCTCCCTTTTCAATAGATACCACACTCAGGTGTAGGGGAGGGCGCTACCCCTTTCCCTGGATTGCTCCACTTTATCCTTGATACATAACTTATATTGCTGAGTGTTAAGCAAGGAGGTATCAAGTACCATTTTTTAAGTCTGGTATGACGTGACATGAGATTGAACCCAGGTCTTCCGGACCATTGGATATTTAAATATATCCATTACTATAAAAGAAAAACGATTGTATATATTTATATTTCTGAGTTAATTCTGATTGCTTTCAGATACACTTCATATCTTCTAGATTGAGGTTTGGTGTTATGTTGTCAGTTTAAATAGAACTTTGTTTTGATTGGCTGTGGGTGAATACTGGATACTGTCTAAAGGACTTACCAAGAGCAATGTCTGATGGGGACAAATGGTGAGAGTATCAAGGGAATCCATGTAATCAGCATGCCTTGATTATATATATATATATATATAAAGAGGAGGAAGATAAACAAGTAATAAGACAAATAAGAATATTTCTTTGTAGCTGTTTTTTTGGAGTTCTCAACTACATAGGTCTTCATCAAGAGAAGAGTCTTTTGTGAAGAAAAGTTTTTACAAAAGCTGATATTCCACAAAAGAACTAATCATTGAATGACAATCATTTTTTTGTATCCAAGTGTCTTCAACTGATCATTTTATGATATCTGCTAGGGTGTAAAAACCTAGCAGGAAGCACTACACATATTTGTTCAGTATTGCCAATGAGTGTTGACATTGTTTTTTGAGAAAATTCAGGGAAAATATAGCTCCACAGCTTTTCTGAGGAAATATTTTTCTCAACCATAGGTTGGAGAATGTCTTTTTAGATCTAAAATCTGTGAAAATGCAGGCCCACAGTTTTCAAAATGGAAAAGTTTTTTCCAGTGTGTATTGGGGTGTGTTTTTTAAGACTTGAATTCCAGCAACATACAGCACTAGGAATTTAAAAAAGACTGTTCTCTTTGGTGTGTTTAGATATGTATTTTGTAATGTGAATGGTGTAAAAATCTAGTTGACAGATTTCACTATAAAAGAATTCTATCCAATGTTTGTTGACATGTGTTTTGAGACTGGAATTGTGGGAAAATTTAGCTCCACAGATTTCACAACAAAAAACTGGTCTCTCCTGCGTGGGTTGACATGTGTCTTTTGAGACAGTAATTCTGGGAAAATTTAGCTCCACAGATTTCACAATGAAAAGGTTTCTCTCCAGTGTGTTTAAACATGTGTGTTTTGAGACTAGCATTCTGAGAAAATTTAGATCCACAGATTTCACAATGAAAAGGTTTAACTCCAGTGTGAGTGGACATGTGTGTCATGAGATGTGTATTCCTAGAAAATTTAGCATCACAGATTTCACAATAAAAACGTTTCTCTCCAGTGTGCGTCAAAGTGTGTGATTTGAGATTGGAATTCTGGGAAAATTTAGCTCCACAGATTTTGCAATGAAAAGGTTTCTCTCCAGTGTGTATTGATATGTGTGTTTTGAGATGAGAATTCTGGGAAAATTTAGCATCACAGATTTCACAATGAAAAGGTTTCTCACCAGTGTGTGTTGACAGGTGTGCTTTGAGACTGGAATTGTGGGAAAATTTAGCTCCACAAATTTCACAATGAAAAGGTTTCTCTCCAATGTGTTTTGATATGTGTGTTTTGAGATGTGAATTCTGGGAAAATGTAGCATTACACATTTCACAATGAAAAGGTTTCTCTCCAGTGTGTATTGACATATGATTTCTGAGACTGGAATTGAGGGAAAATTTGGCTTCACAGATTTCACAATGAAAACGTTTCTCTCCAGTGTGTGTTGACATGTGTGTCTTGAGATTGGATTTCTGTGAAAATTTAGCTCCACAGATTTTACAATGAAAAGGTTTATCTCCAGTGTGTGTTGCTAGGTGTCCTTTGAGATATGTATTCCGTGAAAACTTAGCTCCACAGATTTCACAATGAAAAGGTCTCTCTCCCGTATGAATTGACATGTGTGTTTTAAGATTGGAATTGAGGGAAAATTTAGCACCACAAATTTCACAATGAAAACGTTTCTCTCCAGTGTGTGTTACCATATGTGTTTTGAGATTAGATTTCACTGAAAAATTAGCTCCACAAATTTTACATTGAAAAGGTTTCTCTCCAGTGTGTGTTGACATGTGTGTTTTGAGATTTGAATTCTGGGAAAATTTAGCGTCACAGATTTTACAATGAAAACGTTTCTCTCCAGTGTGTGTTGACATGTGTCTTTTGAGATATGCATTCCGTGAAAATTTTGCCCCACATATTTCACATTGAAAAGGCTTCTTTCCTGTGTGTATTGACAAGTGCGTTTTGAGGTGAGAATTCTGGGAAAATTTAGCATCACAGATTTTACAGTGGAAAGGTTTCTCTCCAGTGTGTGTTGTCATGTGTATTTTGAGATTGTATTTCTGGGAAGATTTAGCACCACAGACTTCACAATGAAAAGGCTTCACTCCAGTGTGCATTGACATGTGTGTCTTGAGATGTGAATTCTGGGAAAATTTAGCATCACAGATTTCACAATGAAAAGGTTTCTTTCCAAAGTGTGCTGACATGTGGGGCTAAACACTGGAATTGTGAGAAGATTTAGATCCATAAATTTCACAGTGAAATTCTTTCTCTTAATTGTGTGTTGACATGTGTCCTTTGAGATGTGTATTCTGTGAAAATTCACCAAGAAAACTTTTGTCTCTTGTATGTATTGACATATAAGTTTTGAAACTATAATTCTTTGATAATTTAGCTCCACATCAATTGATGGTTTCTTTCCAGCATTTAATCTACAAATTTCTCTCAATAATCATCTTTCTTTTTCATGACTGCTCATCCTGATCAAACCTACAAAGTAAAAAAATGCTTTAGAAACGTAGTTATGTCATAAAGTAAAGTTGGCGACTGCAGTCGAGGGGAACCCGAAGACTGCATTTTCAATAGCTACTACAGCAAGGTATAGGGAAGGGCATTACTCCATTCCCTGGATTGCTCCACTTTACCCTTGATCTGTACCTTATAATGCTGAATGGTAAGTAAGGTGCCATAAAGTACTATTTTTTAGTTTTTGGTATGACTCGACCTGGGATTGAACCCAGTCTCCCAGATCACTGAAGAACATTCTATGGCTGTTCATATTTTTTTACGATTCTGGGGCATGTTGCTCTAAAGATACATTTATACAATAAATATTTTACAAGCAACCAAAGACCAGGACCCCTACCTGTGTGTGAAGATCAGCCATAACATGTTTTGATTGTTTCTCCAGCTGGTGTGCAGCTCTTCGCATGAAGGATATCACTGTGTACACCACAGCCAAGACTTTTGTTTCAGGCTGACTGTCACACTTTGGCATCTTCATTGTAATTAACACAGATAGAGGGAAGCAGTTCGAGTCAGACCAGTTCAACCAGCTAATGAAACTATTGGGGAGTAGAAGAATTAAAACCACTGCATATCACCTGGAAGTGATTGGACTAGTAAAGCAATTTCATCGTTCACTTAAGTCAGCTCTAAAGGCTAGGATGAATCAATCAAGTTGGCTGGAGCATCTACCTTTAGTCCTCCTGGGACTCCAAAGTATACAGTCAAAGAAGATATCAAATGCTCATCTGCTGAGATGGTGTATGAGGCTACACTCTGACTTCTGGAGAGTCTTAGAGCCTGGTGGGATGACTCAAGGATGCTGGTGTCAGTTGTGAGACATGAATGCTGGGCCTTCCCGACACCTATGTCGGGCAGACTCAACCGACTGCCACCAAGCCAAGACACACCCGACCAGATCTGCATAATAGAGAATATGGCCAGTGGGCAAGGAGACACGGCCAACATTGAGAAAGAAATCAAACGAGCAGACTCAGTGCAATGTCATATTGCACTCTGATGCCTCGGTGCAAGAAAGACCTGGACGCTCTCAGTATTTGTTGCATGCCTCACTGACCAGATGAGTGTAACCAAGGCTTTTCTTTGGTGGGTTTTGGCACAGAGCCAAAGCCCAAATATACGTAGCATTTCCAAAAACACCTTAGGCCCCATCGGCATTCCTCTAAAAAGGTTGCCTCAGGCATGAAGTGATAAAACTACCCTCTCCGAGGTGGGTTAGCATCTGGAAGGACAGCCCCCTGAAGCTCAAGGAAATATTTGTCACAACCATGATGACGAGTGCAAGGTTTCCCTGGCAACCACGCCAGGTGGCGTTGACCGTCAAGAGCAATACAAAACCACACAATCAATTCACACAAACCAGTTCAGGTAGAGTGCACTATGGCATGGCATGAATCGCCAAGTCCTGACAGCTGTGGCATTAGTGGGATGGATCTGGTTGGGAGTGGCACCATGTTGAAATACTTATCATTTGAAGCTGCCTGGCACAGGCGACGAGGAAGCCTAGCATTCACGTCATGCAACCAAGACTGACATACTCTTCGAGCCTCAGATAGTAGTCACCTGAGGCTAGGCTTATCACCTGGCACCTGCAGTGCCTCTTTTTAGGGAGTGCTGCCGGGCATGTCTTGGTTACAGCCCTGCACCTGGTACCCACTTTAAAAAGGCCTTGTGCCATACTCGTGTGTATGTGGGATGCTCGAAATATACCGTTCACATAGATATAAGGAACTGTCTCTTTTATGATATGAGTGAAGTTGGCTTCTGTGTTATCGTGTACAGGAAGTTAAATATAAATACTAATGAAATACTTCATTCTACTTTGAAGAGGAGCTTTTATTTTATTCTGTGGTTACAAACTGTTACTGAACGACCAGCAGAATTAATCTATATCATGGGTTAAACGTAGCCAGAACGTTGTTATTGGTTGACTTCACGGGTGACACAGCGTTTTCTCTTAGCTGGTGATTTTAAGATTGAGTAGCTGGGACGACTTCGATAAAGGTAGGAAGATCAAAAGATTCACATGTTACAATTCCCATTTTAATACAGAGATTATATAGCCTTTTATTTTATAAGCAATCAAAGATCAAGTAGACTGTTAGACAAAAAGAAATGGATGAAGAAAAACTAATGGACTTGAATTTAAATCTAATGTAGAGATTTTATAGACTTTTATTTTATAAATAGTCAAAGATCAGAAAGACTACTTCACATAAATGAATCATCATCATCATCATATCGCGCTGGTAGCACGGATATCCCTGACCCTCTCTCGCCACTCGTCCCTATCGTTCATCGCCCTAGGTAGGTCTTCAGGACAACATCCCGTATCCTCACATAGCTGCTGAATGTATGTTCGTGCTGGTCGTCCTGCTTTTGCACGACCATGTGTGGGGGTCCATAAGAATACATCTCTTATGAGTTCGTCCCTGCTTCTCCAGCAGTGTCCTGCATGTCTGGTTCGTCTAACTTGAATAGTTTTCGTGATAGGGGACAGGTGGCCGTACAGTTGGTGTCTTGTGGGGTGTTGCCGCCAGGACTTGTTTAAGATTGCACGTAGCATTCTTGTGTAATTGCCGTCTAGCTTCTTCTCCAGCCGTTTTGTTAGCATCCATGTAGTGCAGCCATGTAGCAGTATCGATGTGACCGCTGCCTGGAAGAAACTGCGTTTCATTTTATCGGTTAGGTCTGATTTCCATATAATCGATAGCCTATGAATACGGATAGAAAATATGATAATCTAGTTTTCAAAAGTCACACCAACATCATAGAGACTTTTATTTCATAAGTAAGCCATGACTCTTTTCTTCTACAGTAAAAATCAGAGGTTTTTATGTATATAAATTTTCGTAAAAGGTTTATCTCCATTAAATACTGTAGCCCTAAAGGGTTTCTGTTAAAAGACTACGTCCAATGAACAACCTCATTCAAAATACAAAAGCTAAAATATTATTATTCAGATCATTTTTTAAATTCAATTTCTTAATTTTATTTATTCAGTATTTTTACATTAGAAAATCCCAATCACCTGTAGTGAGTGGAAGGCTTTAATCTATAGATGAAAATATTTTAATCATAAAAAAATGAATGGAAAACATTTACACTGAACATTTTTGCTTTTGTGAAGTTTGGCAGACATGCTTTTTTGTATATATCAATAAAAAAAGATTGTTTAAAGACCATTAATAAAAAAATCGACTCTGTTCACAAAATATTCCCCTAATATTCGTAATTACCTTTCATTTCAAATCTTGATTTTTGCCCGATTAAAATAAATATATGAATTGACAAAAATGAGAAAGTATAACGTTTTCTTTAAGATTTTCATCACGAAAACAAAGACTAATTTCATCACGAAAACAAAGACTAAAATATTTCACTTACCTTTCAATCTTTAAACCATTCGAAATTTCGCCAAAATTTTCATAAAACAACCAACAAATCAAACGTTGTTTCTGACTTTTTACATTAACAGCCAACAAAAGAAAGACGTCTTGGAACCGGTGTCTAAGATTTTTTTCCCCTACATTACTGCAGACAAGAATGAAAGTAAGAAAGATGTAAAAAAAAGTCTAGACTTACTTTCATGTCAGCTTCTTTCACCGAAAGAGAAGGATTTTATACAGAACTTTTTTAATATGAATTTTAAAAAATAATTGATAATAAAAAATGAATTAAACACAAACAAACAAATAAATTAGATACAAACAATAAACAGATTTAAGAATTAAATAATTCTTATTGAAGAATAGATTACACATAAAAAAATATTGCAAAATGTTTGTAAGTTTTTTTTGTTTTTTTTGCTGAACTTGTTAGGTGTATTTTCCCAAGAAGAAAAATTAAACGGTTTGGGAATGTCCGGGTGAAAGAAAAAATATTTTTTCATAAACAAATGATGAAGTTAGTGAAACTGGCTGTTATCAGAATATTATGAATAATTGTAAGAAAAAATGTTTTTAAATAACTTTTATAACTACATTTTAAAAAGAAAGAAACGTCGTTTGCATTTTCTACAGAACATGATTTGATATAATTCTTAAAAATAATTGATAAGAAAGAAAATTGCTGTAACAGAATGCCACGATACAGTAAATAAACTAAACATCTCGTTAGATTTCATTCAATTTTAAAGACTGAAATTCGTTCATTATTTTATTTGTTTCAAATTTGAAATCAATCTTTTTAAAAATCATCATCAGTATTGTTTTAATTTGCTTGTTTTTATTTTAATTTTAATAATCATTTTGTAAACTTAACATATCGTAATTATGAAGTGCTTATTATTCTTATACATAATACAGCAAAAACTGAATTATGAATCGGAAAACAAACAAAAAAATAATTAAATAAATAAACAGAAAAACAAATTACAAGTAAATGCTAAATAAATGAATGAAATACAAATGAAATGCAAATAAATTTGATACAAACAATAAACAGATTTGAAAATCAAATAATACTTACACAAAAATAGGTTACAGATAGAAAATTTAAACACTGAAATTCGGTCCTAATTTTAATTATTTCAAATTTGAAAACAATTTTTTATTAATTATATTCAGTCTTGATTTAATTTGCATGTTTTATTTTCAATTTTAATAATTATTCTGTAAAGTTACAATTTTGTAATTATTAAGTGATTATTATTCAAATATAGCAATAAATAAATTATGAATTAGGGAACTAACAATAATTAATTAAACAGGCAAACAAATTACAATTAAATAATGAATAAATAAAACAAATAAATATAAATAAGAAACAAATAAATTAAATACAAACAAACAAATTAATTAGATACAAACAATAAATAGATTTAAAAACCAAATAATACTTATAGAAAAATTGTTACAGATACAAAATTTAGCTAAATGTTTGAAGTTTTCTTTTTTGGCTTAACGTGTTACATATAATATTATTATTTTTCCTTGAACAATAATTGTTTAAAAGAACATTTGTCGAGCTCCAGACAAACATTCTTTGTATTTTTTCTGTATTATGACCCTCATCACAAGTGTCGACATTAAAACGAAGCTCATAATCAGCCGAAACATTCAATGTTATATGCATGGCTAATTTTCTTTGATTTACAGAATGAAGAAAACAATGATTTTTTATTAGTTTAATAATGACTATATAATTATAAAGAACAAAATTTCTAGTTGCAACATTAGCATATAAGACAGCACCTCTATTAATCACCTAAAAATAACTGTTTATTTCAGGTATTTCTTGCATATTATCTCTTCCAGATATTAAATCTTTGCAACTATTGCATTTCATTTTCTTAAAAACTGTATAACAGCAATAACCTGCTAAGTATAGTATTACAGAAAGAACTTCTCTACATTTATTAATATCATCCTCTTTATCATCAATTCTAAATTTATACACATCTAAATTTTGCTCAACTGTCACTTCATCCCAGTTTAGCTTTTGTAAATTCTTTCAATCTACAACAGGAAGGCGTGTTGCGGAACCGATAAGCGCGTCGACTCCGCAAATGTTTTAAGTTAAGTGTGCGAGTAAGTGTGCCAAAGACAATGAAGAAAACAAAGGCGAGGCAACAAATATTACAAAAATGACAATTTATTGTCGCGTTTATAAGCGCGGTGTAAAGTTCGTAGTAGTAGTATTTGTGTCTTCAGCTAGATGGGCGATGTCGTTAACTGGTATGGTCAAGTCGTAGATGTGTGCAGCTGGACGATCGTCGCGGGTAGCTGATGTTGGTCGAGTCGTAGGATGCAGCTGGACGATTGTTGCGGATAGCTGATGTCGATCGAGTCAGAGATGTATGCAGCTGGACGATCGTCGCGGGTAGAAGTTGGTGTTGGCAGCTGGGTCACGTAGAGTCGAGCGAGCATGGTGACTAAGACCTAGCCGTGTCTTAGTACTGCGGAACAAGTGAAAGGGCGGGGAAAACGTGGCTAAAGTTTGCCAGGTCTTAGCACATACGAAGTCGAGCGAGCGAATCAGTGAAGCTAGGGCTTTGTCGTGCCCCTAACTGTGCGGACGTATCAGAGACGGTAGCTGTCGCTTTGCTATGCCAAAGCAGTGTGGAGGTATTTGAGACGGTAGCTATGGCTGTACCGCGCCAAAGTTGTGCGAACGATTCGGAGACGGTAGCTATGGCTTTGCCGTGCCAAAGCTGTGCAGACGTATCGGGACGGTAGCTATGACTGTGCCGCACCAAAGCCGTGTGGACGTATGTGGACGGTAGCAATGGCTGTGCCGTGCCAAAGCTGTGTGGATGTATCGGGACGGTAGCTAAGGCTTTGCGGTGCCAAAGCTCTGCACTGTCAAGCAAACAGGCCAGGAGGCTGCGGCTAAGATTAGCGTTATCTTAGCGCTGCGCAGATAGCGAAGCGGTAGCTAAAGGCTAACTCGTGCTTTTAGCGCAGCCTCGCCAAGTGGACGAGGGGGAATCGACGGAATGGTTAAGACCTGGTGGTCTTAGAGTCCTCTTCATGTTTGCCTCCGGGCCGTCTACTTCGACTGGTCAATAAAGCCCAGCAGAGATGCTCCAACCCGCAGAAGGTGACCTCTTATGGTCCTGTGATGGGACACGTGAATGCAACCACTAGATGTAGGATTCAGCCTTTCGGAGCCTCGCCCTGAGAGCGGCTCCTGAGAGCGTCGTGAGACCTCCAAATTTCTCGCCGCCAATTCTTGTTTATATGAAGGGAACGCAACACCACTTCTGCCGGGCAAGTAAATAGAAAGTTCCTCTATGAAAAATGGATGTAGAAATAAAGTACTTCTTTAGCCTGATATAGGCTAGCGAAGATAATTAATTCCATTTTTATAGAGTTATTTCTGGCAGAAGTGTTCTGTAATTGTTGTTAATTTTAATTGATTCCTTTTTTAGCTGTGACGGCAGGTCAAGGTTGAAAAAAAGGCTTAGTCATTTCCGGCCGTACCTGGATGTAATTTTTCTATGGTGAGCGAGTAATCCGATCAGTTAATGTTTGTGAGCAGGTCGCGGCAGGCAGAATGATATTACCATTTTTCCAAAAATAGCAGTTAGTGTTAATGAGTTCTGTAGCCTCTTGTTATATTAAAAGGATGAACAAATGAGTCGACGAAGATATTGATAGTTTTTAATTTGGAAGTTTTATTTACAGCTTGAGACAAAAGGAACCTATGTGCCGTAAGTTGCAGGAAATAGAGGAACAAATGGTGAGTTGAGAAAGAATAAAAACGCTGAATGTCAGAGTATGAATTAAGATGCTGTCGTCAGGACAGGAATTAAAATGCTGAAGTTAAAACAGGAGTTGAAAATATCCAATTTCTTTCTCCGAGGATCCGTTGGTTTAGAAGGAAAGATGAATGATGAAAGAATGATATTCCAGACACCAACGTTCCATAATTTTGGATGAGGTCTCCTCATGGGGCTTAGCGGACTGCTCGAAATATGTGAGAGAGAGTCAGTGAAGAAGAGTCAGTGAAGAAGAGTGAATATGGTCTCTCATGTTGGCTGGTCCTTCCTGCTGCTAGGAAGCAAAGAGAGAGAATGTGTGCTCTGTCATGTTGGCTGGATTGTCCCGCTGCTTGCCAGTGGGGAAGTGAGAAGAGGAAAACAGAACAGGTATGTCCTGTTCGAAAGGCCTGCGTGGAAGGAGAGGGTGAAAGAATGTTGCCACGCATTTTTATAGTTGCCCGGAGTAGTGACCCGGGCAGAATGGCATGAAATATTCTCATTGGTCGAAAATATGAGTTCGGGACCAAAACAGTCAAAATATTCATGCGCCAGACAATAATTTGAAATTCTTTCAGCTACAAATCAATTTTAATGCATTGCTGATTAAATTCTAAGCTCAGTTTTAAAACTGATAGCATTCTATTTTTTTCACAGTCAAACACTTGTTGAATCATGACATTATACTAAATTGCCGCTATTGACCAAACAATGTATTAAGGCAATAATTTGAAATTCTTTCAGCTACAAATCAATTTTAATGCATTGCTGATTAAATTCTAAGCTCAGTTTTAAAACTGATAGCATTCTATTTTTTTCACAGTCAAACACTTGTTGAATCATGACATTATACTAAATTGCCGCTATTGACCAAACAATGTATTAAGGCAATAATTTGAAATTCTTTCAGCTACAAATCAATTTTAATGCATTGCTGATTAAATTCTAAGCTCAGTTTTAAAACTGATAGCATTCTATTTTTTTCACAGTCAAACACTTGTTGAATCATGACATTATACTAAATTGCCGCTATTGACCAAACAATGTATTAAGGCAATAATTTGAAATTCTTTCAGCTACAAATCAATTTTAATGCATTGCTGATTAAATTCTAAGCTCAGTTTTAAAACTGATAGCATTCTATTTTTTTCACAGTCAAACACTTGTTGAATCATGACATTATACTAAATTGCCGCTATTGACCAAACAATGTATTAAGGCAATAATTTGAAATTCTTTCAGCTACAAATCAATTTTAATGCATTGCTGATTAAATTCTAAGCTCAGTTTTAAAACTGATAGCATTCTATTTTTTTCACAGTCAAACACTAGTTGAATCATGACATTATACTAAATTGCCGCTATTGACCAAACAATGTATTAAGGCAATAATTTGAAATTCTTTCAGCTACAAATCAATTTTAATGCATTGCTGATTAAATTCTAAGCTCAGTTTTAAAACTGATAGCATTCTATTTTTTTCACAGTCAAACACTAGTTGAATCATGACATTATACTAAATTGCCGCTATTGACAAAATATTGCATTAAGACAATCAGTTTGAAATCTGCCAGCTAATACGTAAAGCATTTTCAATTCTTCTATGCAATATTTGGTCAGTTCTAGAATGTATTTTTGTATGATGTAAAGCAGTGAGGGTTTCCTTTATTAATCTGCCATTTTTCCAGAAATGCCAAACCAAAATTCTGACCAGTTTCAGAATACAGAAAGAAATTTAAAATTTTCCTCATTTGCCGCGACCTGTCTACAAACATAATGTTACGGACTGCCCTAGCATTGCAACATCTGGCCCACGTACGTCTGGCTGTACGGGCTAGCAACCAGATCACCCCCCCGGTTAACCCAACGTACTGTCAAAACAGGGATATTGATCTACCAACCACGACTCTCCAGCAAGGCAGCATCCAGTCCACGTACGACTCGCTGTTACGGACTGCCCTAGCATTGCAACATCTGGGCCACGTACAACTCGCTGTATGGGCTAGCAACCAGATCAACACCCCCGGTTAACCCAACGTACTGTCAAAACCGGGATATTGATCTACCAACCTTAACGCATGCAGTCCACGTAACGACTCGCTGTTACGGACTGCCCTAGCATTGCAACATCTGGCCCACGTACGACACGCTGTACGGGCTAGCAACCAGATCGACACCCCCCGGTTAACTCAACGTACGGTCAAAACCGGGATATCGATTTACCCAACACGACCGACCTCAGCTACCCGCAACGATCGTCTAGCTGCATTCAACGACCCGACCGACCTCAGCTGCCCGCAGCGATCATCCAGCTGCATTCAACGACTCA
Source organism: Sepioteuthis lessoniana (assembly GCA_963585895.1). Lineage (NCBI taxonomy): Eukaryota > Metazoa > Mollusca > Cephalopoda > Myopsida > Loliginidae > Sepioteuthis > Sepioteuthis lessoniana. Next base: position 32,675,560 of record OY757908.1, on the reverse strand, counting down.
GCCGACCTCAGCTACCCGCAACGATCGTCCAGCTGCATTCAACGACTCGACTGACCCCAACTGCCCGCAACGATCATCCAGCTGCATTCAACGACTCGACCGACCTCAGCTACCCGCAACGATCGTCCAGCTGCAGTCAACGACTCGACTGACCTCAGCTTACCCGCATCAAAGATCTAGCTGTATCTCTACGACTCGACCTACGCCAGCTACCCTAATCGAACATCCAGCTGTGCACATCTACGACGACTATACCAGCGATAGACATCACCCACCGAACTGAAGACCCAAATATAACCGCCACGGACTTTACACACACGTTTGTTATTCCGACAATAAATTGTTACTTTTTTTGTATCTGTTACCTCGCCTTTGTTTCCTTCATTGTCTTTGGCTTTCATTACTCGCACGCATTAAACTTATAACATCACGTCGGGGTCGACACGCTTATCGGCTCCGCAACACATTTATACTAACTGGATTAAAATATATATTTCGAAGCCAACATTGTGTTTTTACGTACATCATTGAACAGAAAAAATAAAATAAGCTTATATTTGGCAACTTTTTCAAAATCAAGCAAACATTTCCGTTTTCCTATGGTCAATAATCCCTGTTTAGAGTATCCATTAAAATTTACCGAGATAAATAAACATTTTGCCTTTCAAAAATAGTGACTTTCATGTCAATTTATATCTATATTTCATAATTGACTGAGAACCCAGGGTATGAAATATCTGTAAGGTACAAAATGGGGCTGTTTGGATACTATCTAATTTATGATTTCCATTATGGTAAAATTTTGGGAACAGCATGCATTTACTTGCATCTTTTTGACCAAGCCAGTTATTTCTATATGGACTGAGTTGAATAGGGAAAAAGAGGCCAAGACTTTATAACTGGGTATGAATATACAATGGAAAGCTTAGAGGGACAGCAAAAAAGATATTGTTTTTATTAATAGCATTATTATCTGCTATAATTGATAACACTTAAAATCCTATCTCATCTAAACCAATTCTTATACGTTTAACTATGTCAAATAAATCCTCAACTCTAAGACATTTCGTTGGTATAACATGCAAAATATCCTTATTTTATAAAAATACACTACTAATTATAAAAGCAAAAGCACATGTTTCAGCTTCATTGCTGATGTCAGATAAGATAACAATATTACCATCCTTATAATCAAAAAAAGGTTTTAGGTGAATTTCATCATTAAATAAAGATACTGTGGTGTCCTTCTAAACTACTAGAATTTATTTTGAATATACGGGAACATAGTTATCAGGTTGCTCAATCAAAGGGATTAATATTTGTTGATAAGGTGAGTCTTTTAATGGTGAATAGCTCCATAAAATCATATCTTTATTGTCTCTTAACAATCAATACCCTTTAGCGGAGCAATTATATAACAATTAAGAAAATATCATCATATCTGTTCAATAATTAAGCTAATTCTGTGTCATTAAGTTTAGCTACTCATATATAAATTTAGTTGAATTAAAATGTTTGTTTGAATCTTCCTGCACCAATAGTAGAAATGACATTAGCAATTCTAATATAAAAATCACATTTTGAGGTTTTGATTGCTGTTGTTCTGTGTCCATTTTCTTCATGTTTTCTATCAGAATTTCAAGAATATTTTGATCAGTTAGATGTTTAAGAATATTATATTCCCCAATTGTATTAATTCCCACATATCTAAAAAAACACATGTACTGTAAAACCAAATTTAATTACAAGAGACAAATTGATTTTTGGATATGCTGCTGCATATGAGTTTCTCTAGCTGCCTAATAACACTTCAATAATTTCTATTTAGAAAATTCAATTTCCTCTCTAGATAATCAATATTAGGGAATTTCTTTTGCTTCATCGGTAATACTTTGATTTAAAGCCTTTTTAAGAGTCGAATTTTCCGAGAATATGGTCGCTCTCTAGAGGCGTTCAATATAAGGGACATTTTGAGAGAATTCTAGGATAGGAATATGTCCTTCGAAGTCTAATTGTACTTGTGACATCTGTTTTTTCATCAAAATCTTGTTAATGTGTTCTGGATTACAAAGACATAAAATTAATTACATTAAAGTTTCATTTATTCACGAACAAGACAATTCTAAAAAATTGTTCACATGATAAGAATTACTTTTTGTCAATAAAGATATTCCATTATGAATTTATATCGAAAATTTATTTAAAGTTTATTTTTAAAAATTAGGTATTAGAAGTTCAAAACAATGCGTGTGATGAATGTGCAGCAGTCACAGATCTACTTATGACAGTGGTAAGCGGGAGGTTTAGCTCCGGACGTCATTATCAGTGGAAAAAACGGTTTCAAACGTTGTTAATGACGAACTTTTCGGGGTTCGCATACCAAGCGATTTGCTCCGCAGAATGAGAGTTGGTAGAAGATATCCCTGCTGATAGTGCCATAATAAAGTAGCTTTTCTTCTCAAGGCTACCGCCTCAAATAAAGGCAATTCTGATACCCAGGGTTGAGAAAAGCTCCGTTGACGAAATAGCGTCCTCTGCGGATAAAGTGACGGATTTCACTAAGGGTCCTATTACCGTGTCCATCTCCAGCCAAAGACTGAAGTCTGTACGCTCTCTGCTGCTGGGAACACTAGCTAAGAGGCCACGCATGTGGCTATACTCGACACTTTCGAGCGGCTTAACAACAAAAAAAAAAAAACAAGAAAATTAGCCATGGGTAGGTCATAATCGCCCAAACATCGATACAAAAGTTGTTCGCCATCCCCACACCATCGCTGCCACTCAAACAAGCCAGGACTGTACTTTTATCACGGTCGTTGGGCATGGAGGTGCAAAATACCCCCACTTGTTCTTAAACCAGGGAAAACTTAAATCTGGAGAGCTGAGCATGGCACACTCACCACAAGATTTACAGTACAACCATGCCTATTTTATTACAGACTCCAGATCCCAAGCTCGTTGTTTGGATGACAGAGGAGCAGCTTGCAGGATCTGGCCACTGAAACTCCTTACTGAGAAGCCGGTCATATTTCTCGTTCTCTGGATTTGAAATTACAGAGAGACTTTACACGGGTCTTTACTGTAGCAGATTTACCATACTTCATTCTAAGCTCGAACCTTCTGTACCACTTCAATCTCTTAGTGGATATGAGAAAACGACGGCTTGTAGACGCCAATACGGAACATTCCGTCACGGGGTTTTAAAGCAAATACCTCACTTATTAGCCCGGTATTTTTCGTTGCCACCACCTACGACCCATACCAACCCTTATTACGCTCTTACCCAGAGTTTACAAATTTGAATTTTGTTGTGAGCAAGCCAACACACTCAACAACTCATCACATTGAGACCACTGGTCCTCCTATGTTCTCACGTCCTCGCTGCCTCCCTGTAGATAAACTAAAGGCAGAATTTAACCATATGCAGCAGCTGGGAATTATACGCCCCGAATCCAGTCCATGGACTTCCCCTTTGCATATGGTTCCGAAGCACTCTGGAGATTGGCATCCGACTGGGGACTATCGACGACTGAATGCCATGACGGTACCTGATCGTTACCCAATCCCACATATACAGGACTTCGCTTCATCTCTGCATGGTTGTAAGACCTTCTCTAAACTAGACCTGGTTAAGGCTTACCATTAGATACTAGTGAATCCAGCCGATATACCCAAAACTGCGCGAACAACTCCATTCAGAGCGTTTGAATTTTTGACTATGTCTTTCGGTTTGCGAAACGCGGCTAGTATCTTCCAACACTTCATGGACGAAGTAGTGCGTGATTTTGACTTCGTCTCTGATTATATAGACGACATCCTCGTAGCAAGAGCCTCACCTGATGAATATGTTACCCCCGCCTACTATTCGAACAGTTTCAGAAATACCAGGTGAGGGTTAACCCTAGTAAATGTGCTTCGTCGGTGCTTCGTCACTAACTTTCTTGGGTCACATTATCAACCCAGAAGGGATATCTCCCTAATCTGAAAAGGTGAAGGCTCTACAAAACCTTCAACCACCCACTTCACTTCGCCAACTAAGGTACTTCCTCAGTTCGCTTAACTGCTACAGACGTTTTATCCCACACTGTGCTGATCTCCTGTCTCTTCTTTATGACCTGTTACGTAACAAGAAAAGAAAAATGAGCAGATTTCGCTGAATGACATCCAGCTGAAAGCCTTAAACGAAGTAAAGCAGAAACTAACAACAACATCGTTACTTGAACATCCTATACCCAATGCCCAGTTTTCACTGGTCGTTGATGCATCGGGCAAAGCTGTAGGTCCAGTTTTGCATCAGCAACACCACCAACAACTACAACGTCTCGCTTATTTTTCGAGACAGCTGAAACCGGCAGAAGAATGTTACAGCATGCTTGGCCGTGAACTCCTTGCTGTTTACCTTGCAGTGAAACACTATCAGCATTCACTAGAGGATCGGTAATTTGTGATCTACACCGTCTGCTTACTTTTGCACTGCGTTCTAAGCCGGACAAATATTCTCCTCGCGAAATTCGCCACTTGGATTTTGATTCGCAGTTTACAAACGATATCCGACATATCTCTGGTGAACAGAATGCTGTGGCAGACACCTTGTGTCGCCTTTCTATTAATTCTCTGTTCTCGCCGACAGATATCGACTTACGGCTGATGGCCTTAACCAGCCACGTCTGAACAACTTGGATCAAGCATCACCAGAATTTGCAAGTTGCAAATTCCCATACCGGCCAATGCCCACTGCAGACACGCCGATCATTTGTGACACCTCAACAAATTCACCTCGACCTTTTGTTCCGATGACTTGTCGTAGGGGTGTTTTTGACACCCTACAGCATCTGACCAACGCCGGACCCAAAGCCGAAGTGAAGCTGATTTCAGGTATATTTTTCTGGCCAAATGTGAGGCGTGATATCTCTGCATGGACGCGTTCCTGCCAAAAGACAAAGGTGCTCAAGCATATCAGTGCACCTCTTGGAACATTCAGCACACCAGACGCTCGGTTCAGCAAAGTCCATATTGATCTTGTTTGACCATGGCCGGCCAGTCAGGGATTTACCTATCTCTTGACCTGAATAGACCATTTCACACGGTGGCCTGAAGCCATTTCCTTAATAGACATTTCAACTGAATCCAAAGCGCAAGCCCTGATATCAGGTAGGATATCGCGTTACTGAGTTCCCACAACTATTACCACTGACTGTGGTAGACAGTTTGAATCCCACCAATTCCAGGAACTTTCCAGGATTTTAGGGATCAAACGTACGCGAACAACGAGTTATCACCCTGCTTCTAACGGGACGATAGAACGCTTTCATCGCCAATTGAAAGCCGCATTGCGTGCCTATCCTGACCAACAGCGATGAAGCGAATATGTACCAGTTGTCTTATTTAGCTGTCACGCATTTATCAAAGAGGACCTAGGATGCTCACCAGCCGAACTTGTCTATGGAGTACCCCTATCATTACCGGGTCAGATGCTGAACTCGATAGATTTAACGGCAACAGATCCAGTTTTGTACACTAACAGACTCTGGGCTTATTTCACCCTAGTGAACAGACCATCAAATTATCGGTTCCGAAAGACATTTCTCCGTGGATTCACGTTTTTTGGAGAAAGGACGCTGTGAAAGCCCCTCTCACTCCAACTTATACCAGTCCTTATCACATGCTTTTACGCACTGAAAAACTTTTCACCTTTGACATTAGTGGAAAAAAGAGACTGTATCTATTGACAGGGTGAAAAGAGCCTTTCTTGACACTAACACACAAGAGCCACATATCGCCCCTACATACACACATGAACATACCCTTACATCAGTAGAAGGGAATACAATGCCAAAAGACAATGACGTTACCACCACACGTAATGGTTGACGAATACACTGGCCCAAAAAACTGTGTAAAACCGTATATATATATATAAAATGAACCCTTTGTTTTTGCAGCTGCTACCTTTTTCTTAGTTGGCTTTTTGCCTAAACAGAGGTGATGTAGCAGTCACAGATCTATTTTCTCTCACGAATCAATGCCCCCGCCAAGCGATTCAGCCACACACTGACCAGTCAGGAGCAGAGAGCATTGATTCCATCTACCTCTCAAGAACTTTTTCTTCTAGCACTTTTTGGAAGTCGTCACAGAGAGCACCCAACTAGCTCTGAAGAAAGACCTCCCTCTCGTCCTCTTCTACGGACACCCCACCATGGTAGATCTTCATGGAAGATAACGCTGCTACCCGCTACACAGACAAAAGAACCAACCCTGCGGCCAGCCATATGAGCTACCTGCTACAGTGAACACCTACAAACTCAAAAATCAACGTTCTACCTGCAACACCAAGAAGAACCTTTTCTCACTGACTCAAGTTTACATCTGCTATAAGAATAAACCTTTAGTAGTTGTGTTTCAAAGAAGTTTTGTTATTTATTTTGTACTACAAATTAACTGATAGTGATATGGAAACTAACCATAAACACTAAAAATTAATATATCTTAATTTTCTTGCAAGATTTATCTTTTTGTTTTGAATTACAAAGACATGAAATTAATTCAATAATTAAAGTTTCAATTAAATCTAATTGTTTTTAAGACAAAAAACACCCTCTCTGCTGAATTTAGTGGGTGAACGATCATCTCTTTAGAATGTATTAATTCAAATGTCAGATAATTCTTTATCTTTAGGAAAAGAAAAATACATGAACTTTAGGGTCGTTTTTATCATCTCCTTTCCAATTTGATATCCCACATTCTTAAGTCATTGTTTCTGCTTATAAAGTAATTTAATATTTAAAAGAAAAATAAATAAATGATTTTATAACACAGCCGTAAATATCTAATACACAAAAAAAGTTGGAGGACTCAAGATGATGACTTCATACGTTTTCCTTCTACCACTGTTTCGGCCTTCAATTTCGGTGATCTCGACTGAGTTTGTTTGGAAATGTCAGAGAGAAAGAAAGAAGTAAACACAGTAAAAACCCTGATGTTAGCTTTCACTGTGTTCGCGATTTCGTTTAGATTTTTGAAATTGGGGGAATAAGAGGAGGGTGAGATATTTTATCTGTTATGAATTTTTTTTACCATTTACAAATGAGTATGAAGGCCGAAAATGTTGACTCATTTTCTGCTGGATTCTACCAAACTTGAAAATGCAATTAACATCTCCACCAGGTCATTTCAAAATGATCTATGTAGATCCTTGAGAGGTAAATAAATTTTTGGCAGACTAAATAAAAGCATAGGGATCCACAGGCATTGAACTTACTTGTCTGTATTTATAAATCCCTTTATAACTGTAAAACAAAAATCTCTGCAGTAAAGTATGTACACGCATAATCAGACAGAGTAGTTTCCCTTGAACCAAAGAAAAAAAGAAATACATCCGGGTTTACTTCCCAGCATGCAAAGCGTGACGCCATATTAAAGTAGTAGTAATTTTATAACAAAAATAAAGATTTTCATAATATAATCCCCTCTTGAGTGTTTATTACAACTGAATCATACAGTGTGGCCAGGATGACCACCTAAAATAACAGCTGGTTCGATTGGGTGTGATGATATATAAATATTAAACAAAGCTGCCGATAATGAGGGATTGTAGCTTTTTTAAATGTATCAAAACTTTTTTAAATTACACAAAAAAGGAAGAGATCAGAACTCAATTTCTATCGAAGACTTTTATTGAGAAAATAAAAAAGAAAGAAAATCAGGAAACAAAAAATTATATTGGCCTGTGATTTTTTAAGGTCAAATACATAATAGCTGAACTTAAAGATGATTAGGTGCCTTGGGAAGCCCTGTACAAAAAGTTGTGAAACATGCTGAAGCGAAGATTATTAAATGTTTTGAATCGTCCTGTATCAATCTCTTGGAAGCACAATGAAGAAGCGGTTCACAGAAGGTTAGTATCTTGCTCTGTGTTTCAGTGTGTGCACTCAGCCATTTTCAAGTCTAACTCTATCCACAAGTATATTTTGGGAAATTAAAAGGAAGAAAATAAACAGAATATATTTCATACATCCAAATGTTTGTTTCCAGTGTGTGTTGATATATGTGTTTTGATACTGGAAGAATCGGAAAATATAGCACCAGAAATTTTACAATGAAAAGGTTTCTTACTACAGTGTGTTGACATGTGGGTTTTGAGATGTGAGTTCCAGGAAAAATTAGCTCCACAGGCTTCACAATGGAAAGGTTTCTCTCCAGTGTGTGTGGACATGTGACGTCTTAGAGAATGTTTCTGTGAAAATTTCGCTCCACAGATTTCACAATGAAAAGGTTTCTCTCCAGTGTGTATTGATATGTGTGTTTTGAGATGTGAATTCTGGGAAAATTTAGCATCACAGATGTCACAATGAAAAGGTTTCTCTCCAGTGTGTGTGGACATGTGACGTTTTAGATCAGAACTCCGGGAAAATTTAGCTCCACAGATTTCACAAAAGAAAGTTTTCTCGCCAGTGTGTGTTAACATGTGAGTTTTGAGACTGGAATTCGAAGAGAATTTAACCCCACAGATTTCACAATGAAAACGTTTCTCTCCAGCGTGTGTTGACATATGATTTTTGAGATGTAAATTCATGGAAAATTTAGCTCCACAGATTTTACAATGAAAACGTTTCTCTCCAGTGTGTGTTAACATGTGTCTTTTGAGACTGAAATTCCCAGAAAATCTGGATCCACAGATTTCACAAGAGAAAGGTTTCTCGCCAGTGTGTTTTAACATGTGAGTTTTGAGACTGGATTTCCAAGAAAATTTAACTCCACAGATTTCACAACAAAAAGGTTTCTCTCCAGTGTGAGTCGACATGTGGGTTTTGACACTGTAATTCTGGGAAAAACTAGCTCCACAGATTTCACAATGAAAAGGTTTCTCTCCAGTATGTGTTAACATGTGTCTTTTTAGATCATAATTCATAGAAAATCTAGCTCCACAGATGTCACAGTGAAAACGTTTATTTCCAGTGTGTATTAACAGGTGATATTCGAGACTAGAATTTTCAGAAAATCTATCTCCACAGATTTCACAATGAAAAGGTTTCTCCTCATTGTGTGTTGAAATGTGTTGTTTTAAGAATGCATTTTGCGAAAAATTAGCTCCACAGATTTTACAAGAAAAAGGTTTCTGTCTAGTGTGTACTGACATGTGTCTTTTAAGAGTAAAACTTTTGGAAAATCTAACTCCACAGATTTTACAATCAAAACGTTTGTTTCCAGTGTGTATTGATGTATGTGTTTTGATACAGGAAAAAAATATAACTCCACAGTTTTCACAATGAAAATGTGTGTGCTGGCATGTGGGTTTTGAGAAGAGAATTCATAGAAAATCTAATTTCACATACTTCACAATGAAAAGGTTTCTCTCCAATGTGTTAACATGTGATATTTGAGACTGTAGTTCTGCGAAAATTTAGCTCTATAGATTTCAAAAGGAAAAGTTTTCTATCCAATATGTGTTTATATGTGTGCTTTCAGATGTGTATTATGTGAAAAATTTAATTCTAAACATTTCACAATGAAAACATTTATCTCCAGTGTGTGTTGACATATATTGTTTCAAACTAGAATCTGGAAAACTGTTGAATCACAGATTTCATCAACTAAAGGTTTCTCTCCAGTATGTAATGCACAGATTTCACTGTGTAATAATCTCTTTCTTTTTAATGATTGCTCATCATGATCCAAACTACAAATGAAAAAATAAATTAAAAATGCAGTTACATAAGAAATCTACAATTCACATTTAAAACAGACTTTATATAGCCTTTTATTTTGTAAGCAATCAAAAATCATGAAGACATTTAGACACAAAGGAAGGCATGTAGAAAAATTGATGGACTAGTATTCAAATCTAATTAAAAGACTATATAGACTTTTATTTTATAAGGAATCAAGTTTCTTGACATTAAAGAACATGGATAGAAAATATGATAATCTACAATTTTAAATTCATAGAGATTTTATAGTAATTCACACGTCTTTTTTTCAACAGAAATAATCTGTGTTTTTTTATGTAAATTGTCGTGAAGTAAAAAATTATTATTCAGACAGATGATATTTTTTTTTATTTTCTTAATTTTATTTATTCCGTATTTTTATATAAAACAAAATCCTAATCACCTTTATTGAGTAGCAGATGCTTATCTATGGATGTTTTTATTTAAAAAAAAAGAAAATATTCACCATGAATACTTTCTCTTTTAATAACTACATTTTCAGATTAACCTACTGGTATGTCCTCTGAAAGGGCATAAAATAAGTAAGACAACCATGTATTAAGATAAAAAAAAGTTATATATTACCATAAAACAAGAAATACAATGACGCTAGTGTAACTCTTACTACCAACTCTGAGTGGATTACAGTGAAATATTTTATCCTTATTGGAAGAGTCCAGTGTTTCAAAAATAGGGATGATACCACAACACCAATGAAAATTAGTAAAGAAAATACCTACAAAAGCAAAACTGTGCGACATTTTACTGTTTTTGAAAATCTCATCTTCCATGAAATTATCTTTTAAAAAAAGTAAAACTCATTCAGTAGCACCTTCATTATGTGAGTCACATTAACAAAATGATTGATGATGGGTTGGTGTATTAAAACAAAACAAGAAAAAAACATGTTGTCCTTAGAATTTTGTGGAAAAATATGTTTTAAAAGAAACATCATCTATCATTGCTTTAAATAGAAAAAATTCATTAAAATCCCATAATTAGTTGATTTAAGGGAATTTTCTTAAAGGATACTTTTAGTAAATCAACTTTTTTGTACATAGAAAATCTACATATTCAACATGGTTTCTGACTTTTAAGAATAACAGCAAGAGACTAACAAGTCTAGAAACCAGTGTGTATGAAGAATTCGTTACCTGCTTTTAAAATCCGATACATCTTTTTTATAGAACCACCATCTTATCTGGATGGGGAATGTAAATATCACTTTTAGTTTTTGGTTTGCTACATTACTACAGACATTAGAAGAAAGAAAATGAATTTAAAACAAAGTTTTTACTTACACTTTCATCAAGTTTCTTATATAAGGAAAAATAAGAAGAATCTAAGAAATTCTGAGCTCATATTATAAATTACATGTAAATTTGATACAAAAAATAATGAGATTTAAAAATCAAATTATACTTATTGAAAAATAGAATTCAGAATGAAAATGTAGTAGAAAGAAATAATTTCAAATTATTATTTAGGGCGGGAATTATTTTGGTCGTTGAGGTTTCAATTTTATATTTTCATCCAATGAGGATGATTTAAGCCATTCTACTCAGAGATGTCTTCCCCGGGTAGTATAAAAGGCCGCGCTAATGCTCTCTCAGCCTCTTCCTCACATATTTATCGAGCAGGACAGACCAACATTCAACACACGGAGAGCATCATTCAACCATGGGCCATTGTTCCTTTTGGTGACAAATCCTTTGTCATCTATTCATTCCTCCTAGACAAACTGGACCTCGAAACTTCAGGTTAAATGCTTAATTCCTGCTTTAAATTCACAACTGTTTTTCTTCTATTTGTACGACTCACAGTACAAGGGCTCTCTCTCTAGCTGTCATTAATGCTGTTCAAACTCAGCAATATTCTCGTCCACATTCCGGAAGTTTCCTTTCTTCTTAATGTAACACGGTAGACCACAATTTGACTTGTTAAAAAAATTTAAAGAATGAAATTTAATTTAATTTTAAGTACTGCAAATTTGAAAACAATTTTTCCTGAATTATAATTAGCATTGTTTCAATTTGCATTTTTTTATTTCCATTTTGACAAATTTTGTAATTATCAAATGATTGTTACAGTGTCGTGGGATGGTAATATGAATGTGTCAATTCCAGGAATAGTTATAAGTTGTGATTGACAGAGGACTGGACAAACAACAGAGGCAAGTGGATAAGTTTAAATTTCAGGTTTTATGGAGCTAATTGTACATGAAAAGTATATGATTGTAGAATTGTGGTTTTTGTATCAAGTAGGTGTAGTTTCTCTTGGGTGCTGAAAGTTTGTCATAGGAAGTTAGAGACACAGCTGTCTATTATTCTTTGGCAACAGCACGTCTAGAAGTTGAAGATGGTCTCTGTGTTTGGTGCAGATTGTATGTGTAGATGTATGGTCAAGTCGTAGATGTTGCTGGAGATGGTTGATGATGTGGACACATTGGTTTCAAAGGTTGGATGATTAATGTCCCAGTTGATGCAGTCCTTGGTTAACTGGATGTGTGTTGGTGTCGCCTCGAGTGTTGATGCTAGTCTGAGCAATGTGGTCACTCGTGGACTAGGTGATGTAGAAGCTGTTGCTTGGTTGTGCAGGAACGGCTGCTGGGTTAAGCTGGAACTACTGTGCAACTGGTGCTGCATCATTGTCTTGTGGTATCTACCAGGAAGGTGTAGTGAGGAGAACAAAAGTGATCTTGGAAGACTTTCAAAAATTAGCTCCTAGAAGAGCTGTTGAATAGAAGACTTTCTGCGGTTAGCTCTGAGAAAAGCTGTTTGAATGAGAAGAACAGTAGTGATTGGTTTGTTGGCTGTGCTGGGTCTGCAGCTGTAAATAATTTGATTTCACATCGTCTTCTTAGGCTGGTGGTAAGGATGTAGACTCAATTTTCAGTAGCTTGGTTTGGTAGTGAGGACAAAGACCCCATGCCGCTTGGAGAGGAAACAGATACCTTTCCTTGGGGCTCAGGAGAGCCTGGTAGTCAAGTGGATATTTTTCTCTGCCTCCCACCAGACGGAACTTGACACAAAGACAATGACCTGAAGGTCAGTTTATAGTGGGGTTTAAGGGAAGGGGAGGTTAGGCACAACCCAAGGCTTGAGCCCTGCTGGTCGATGCTGTTCATCGGCTCATCTAGTGCATTGTGAGCCTCATGAGCATAGTTGCACATGGATTTAAACGTGAGTCAAGACACAGATCCCAGATTATAGCTTAAACTGGACCAAGGCGACTGGTGCTCTAAAATACTTGTCAATGATGTCATCACTCACCCTAAGGTGGCTCAGCTGAATCTGTGAGCCATTTGGCCTCAAATCTGTCCTTGAACTTGAGTGGGAGAGTAACTGATACCTCTCCCAACCCGGAGCCCACTGGCAGAGTTGATTTTTGGTTACTTCCTGTTATGTTTATATAGTGTCTGCGGCCACTACATTGCTGGGCCAACTGAAATGTTTATGTACACAGGAAGTTCCTTTATTAAACATAAGTAATAATGGCATATTTCATTATGCTTTAAAGAGGAACTTTTTAAAATAATGTATTTTATCCAGTGGTAAGGAATTTCTTTCAGAAAGTCCAGCAGAATTCATTGCATTCGAAAAATAGTTTGTGTGTTAGTAATAGAAGTTCTCTCATGATGTGTGTACAAAGTTTTTGTTGTCTGACATCAAGAATGAATCAGCACTTTCTCTAATTCAGAATTTTAAGGTATCATAGCAGGGAATGCAACAATAACAGCAACAACTGAATCATGATTGGTTTGTTGGCTGGTTGGTTGTTTTGTTTTAGGGTGTGTCAACCCTTTTTGTGTCAGTTAACACCGAATCAAATTATTTTGATAAAAGTTTGGTTTGATTTTATGGCAAATCAACATTTGTAAATTATTCGATGCCAAATCCACTCCTATACACATAACATTTCTTTTTCAAACAATTGAGTTTAGCATAAGTATATGAAGGAGCGACTGCCCTAACAAGCAGGATAAATAATAACAACACTTGCCAGCTCAGCGGCCTGGCTTATAGACAAAAATGTCAATGAGCAGACCAGTATATATGCATGCTAGCATAGCCTATGCTGGGCTGGCATCCAATCACCATCCAGGGAATGAACTAGACCACCTGCATCTCGTGGAACGCCCTGACGAGCACATAATCTTTCCTTCCTCAAGCTCAAAGTATTCACCTTGACACATATGAGCTACAAGTACAATATACAACAGAACCTTGACATGGTGCTGCAAATAGTATACAACTTGGCTGGATGGGAAAGCACATTTCTTGAAGCAGGCATATCTGCTACCTCCGCCAAGATACATGCACAAACATTCTGTAGCAAGGAAATCACAAGGGACAGTCTCCACATGCTGGAACATACAATGGTCAAGGAACTGGGCATCAAGACTATGGGCAATGTGCTTGCCATACTTAAACTGACCAAAGAACCCATGGTATCACCAGCTAGTCACATGAAGCCGCCAACCACAAGAATTGCGGAAATTCAGAATAGACTGGGACAAATTCACAAGGATGACTAATCTCCCCATCGCATAAACTAACGTCCAGCTAAAAAACTGTGTCAATGATACCGTCCAGAACTTCATCCTCAACACCTATTGTGAGTTTTTCAACACAAGCCCTAACAAGTTACTTGATATGCTTGAGGTCCTAGTCATGCGGAAAATAATCCCATGGTGCACCAGATATCATTTTCATCGATTGCTCAAAGTGATAATGAAACTGTTCAAAATTATGTAATTCAGTTATGATCAGGAGCCTTGGGATTGTGACTTTATATGCCCAAATTGTCACCATGGCCTATCCCACTTATATATCAAGGACCAGTTTATCCGGGGTATAGCGAATGATGCTCTACAGGTGGACATGGTGGCGAAAGCAGGGTCACTGAAGACCCCGGAGCAGATTATAAGCCATGCTGAAGTATTTGAAATGGCCATGTGAGACCGAAATGAAATATCAGGAGGATAGCGGATGTCAGCATATCAGCAACAAAAGCGGGCCCAGGATGTGTCCTGATTGACTGCGACTTGCAGATAAGAAAGGACTGTGGCTGAAATGAAACCACAGCAAAATGCATGTAGAAGCTGCAGTAGGTGCCAACATGGTGGAGCTGGATCAGGGGATAGGCAATGGATATGCCCTGCATGGGAACAGACGTACAGAGTATGAGGCAAGCAAAACCACTTTGAGAGGGTCTGCCAGTCAAAGTACGAGGAGAAATGAGGTGCTATGAGGTAAATTGAGGATGAGGAAGCCGCCAAGGATGCCCTCTATGTGCACATAGTATTCAATCCAGTGGCTGGAACCTATAAACCAGGTAATAGCAGCCTTGAAGAGCTTGAGGTGACATTAATCCTAATCTCCCCATGCTCTAATCCAAGATGGATCAGAGACTTGTATTCAAATCTAATGTGGAGATTACAGAGACTTTTATTAAATGAATACAGAAAAATATGATATTCCAGAACTCAAAAGTCATACAAAGAATATATAGATATATATTTCATAATCTTTCAAAATTCTGTGACACATTTATAATGAAAATGAGGTGGGACTTCCTTAAAGCATGTACATCGAAGACCATTTGACAAGAAATTTTCTTTTCAAACGCGAATGAAGATAGAAAGATACAGAGGATTAAATATACATGTAGTCCTAAGTTAGCTTTTCGGAGGTTTCATAAACATCTTTTCTCATTTTTTTTAAAAGTCTCTTGCTTGTATAAGACAGAAGAGGGTTTCTCCATTTTATCTGTCAAAGGATCACAGTTCAGTGCTTATTAGCAATGAAGAATTTGGTTAATTCAGGATATATATATTTTTGGTCTCTTTTCCAATGCCTTTTTATCTCCTGGCTTCTTCATTTCAGAAGTAAGCTGAGTGTCCACAGTGGGTGAGTTGTTCCTGTCACTTCTTTTCCCCCCAGGGCATTTTCTGTGTATCTCTTCAAGGATAACAGTATAAAACTAAATGTTTCTGTTAGCCTTTTTGCCATGTGCACTCTCGAGTTCTCAAATGTGATGCCTTTCATTAAGTTGTCGGCCTTCCGGTTCAGACCACAATATTATTAATAGGTTTTCCAGGAACAAATCTAAAGTTTCATCCAGACCTTACACCTTGCTTTCAATGAAAATCAACCCACTGGTTGATGTCAAACAAGAAATCTGTTGCTATGCTCAAGGACAAATATGATGTCTCATAACAGTATTCAAAACTCATACAGAGATCATATAAGCTTTTATTTCATCAGTCAGCCACACCTCTTTTCTTCAATAGTAACAATCAGTGGTTTTTCTAAAATTAATTGACATAAAAGACTTACCTCCATTAAATACTATTTCCCTTGTGGGTTTCTGTTGAAAGACTATCGTCCAATGAAATACCACACTCTAAAAACAAAAACTTATTAAATTTTTATTCAGATGGATTATTTAAATTTGATTTTTTTTATTTCATTTGTCTTTTCATATTAATTAACCAAAAAGCAAATCACCTGCAATGAGTGGGAAAAGGATGAAATTCTTTTTCATTTTAAAAATAAAAGGAAAATATTTACCCCATGTGTGTTGATATCTATACTCTAAAATTTGATTTATTTGAAAATGCAACTTCACACACTTCCAAATGAAAGTATTTTCAGATGTAAATTCTGTGAAAATCTAGTTCCTCAGATTTCACAATAAAAACGTTTATCTCTATTATGAGTAAACATGATTTCTTTGAGATGTAAATTCTGGGGAAATTTATCTGCAGGGATTTCACAATAAATACGTTACTGTCCAATGTGTATTAGCATGTGCTTTTTTATATTAGAATTTTGAGAAAGATTATCACCACAGACTCCACAATGAAAAGGTTTCTCTCCAGAGTGTGTTCACATATGTGTTTTGAGATTGGAATTCTGGAAAATTTAGCTGTACAGATTTCATAATGAAAAAATTTCTCTTCGGTGTGTGTTGACATATATGTTTGGAGACTGGAGTCATGAAAAAATGTAGCTCCACAGATTCCACAAGAAAAAGGCTTCTCACCAGTGTGTGTTGACATGAGTCTTTTCAGATTGGAATTCTGAGAAAATTTAGCTCCACAGATTTCACAATGAAAACGTTTCTCTCCAGTGAGTGTTGACATGAGGGTTTTGAGATTGGAACTCCTTGAAAATATAGCTCCACCGATTCTACAATGAAACAGTTTCTCTCCTGTGTGAGTTAACTTGTGTCCTTTGAGATGTGTATTCCATGAAAATTTAACTCCACAGATTTCACAATGAAAAGGTTTCTCATCAGTGTTTTGACATGTGAATTTTGGGAAAATTTAGCTCCACAGATTTCACAATGAAAACATTTCTCTCCAGTATGTAATGACAAATGTGTTTTGAGATTAGAATTATAAGAAAATTTAACTCGAAAGATTTCACAATGAAAAGCTTTCTCCCCAGTGTGTGTTAATATGTGTCCTTTGGGATGTGTATTTCTTGAAAATCTAGCTCCACAGATTTTGCAATGAAAAGGTTTCTCTCCAGTTTGTGATGCCAACCATTTTTTTGAGTCAGGAATTGTGTGAAAATTTAACTCCATAGGTTTCACAGTGAAACTGTTTCTTTTCAGTGTGTGTTGATGTTGTGTCTGTTTTGAAATTGGAATTATGAAAAAACCTTACTCCACTGATTCCTCAATAAAAAGATTTATCTCCAGTGTGTGTGGGTGTGTATTTATAGACAAGAATTCAGAGACAATTTAGCACAACGGATTTCAACAATTAAAGGTTTCTCTCCAAAATGTAATCCACAAATTTCACTGTGCAATAATCTCTTTCTTTCTATTGATAGCTTAAGATGATCACACTATAAATGAAGAAAATAAATAAAAAATCCAGTTACCTAAGAAAACCTAAAATCAATGAATAAAGATATCTAGATTTTTAAAAAAATTTTTCATGATTCTAAAAGATTCTATGAACTTTCATTTTATAAATAACAAAAAAATCAAGTAGACTTTTTGTACAAATAAATGAAGGTTTAAAAATTGATGGACTACTATTAATTATATAGACTTTTATCTCATGAATGAAAGACTTTTTGACACAAAGGTAAGAAAGTTGAAAGTCTCATTAGCTATTATTCAAATCTAATACAGAAAGTATATAGACTTTTATTTAAAAAAAAAAATCTAAGATCCTGAAGACTTTTTGATACAAACAAATGAAGGTAAAAAATTGATAAAAAACCAATTCAATATCATGTAGACTACTTTCCAATGCAAATGGATGAAAGGTAGAAAGATTGATTAACTTGTAGTCTAATGTAATACAGGCGTTTTATAGGGTATTATTTCATAGTTAAGTTAATTAGCCAACAGTAGACGAGGGCGATCCAATGTCTCCCTTTTCATCAACCAACAAGAACAATAAAAACCCTGGGGGTGGGTCAGCACATTACAAGAAAACAAGAAAAAAATTCTGTCTTTTGAATTTTGTGGAAAAATATATTTTAAAAGAAACATAATCTTTTATTGATTTAAAAATTCATTAAAATCCGATGATTAGTCAACTTAGCACGATTTTGTTAAAAGGTACTTTCAGCAGATTCTTTTTTTGTACATACCAAATTATAAATTAAAGACCATTAATTAAAATATAAACTCTGTTCACAAAATATTTCGGTACTTATGCATCTATGTTACCGAAAAAAAAAAAAAGCCGAATTTTCCCGAGCGTTACAGAGCCGATAACAGAAAGAATCGGAATATTCCGGAAAGCAGACGATAAAATAAGTCAACCAATTTGTTGACAAAACGCATGAAGACAAAAAAAAAAAAAAGAAAGAAAGAGAAAAAGACAATTTTTAATGGATAATGTTACCAACCTTTTCAGGAGAAAAAGAATAAATCAACAGTTAATGTATGGTAATTTTCAATATGAAAAAATAGTTTAAATTTTTATTTTATCAATTTTTTTTTTTTTTTTTTGGTTTGTGTATCATATTTTTGTCTTTACATATTTTTTTCCGTATTTATGCACTTATTGTACCGGGCAGAAGTAATAATGTGTTAATTTAGAAATCCATTCTGACCATGGGGAGGGCGGGTGTTTTTTTTAACTATTCTATAATAATTTAGAAATCCATTCTTACCATGGGGGAGTGGGGTGTTTTCTAACTATTCTGTAATAATTTAGAAATCCATTCTTACCAAGGGGGAGTGGGGTGTTTTGTAACTATTCTGTAATAATTTAGAAATCCATTCTTACCATGGGGGAGTGGGGTGTTTTGTAACTATTCTATAATAATTTAGAAATCCATTCTTACCATGGGGGAGTGGGGTGTTTTGTAACTATTCTGTAATAATTTAGAAATCCATTCTTACCATGGGGGAGTGGGGTGTTTTCTAACTATTCTGTAATAATTTAGAAATCCATTCTTACCATGGGGGAGTGGGGTGTTTTCTAACTATTCTGTAATAATTTAGAAATCCATTCTTACCAAGGGGGAGTGGGGTGTTTTGTAACTATTCTGTAATAATTTAGAAATCCATTCTTACCATGGGGGAGTGGGGTGTTTTGTAACTATTCTATAATAATTTAGAAATCCATTCTTACCATGGGGGAGTGGGGTGTTTTGTAACTATTCTGTAATAATTTAGAAATCCATTCTTACCATGGGGGAGTGGGGTGTTTTCTAACTATTCTGTAATAATTTAGAAATCCATTCTTACCATGGGGGAGTGGGGTGTTTTCTAACTATTCTGTAATAATTTAGAAATCCATTCTTACCAAGGGGGAGTGGGGTGTTTTGTAACTATTCTGTAATAATTTAGAAATCCATTCTTACCATGGGGGAGTGGGGTGTTTTCTAACTATTCTGTAATAATTTAGAAATCCATTCTTACCATGGGGGAGTGGGGTGTTTTCTAATTATTCTGTAATAATTTAGAAATCCATTCTTACCATGGGGGAGTGGGGTGTTTTGTAACTATTCTGTAATAATTTAGAAATCCATTCTTACCATGGGGGAGTGGGGTGTTTTCTAACTATTCTGTAATAATTTAGAAATCCATTCTTACCAAGGGGGAGTGGGGTGTTTTGTAACTATTCTGTAATAATTTAGAAATCCATTCTTACCATGGGGGAGTGGGGTGTTTTCTAACTATTCTGTAATAATTTAGAAATCCATTCTTACCATGGGGGAGTGGGGTGTTTTCTAACTATTCTGTAATAATTTAGAAATCCATTCTTTCGAAGGGGGAGTGGGGTGTTTTGTAACTATTCTGTAATAATTTAGAAATCCATTCTTACCATGGGGGAGTGGGGTGTTTTCTAACTATTCTGTAATAATTTAGAAATCCATTCTTACCATGGGGGAGTGGGGTGTTTTCTAATTATTCTGTAATAATTTAGAAATCCATTCTTACCATGGGGGAGTGGGGTGTTTTGTAACTATTCTGTAATAATTTAGAAATCCATTCTTACCATGGGGAGGGCAGGTGTTTTCTAACTATTCTGTAATAATTTAGAAATCCATTCTTACCATGGGGGAGTGGGGTGTTTTGTAACTATTCTGTAATAATTTAGAAATCCATTCTTACCATGGGGGAGTGGGGTGTTTTCTAATTATTCTGTAATAATTTAGAAATCCATTCTTACCATGGGGGAGTGGGGTGTTTTGTAACTATTCTGTAATAATTTAGAAATCCATTCTTACCATGGGGAGGGCAGGTGTTTTCTAACTATTCTGTACTTTCACCTAACAATTTAATAAAAAAAAAAGATATCGTAACATAAAGATAGCCCGGTATAATAAATGCATAAGCACCAGTTTTTTTTTCTTGGCTGAATTGTATCACCTTTTCCACAGATTGTAGTTTGTCGCTTAGCTGCGATAAATCCATATTGTTTACAATTGTTTGTAATTTTGTGTGGCCGAGGACACAGGATGTAACTCTGAAGACCTGCCGGAGGCGATAAATGATAGGGGGGAAGTGGCGAGAGAGGGTCAGGGATATCCGTGCTGGCGGCACGACATGATGATGATGATGTAATTTTGTGAACAAATTGATTGAATTATTATATCTTCTGCTTGCTTTAATTTAATTAGCTAGGCGTTTCGGCATATTCCGATTCTTTCCGGAAACGCTCGGGAAAGTTCGGCTTTTTCGCGGTAACATAGATGCATAAGCACCAATATTTCCTAATATGTGTAATTATCTATAACTTTATATTTTGATTTTTAGCTCCATTAAAATTAATGAACGAATTGACAAACCGAAAAAGTGTAACATTTTCTTTAAAATTTTTATCATGAAAACCAAAACTGATTGTTGCTCAAATTCCGTAATGTTATTCCAGTCGAGATGGTTTTGTGTTTAGAATATAATACTAACCTTAAAATCTTTTAATCATTCGGAATTTTCAAAAATCTTCATTAAACAACCTTCAAATCCAACGTAATTTTTGACTTCTCACACTAACAGCCAAAAGATCAAAGAAGTCTAGAAACCGGTGTGTATGAAGAATTTGTTCATTGTTATTAAAATCCGATACATTTTGTCAACACAGTCACACTCTTATCTCGATAGGGAATGTAAACATCAATTTTAGACTTCTTTTTTTACTGCAGACATTAGAATGAAAGTAAGAAAGCAGATGTAAAAGAAAGTATTTACTTACACTTCATCAAGTTTCTCATTCAGTTGTAAAATAAACAAGTATTTAACTAACCTCTGCGACAATTGATTCACTGATGTCGTGACAACAGTCTGTTTGGTCTCAGCTTATTTCTGTTTAAAGTGCTGACTCAACGAAAGGGAGGTAATCATGTCGACTTCCGTAATTATGCTGGTTTGGAAATAGTTTTAGAAAACATTTTAAAATTACATGTAAAAAAGAAAGAAATAGGGTTGGATTTTATACATAACTTTATTTGATATGAATTTCTTAAAAATAAATGATAAGAAGAAAAATTGCAGTCACAGAATGCTGCGATAAATTAAATAAACTAAATATCTCGTTAAATTTCGTTAAATTTTAAAGACTGAAATTCGTTTATTATTTTATTTGTTTCAAATTCGTGAACAATTTTTCTTTCTTTTTTAAATGTACGATTAGAAATTTTTTAAAAAGCATTTTTCTTCCAATTATTGATTTCATTATGATTACGGCCAATTTCACTAAGTTTATCAATTACTTTTGTGACGTGACGTCATCATCGAGTAGGCCTTTTCTCTCACTCGTCTCAGCCGGATTTATTTCTATCCATCGTTGATATTTATATTTTAACATTTGGTTGATGAAAAAATTCTTTATTTTCTTTCACCCCAACATATCCAAGCCATTTTTTGTGTTTATTTTATTTTAATTTTATTCTTAATCTCATTTTTTAAAAAAATTATTTTTCAGTCCCCTAAAACGTCATATTCAATTGAACAGACCGTTAATATAGATGGTCATCGCTAGTACCCAATCTAACTCAATCAGGCACTCTGGTTGGTTGGTTGATTTCTTTGTTTAATGGCATATCAACTCTTTTTAGGTTATTTAATGCCAAAGCCATTCTCCTTCTAGAAGAACAGTAATGATGCTATTTAACCCATAGCTGGGAGTTCATACCTTTCCCAAGGGTATTTGCCCGAAAGTGAACATAATAGCGCAACTAGAGTACGAACTCGCGTACTACGATTCCGCAGTCCATCGCTTTAACCATTACACCACGAGAACACCTCCTCAGGCACTCTGATAGGTTAAGTATGATATCTGGCATATATATATATATATATATATATATATATATATATATATATATATATATATATATATATATATATATATATATATATATATATTGTTGCGGTAAGCACGTCGGCTCTGCAAATTAATTTTGTGGAGTGAATGTGGAGTGACAGCCAGAGACAATGAAGGAAGACAAATGGCAAGGTAACAGATACAACAAAAGTGAAGATTTTATTGCCGGAATTACAAACGTGTATGTAAATGTCCGTGGCGGTTGTATGTGGTCTTCAGCTAGGATGGGTTACGTCGATATCTGGTATGGTCGACTTGTAGATGTGCGCGGCTGGACGTTCGACAAGGGTAGCTGGCGTAGGTCGAGTCGTGGAGATAAAGCTAGATGTTTGATACTAGTAAGCTGAGATCGGTCGGGTCGTTGAGTGCAGCTGGATGGTCGTTGCGGGCAGCTGAGGTCGGTCAAGTCTTTGAATGCAGCTGGATGGTCGTTGCGGGCAGCTGAGGTCGGTCGAGTCGTTGTGGTGCAGCTGGATGGTCGTTGCGGGCAGCTGAGATCGGTCTGGTCGTTGGTAAATTGATGTTCCGGTTTTGACATTTCGTTGGTATGGTCGAGTCGTGGTTGCTAGCCCATAACAGCGAGTCGTTACGTGGGCTAGTTGTTGCAATGCTAGGGCAGTCTGTAACAGCGAGTCATTACGTGGACTGAATGCTGCATTGTAGGAGCGTCGTGGTCGGTAGATCGATATCCCGGTTTTGACAGTACATTGGGTTAACCGGGGGCGTGTCGGTCTGGTTGCTAGCCCGTAACAGCGAGTCGTTACGTGGGCCAGATGCTGCAATGCTAGTGTAGTCCGTAACAGCGAGTCGTTACGTGGACTAGATACTGCGTTGCTGGGGCAGTCCGTAAAAGCGAGTCGTTACGTGGACTGCATTGCAGGAACGTCGTGGTCAGTAGCTATGGCTTTGTCGTGCAAGATAGCTGTGCGGGCGTATCGTTTACTGTAGCTATGGCTTTGTCGTGCCAGATAGCAGAGCAGGCGTATCGTTTACAGTAGCTATGGCTTTGTCGCTCCGAGTAGCTGTGCGGGCGTATCGTTGACGGTAGCTATGGCTTTGTCGTGTCAAATAGCTGTGCGGACGTATCGTTGACGGTAGCTATGGCTTTGTCGTGCCAGATAGCTGTGTGGGCGTATCGTTTATGGGAGCTATGGCTTTGTCGCGCCAAAGCTATGTGGACGAATCGGGGCGGTAACTATGGCTGTTTCGCGCCAAAGCGGTGTGGACGTATCGAGGCGGTAGCTAAGGCTTGCACGCCAAAGCTGTGCAGACGTATCGAGACGATAGCTAAGGCTTGCGCGCCAAAGCTGTGCAGACGTATCAAGACGATAGCTAAGGTTTGCGCGCCAAAGCTCTGCACTGTCGAGCGAACAGGCCAGGAGGGCGAGGCTAAGAGTGGCGTTATCTTAGTGCTGCGCGGATAGTGGAGTGGTAGCTAAAAGCTAACCCTTGCCTTTAGCGCTGCGCAGCCAAACGGACGAGCGGAAACGAGCGATGGTTAAGACTGGCTGGTCTTAGTGAGTCCTCTTCGTGTTTGCCTCCAGGCCGTCAATTTCGACTGGTCATTAATGACCGCCAGAGATGCTCCGACCCGCAGAAGGTGACCTCTCATAGCCCTTAAAAAGGACCGTAAAAAATGGTTGTTAAATCTACCACTAGAAGTGGCAGTGAGGTGGGTGCAACCACGATAACGTAGGACCCGAGCCTCGTGGCTCCTGAGAGCGTCCGCGTAGACCTCTGTTATTTATCGTTGCGTCCCACCAACGCACGAATGTGGCACAATGCCGTTTTTAAGGTAGGTCCGGTCGCAGGGCCGAAGACCACACGCGTCCAGCAAGGCCAAAAATACCTTCGGCCCCGTCGGCATTCCCCTTTTTGGGGCGCCTCAGGCACCAGGCAATAACCCCCCTGGAGGGATGGCCCCCTGAGGCCGGAGGAAATCTCCAGTGTCGAGGCACACCCGGCAGAACCGCCCAGAGGTAAGACGGCCTACCGAATGCAACCCAAGAACTGGAGAGGAAAGGCCACACACAAACGCCCTAGAGCGTCCGCGGGGACCTCTGAATTTTCGCCGTCTGAAGCCTTTTTCATATGGAAGAAAGGGAACTCCACTTCTCTCGCGCCACACGAATAGAAAGTTCTACAAAAAATGGACGTAGAAAATAAGTACTTCTATAGCTCGGTATAGGCTACCGAATAGTATTACTTCCATTTTTATAGAATTATTTCAGGCAGAAGTGTTTTGCAAATGTTGATAAATGTTAATTTTTTCATTTCTTAGCTGTAACGGCCGGTTAGAGTCGAAAAGGGGCTTAGTCATTTCTGGCTGTGCCCGGATGTTATTTTTCTAGTGCAAAGGTGTAATCCGATCTGTTTACGTTCGCAGGCCGGTCGCGGCAATATAAACGTGGCTAAACAATGGATGGCTGCTTCCTTACCCTGAGGAGGAACTCGGTCCCCCAAAGGCCCTGGTTCCATTAATGGCCGTAGTTCAACAGAATAAGTCGAAAGTGCACCCTGTGTTAGATTTCTGTGAACTGAATGGATACGTCGACGCCTACACAGTGCATGCCGACGTCTGTGTGCAGAAGTTAAGAGAGTGGAGAAAGAAAGGCTCCAACGTATTAGTATTCGACCTCCGAAGGGCATATTTGCAAGTGCGTGTGCACAAATCCTTGTGGCCGTACCAAACAGTTATCTTTGAAGGAAAAAGGTACTGCCTTTCGCGCATGGGCTTGGGACTCAATGTGGCACCATCAATCATGCAGGCTATTGTTGAGGCTGCACTCTCAAAAGACGATGCATTCGGCAGGCAACCTCGGCGTACATCGACAATGTCTTCATCAACGAAGACATTGTTTCTGCAACCAGGGTAAAGCAACATTTGGCTAACTTTGGACTGAAGAGCAAGGAACCAGAGTTACTGCAGAACGGTGCACGAGTGCTTGGCGTAACAGTTTGGGAAAAAGACAAAATGCTAATATGGGAATGAGGGAATGAGGTTCCAAGTGTGCCATTTTGTGGAAAGTTGGTCGGGCACTTCCCAGTAGTTAAATGGCTCAGAGTGGCTGCATCATTCATTAAGAGGAGAGTGGCAGACGTAACAAGGGGTTAGGATGACGAAGTGACTGATGTTCCGTTAACAACAATGATAACCGAAGTCGTCGCGAGAGTGCGCCAAAAAGACCCTGTACGAGGAAAGTGGTGTGTTGATGGCCCTGAGCTCGATGTTTGGGTTGATGCGAGCTCCTTAGCTACCGGAGTGTCCCTGGAGCATGATGTAGCTATCGTGGAGGATGCGAGCTGGCTACACAAGGACAAGGATACGCTGCACATAAACTTGGCGGAGCTCGATGCTGTGCTGAAGGGCATAAACATGGCACTGATGTCGGAGGCAACCATATTACATATTCACACTGACTCCGCATGCGTGCACAAATGGGTAACAGATACCCTCACGGGGAAGGTGCAGAGCAGCAAGTGAAGTGCTAATCAGGCGTCGGCTTGATGCACTCGTGAGCCTAGTCAAGGAGTACGGACTGTCTGTGGACGTAGCCCTAGTGAGGTCAGAACATAACCCAGCAGATAGTTTAACAAGAGTGCCACAGCGATGATTTGATCTCATCAAGAAGGCAGCTGAACCCCGTACTGTGCGAGTACTGTGTCACCAAGCGAGCATGACTCCGAATGGATAAGGTCTATTCATCACCGAAGTGGCCACCGTGGTGTGAGGCGAACATTGTACTTTATCAGGCTTGTCGATCCCACGGTCTCTAAAGCATCAGTGAGGTTTATAGTAAGGAACTGTAAGAAGTGCCAGTCGATCGACCCACCACCCATGCGTTGGCCGAAGGGGAAGCTGGGCGTTAGCGACACCTGGTCTCGAGTGGGAATGGATATAACCCACTACCAAGGTAGACACTATCTATCGCTCATTGGCAGTGGGGCCTCACGATTCTCAATTTGGCGTCGTCTAAGACGACAAGATGCAGCGAACGTTGTCAGCCACCTGGAAAGTCTGTTCTGTGAGCGCGGTGCGCCAGCTGAGATGCTCGTTGACAATGACACAGCATTTCGCAGCAAGGTTTTCCGGGACTTTCTAAGTGAATGGGGGGTTCGATTGCATTTCCATTGTGCGCATGTCCCCTCCGGTAATGGTATTGTAAAAACGGTGTCATTGGAGCGTAAAACGGATTGCAGCAAGGAAACAGTGTCTGATAATGGAAGCGGTCTATTGGTATAACGCCACCCCTAAGGATAATGTACTGCCGCTGACTGCCGCTATCAACCTAATTCATCGCTACCGCATCCGACTGAAGGGTACTGATGTGCCCCCTCTAGATAAGCCCAAACAGCAGCAAATAAGATATGACGTAGGCGATTGGGCCTGGATGAAGACCCCAAACGGACGTTGTACATCCCCTTATGCACGTGGACATGTTACGGGCGTGATTAGCTCACAGAACGTCCTCGTCAACGGGATGCCTCGTCATGTAAGGGACCTGCGTCCCGTCATAGGCCTGGATACCTCAGAAAGAGGGAGTGACAGTGAACTCTCGACCCAAAGTGCAAGGGTGATCACCATCAACGAAGCACGCGGTGATCCCCTAGAAGTAAACACCGCGCATGTAACGGTTGATACTTCAGCAGACGAGTCATTTGAGGAGGAAGTGGTATTACTGCGGAGGAGCGCTAGACGCAAGAGATCCACCCTGGTTTCTCATTTGTGTGATCATGAGATCCCCGGGGGTGGGGGTGTAGTTAATCTGAAAGGCAGAATCTGCATTAGTGAAGTGTACCAGCAAGGCGGTATGAGTTACATCCCTTAGACAATATCGTCTAAGTCTCGGACGGACGAGAGAAGAGGACAGGCAACGCTGAGTCAGTGAACGCGTCGAGTAAGAAAGAGACAGGAGAGCGGAGGAAAGAGGCAGAAAAAGAAAGAAGGACTGTTTACTAAGAAGTTGATTTCACGTGGTTTTCTTGTTGTCAAGGAGGCATACCCTTCACTCTCTTTTGTGTATTACATTCATTAAAAAAACTATTTAAATTACACATCCTTACCATCCTAGACAGCTTCAGTCGGTACTTCACGGCCATACCATGCGCAAGAGACTGAGCAATCGATGCGGCCCGCGGTCTGTACCAATTCTTTCTTTGCCACAGAGAAATAACACGTATAGTATCCTCTGATCGTGGCACTAATTTTACCAGTGAAGTCTACAAACGATTCTATGCCCAAATGTCCATAACACCGGAAGTTCACTGTCCCTGGCGGCCACAAACCTCCGGAAACATCGAGCGGCAACACCGCACGATGAAGAACGCCCTCTACATGGTATGTGAGGAGAGGAACTGTGGATGGACCGACATACTTGAATCCGTCACTTCATCCAAGAATGCCACGATCAACAGCACTACTGGTGTATCTCTACACAACGCAATTACTGGTCGCCACCTCAACATTGGTTTGCCCAAACTAATCTCAAAGGAGCTTGCAAGCAATGATCCGGGAGCTTATAGTATACAAATAAATGCTCTACTAAAGCAAATTCACCATCGCGTCGCCCTAGCTAACGATGAAGCTGATCACAAACTTGAAGCTAGACTAAACCGTTTCTTCTAAAGGACCCAATACAAGTTGGCGATAAGGTTTTACTTCATCGGCCACAATCAACCATAGCCCAATCATCAAATCTACCCTGGATAGGAGATTTCAAAGTCATTAAAAGAAATGATGTGATGAGTCAGGTGCAGAACGAAAATGGTGACACAGCCTGGATCCACCGGGCACATATTTGTCGTCTTAAACCGCGACCAGCACACCTATCTCACATACCACCCTCCACTGTATCACTCTCACCAAAACACTCAGGATCTCTCGTGTTCATCCCCTTTCGAGTCTCATAACCTCACACAGAACTCCATATAGAACAATACAACTTCACAACCACCACAAAATGAAACAAAACAAATGCCTATAAGACTAACACGGGGACAAATTCCCGCACGTTTTTAAAGACTTTATCATGCAGTAGATCCTTCAAACACACATTTCCTCATACATACATTATAAATCAGAACGAGATCTGGAGGAGCCTTGCTATAATAAAATCCATCAAATCTCTTCTGATTCACAAATTGTCCTCTTCAGACACCTAACTACTAAAACACACAAAACACAGACTGACAGACATCGACACTGCAGAAGAAAATAACAGCTACCGGCCAGTGTCAAATTGAGAAAATCATGGCGCATAGTCTATCTAAAATCCCCAGAAAATTCTCAGTTATAAAAATGGTCTATTTTTCAACCAATCATTTTTTTCCACAAATAGTATTTTCTGGAGCCGGTATTTGAAGTCGGGAACATATAAATAGACCAAGTAGAGGTCGCCAGCCGTCCGAAGTGCGTCACCCGACAACACCGTCCAATTAGATCAAAGCAACAACTTGTCGTCGAATAGACAACACTTCCATCAGCCGGCCAGATATTTCATCCGCTTGTTTATTTTATTCATTCAATACAAAATAAATTAAATCTCCTTGTCAGTCTTATTTTTCTGGCAACCACACACTTGTATATAACACCAGGTATGACCGAAACTTGTTAGTTTCATTTTTTACTCTTTAATATGAATAAATTTGGTCTTTTTAAAGTTTAACTAAACTTTATTCCCCCCCCCCACAGAATATATATATATACATATATATACTCAATCCAGCTCGAAGCATCTAACATGTCTAGCTTCACTGAAGATTTGTGTCACGACAAAACAGTTTGCAGATGAAAATCTACTTTTTACTAGTTTAAACGTTGGTCCATCTGTTGTGAGAATGAAACGAAATGCCTCGGTAATTAGAAGTGAGAGGGATGAATGACTGAGTGTCTTCCGCAGTCATATTCATAATTCCCTCAAACCTTCGGCCCGTTCTTACGACCGACAACACCGATTCACCTGGGAAATTTGACATCCTTGTTGTCCACCTCTTTAAAGTTGTTGCAGAGCCATAAACCATTCAGCTGTTTCAGCAGGAGCTTGTCTCTCCTCTCCATCCTCTCTGCTTCCACATTTAATACATCTTCCAACTTTTTATTTCTAGTATTGTCTTCCTTTTTAGGTTTAGGTAGTGCAATTTACGACGAACACTCACTTCACCTTGCCATGTTCTATGGTACATGGATTTGTAATACAGCTGCAGTGGTGGTTAATTATTTTATTACCTGATTTGGTTAGGCCACGAGTTTTTCAGTTAACTGTTAAGTTAGCTAAAATCTTTGAGCAGAAATGTTAGTCAAATTGGAAAGTTTAAGCGAATATATAACAAACAACACGGAAAGGCCCAAATGTAAACAAAATGGATTCATATCTTATCTGTGACAGGTTTGATTGGAGAAATGAAAACAGTGAATTTGGGATATGTGCGCGATGACGCAATAATTTAGCAAGATGATATTATTCTACAGATATCCTGAATTTGAATATATAAAAATTAGCGAATTCAGACAAAGTTATCAGCAGTAGACAGTCAGTCAGATGTTTGCGTTCAGAGAGTTCAGTCGAGCTTGGCAAGGGGCGTGTCTCTTAATGTCTTTTCATAGACCCTAACAGATTTTCTCTCTCTTTCATGCTACTGTATGCAGCCTGAACATCGAACAACAAAGGATTGTTTATTGTGGACGAAGAGTTCTTGTTTTTGAGTTGTCAACACCCAGGCAACTTTGTTCCAATGGGTCACTCTGACGGTCAGAAAATGTTCCGGGTGGATTGTGTCATTCTCTCTCTGTGGTTCTTTCAGACCCAGCGTGGGCACAGATAGGATTGATAAACAGACTATCTGGAAACGTATTTGGCATTGGACAAGGCGATAGTGTTATAATTGGTGCTGGGCAAAACGATGGTATTGTATTTGATACAATGCTGAAGATAAGGGGTCTGATGGTGCCAGGGTTCGACCCTGAAAATGCATGACACAGCCAGATGCTGGATTTGTCCCAAAAAACCTATGGAGCAGCCATAAACAGATTTCGACTCTGAAAATCCACGGCCATGCGGTGGTACTACATTTGGTACATTGCAAACATATTAAGCATATTGTTTCGTACGGGTAAACGGACCAAAATGTAGTATCATAGATTACATCAGTTGTCTCTGGTCGTTTGTTGCCATACTAGTCAGTCAAGTCTGCCTGATAAGTCCTGGGGAAGTCTAGCAATTTTGCCACGTGGCTGAGACCGACACCCACTTGGCTTTCAGGGGGCTGTCCCGCCAGGCTCGAACAGGCCTTGGGCTGGCCTGATTTATCACATGGTTCTACGGCACTCATTTTTTAGGAGAATACCGACAGAGTCCCAAGTATTTTTGGAACGTCGAACATGTCTGTGCTAAGGCCATACACCCAACTCCCACCATAAAAATGGCCTTGTGCCACACTCCATCTTGGTAGGGAGTGGATAAATATCAGTATTGCAGCTGAAGCTTGTTTCTTCCCTCCATAATCTTCACGTCCACCCTGTATGAATCTTCCCTATTTTTATATGTAATGTATGAAACGGTTGGGAGCTACAGTCTTTGGGGTTGCACCGGGAATATCCGGCAGCGAGCCCTTAAGATGAGTTTGGAATGAATAAACAAGCTTATGACGCTCACAATCTTTTTTTTTTTTTTTTTTTTGACAATTCCTGATGACCTTTTTTCTTTTATTTCAATACGGAAAACGTTTTTGTTTGTGGGATCAGTCTCTTTTCGGACAAAATATCCACCGGTTGGATGCACGATGTGCATGCAGTATGACTTCATATGGACGAATCGAAGAGTTTTTGCCGGCACAGGTTGATTGGATTACTTATGCTGAGAAACTTTCATACTATTTCAAAGCTAACAGTATTACAGATGCGAATAGAAAAAAGACATTGCTGTTCTCACTGTGTGGAATGGAAACTTTTTCCTTGTTAAAAGACCTCATCACACCTGATAGCTTCCGAGACAAAACGTCTGACGAGCTATCACAGGCATTGGATGAACACTGCAACTTAGCGCTGTCTGTTATTGTCGAACAGATCAACGTTTATATGTGCCGACAACAACCAATCCAAAACATCTCAGACTTTATCACCCACTTTAAAGAATAGTCAAAGTTCTGAGAATTTGGTCCCACTATTCAGGATATATCAAGGGACTTGCTGGTAGTAGGTGTCGCGGACGACCGTATTGCAAAAGTTAATTGACGTTTATTGACGGAAATTCTTGAATTTCGACCAGGCTAGACAAATAACCCTGGTGATGGAAAGTGCTGACAAAAATGTTCACGACATAGCAGCCTTCTCCAACACCATTGCCCTCACACAACCAAATATAAGCCGCAACGAGGACAAGGCGAAAATCCATGTTTTCGATGTGACGATTATTGCTGCTCCAGGGATGCAATTTGCAACTTCTGCCAGAAAACTGACCACATTTCAGCAGCCTGTCTGAAAAGGAAAGGTAATAAAGACATCAGAAATCGCCGGACATATAAGGCCGACAGAATCGAGCACAACGACAACACATGCTCTATTACTTCAGGAGACACTGCCTCTACTGCATCTTACGAAAAAAAAAATTGACCCTCAAATGGTATTGGTGGGCACCAATGACAGATGAGTTGAGATGGAAATTGACACAGGTGCAGCCTTATTATTAATTAGACAATGGCAAAGGCCGGATAAACCAAAACTGTGCCATTGGCACAAAAACTGGTCACCTACACAGGAGAAAATATAACCCCATGCGGTACCTGTGAGGTTACCTTAACATATGACAATCAGAAATATCACCTACTTTTTGTGGTTGAAGAAGGATTGGGACCTATACTGTTAGGAAGGAACTGGTTGGAGATAATCCAGCTTAGCTGGAATAGCATTCATCAACTCAAGGCAGTTAACGCTACTCCAGCTGTCGAGGTCATCATGCAGGGGTACCTGGACATTTTCACAGACGAGCTGGGTGAACTAAGAAATTACACACCACCATTGAGAGTCGATCCAAACACAAAATCAATCTTCAGCAAAGCACGTCATGTGCCTGATGGAATGTCTCCAGCAGAAGAGCTTATGGGACGAAGGTTGCCAACCACACTGGATGCCTCACACCCACAAAAACAACAATAAAGGCAACAGGCATCCCAAAATAAAATAAAACCATTCTCGACCGACCCAAGTTTTTGCGAGAAACTACAGGCCTAGATAACCGAACTGGATTCCAAGGACTATACACTGAAAAAAAAAAAGGATTGTTTGTCTATGACGTAAAAGTTGGTAAACAATTCTGGGTATGACATAGAAATGAAATATGGTCCCTATCTGCTCGGAACAACAGGTTGACAACATGTCAAACATTCCATTTCATATATTAATCGACACATTTGAATTACAATCTCCGTCATTTCCTGTGCAGACAAATGCAAGTAGGAGTGAAGCAAGATATCATAGGATCTCACCAAATCGCAATTGCACAAGAGTGAAGCATTTACAAATCAATTCTAAGTCACAAATGAGCACTAAAAAGGGGAGGTGCTGAAGGAAGCCACTGTGCTTCGCGCAGAGGCTTTTCAGCGTACTGTCTGGCATCCGTGCCGGACGGTAAATGCTCAATGGTAGACTTGCCGAAAGGCCCCCGACTTCGGCTGGGCCACCTTCGAGTGAGCGAGCTGCATTATTGACACATTTGGACCTCGCTGTCTCGTCTAAGCTATAATCAGGCATCCGTGACTGGGTCCATGTTTGGGTCCATGTTCAGCTTAGTTCATTAGGCCCACATTGCCCTAAGCGGGCTGATAACCAGCATAGTCCAGCAGGGCTCAAGCCTCGGCTCGTGTCCGACCATCCCCTCCTCTTACCCCCACTATAATCTGACCTTCGAGTCATTTGACCTTGAATCAAGTCTTGTCTGGTGGGAGGCAGAGACAAATATACACTTACTTTAACTGATATGAAAGTGACACTTTATGAGGTTAATCAAATACTTGTTAATTTTAAAAGTGAATAAGAGACACGATAAAAGTGTAAGTAAAGACTTTCTTTTACATCTACTTTCTTACTGTTATTCTAATATCAGCAGTAATGTAGAAAAAGAAATCTAAAATTGATATTTACATTCCCCATCCAGATAAGAGTGTGGTTGTGTAGACAAAATGTATAGGATTTTAAAAGCAGGGAACGAATTCTTCATCGACACCGGTCTCTCGACATCTTTGTTCTGTTGGCTGTTAGTATTAGAAGGCAGAAACAACGTTAGATTTTTAGGTTGTTTAATGAAAATTTTTGAAAATTCCTAATGAATTAAAGATTTGAAGGTAAGTGAAATATTCTAAACATTTCTAAACATAA
Organism: Sepioteuthis lessoniana; assembly: GCA_963585895.1. NCBI lineage: Eukaryota > Metazoa > Mollusca > Cephalopoda > Myopsida > Loliginidae > Sepioteuthis > Sepioteuthis lessoniana. The sequence goes on along the minus strand of OY757908.1, from coordinate 32,641,674 downwards.
AGAAATCCCGAACGAAATAACATGGCGAAATTTGAACTGCAATCAGTTTTTGTTTACGTTATAAAAATCTTAAAGAAAACGTTACACTTAGCAATAACATACTAAATTTTCAAGAGTCTACCTTAATTTTAAATGTCCATACGAAAAAAGTCTGGAAACTTATCGTATGCACTTCGTATCTGTATTCATTTATGAATTACACTAAAATTTGGAAGCTTTATCGTTTCCATCCTTTTCTTTATCGTTTCTTTGGTATAAAATTCCCTTCTAAAACTTTATTGTCCGTGTTATCTTTTTGAACCAATATCCGAATTAAAGCAGACATTAAATGCCGAATTTACGAAGTCTAACAACCTTAGAAAAACAGAAATGTTCGCCTGATTTTGCAGATGCAGAATATATAAACATATTTTATATTTGATCAAAAATAATGAAAATAAAAACACCATATAAAGACTGTCGGCTTATAAATAAATACTGTAATCTACTTAGAGCAAATGAAGAAAATTTTAGATAGGTAGGATGTCTGGTTATTTACGAAATTTAGGAAAACAGAAATGTTTGCCTAATTTTGCAGATGCAGAATATATAAACATATTTTATATTTGATCAAAAATAATGAAAATAAAAACATCATATAAAGGTTGTCGGCTTAGAAATAAATACTGTAATCTAATTAGAGTAAATGAAGAAAATTTTAGATAGATTGGATGTCTGCTTCTTTGTTCTTGTACGAATTCGACGCGTGACGATCTTCTCTCTCGAAGTCTCAGAGCTGACTGACTTTTTTGAACTTTTGTTAACCGTTTTATTTTCGCGTTTGGGTCAAAACGGAAAAACAAACTTGGGAGAGGAAAGTTCCTGATTGGTTAAAAAAGGGGATCTTTTTAATTGTGAATTAAAAGTTACATGACAACCGGATGGATGCACAGAGCCTACTTGCGCAGCGACGAGTTCTATTCATTTTGGTCTCGGCCTCATTGGGTGCCCCTTTCATATGGCCTTGTGCCACATCTAAGCAAAAAGCTTAGTAAATTACCTAAATTACCTCGGCTATCGTCCAGCTTAAAAAGCATCGTGGTGTTTTATTCGTTTGTTTATTTATTCATTTTTGAGTAGTAATCACTTAATAATTACCAAATTGTAACTTTATGGAATAATTATTAAAACTGAAGTAAAAATATGGATATTAAAACATCGCTGATAATTTACAAAAATTGTTTTCAAATTTGAAACAATTAGAATTATGACCGAATTTCAGTCTTTAAATTTTCTATATGGAATTTATTTTCCTATAAATATTATTTTATTTTTAAATCGGTTTACAGCTTTTATCAAATTTATTTGCAATAAATAATATGAGACTACAATTCCTTACCTTCCTCTTATTGGTCCCGATGTCAGAAAGCTAAACTGAGTCGTAAACACCTACAAAGCTAATAACAGCATGGCCTTACTTTGTTGATGAAAAAATATATTTTCCCTTCCATCCCGACATTTCCAGACCAGTTCAGTTAAAAAAAAAGCTGACATGATTACCTCCCTTTCAGTGAGTCGTCACTTTAAACAGAAATAAGAAGAGACAAAATAGACGGTTGACACAAGAACCAATTAATTAAAATACTTGTTTTATTTTACAACTGAATGCGAATCCTGACGAAAGTGTAAGTAAAGATTTTGGTTTCTTTGTATGACACCCCCGACCACTACCTCGTCCACCTCCCTCCAATCTCTCTGCTACAACGTGGGAAAAAACAGATTGAGAGTTCCTTCCAGGAAAGTGACCATACACTACCCTGCCCCACGCTGTGATTCTTTAAGTAGAAAGGCAGCAAAGATCACGTCTGAAAAGAAGAGGGGTTGCTGAAGACTGAAAACCGAAGGGTATATATTGTAGAACAACAAAAAAAAAAAAAAAAAAAATACAACTCCGATTCCTGCAGTAGTTAATAATAAAAAGGTTTTATAGTCTTCAAGTTTATAGATGGTAACAAAATCTGCGGGTGTGACTTATAATGGTCTAAGGCGTCGGGCTGGCGAGGGTTAAGTCTTCTTAGCAATAATTCGTCCTAGCGGCGGACTGGTGATATGAGTTGGCAGCACGAACCACAATTCCAATCTGTTGGTCCCTGTTGGTCAGTTCTACTTGTCTACTTCGTCTGCTGCCAACTGCTTCGCTTACTGCCATCAACTGCTGAGTTCCAGAATCAGCTTGTTTATATAATAATTGCTAATATTCTGGGGTAGGTTCTGACTGAGGCAGGGGTGATCTCCATAACGTCATTTTCAACTCATCAGACATCCGTTATGTCTTTGTTTCAATTCTCGTCATCAGAAAGGGGTCCAACCCTTTTTCCACTTCCATTAAGTCGTTCCTCTCACTGCACTCGTGATGAGGAATACAGGTGGATAGCTTTCCTCCTACCGGCACAGTTTCTCTTGTTTTACTGCTTATGACGTCAAGCTGCAGATTCATCCCCTTATGCCCAAATATGCTTGACTGGTTTCAAACCTGCGTGGAAGAAAGGGCTAGTCTTCATCCCAGATTAATTAATAATTCCCTTTTCAACACTGATAAGTAATTCCAGAAAATTACCTCACCTCATTAGTTGCAGTGTTTTCATCAAGTGCCAGATAACCTTCCTACCATCAACAAAGATTCCTTTGTTCGCCTCTGAGGTCTATCTTTTAACTGGGGTATCTCCCATGTCACTGCGATCAGGTGCTAGTCACAGCGTTATCTTTTCTTATTGTCGAGTTTCTAATTTTCACTTTTTTTCCAGGCTTGGGAATTATTTCATTATATTACTCATTTCTTAAAACAACATCTTTTTCTTCCTCAATTTCCGTTTGTACTTGTAAACAACTTAATCTTCATTACTTGTCAACATCTTCCAAATCTCATTTCTGGCCATTGTCAACAGTTCTTTTCCCAGAATTTCAATTTTACACTTCTCGGCAATTATATTTGGCTGCTCAACTTTTTGTTTAACCCTTCATGTACCACGCCACAGACCAATATTGTCACATTTGTTTAATGGCATATCAACCTTTGTCGGTTATTTAATGCCAAAGCCATTCTCCTAGAAGAACAGTAGTGGCACTATTTAACCCATAGCTGGGAGGATAAGAGGGTTCATACCTTTCCCAATTTGTCCGAAAGTGAACATAATAGCGCGACTGGAGTATGAACTCGCTTACTACGATCCCGCAGTCCATCGCTTTAACCATTACACCACGAGGACACCCCTGTAAAGATTTTCTTTTTCATCTATTTTCTATTTACATTCTAATGTCTGCAGTAATATTGAAAAAGAAATCTAAAGTAAGAATGTAGTTGTGTAGATAATGATGTATCAAACTTTAAAAGCAGGAAACGAATTCTTCATACACACTGGTTTCTAGACTTGGCTGTTCGGTTACAAAATTCTAAAGACTACATGTTTTTATTGTTTAGTTCTAATACCTGAACACACCGTCAATCATTTTGTTAACGTGACTCACATAACGAAGATGAAACTGAAAAAGTTTTAGATTTTTTATCAGATAATTTCATGGAGAATGAGATTTTCAAAAAACAATAAAACTATGCTCTATGTTGTTTTTGTTGGTACGTTTTCTTACTTTATTTGTTTTCGAAGGTTTATTTCAAAATGTGGTTAATAAAATAGAAAGAATTCATGGTGAATATTTTCCTTTTGCTTTTTTTTTCTTTGGTAAAAATATTTTCATCCACAGATTAAAGTCTTTCACTCACGGCAGGTGATTGGGATTTTGTTAATAAATATAAATATACTGAATAAATACAATTAAGAAAATAGATTTTAAAGAATAATTTATTTGAATGATAATTTTTTTACTTTTTATTTTTTGAGTGAGATTTTCGTTCGTCTTTAAAATAAACCCGCAAGGGATAGAGTATTTAGTGAAGGTAAGCCTTTTACAACAATTTATTTACAGAAAAAATCAGAGATTTTTACTATAGAAGTGGATTACTTATGAAACAAAAGTCCATATGGTCTCGGAATGACTTTTGATTATTAGATTATCATATTTTCTACCCGTATTTATATGTATCTACAAGTCTACATGATCTTTGATTCCTTATGAGATAAAACTCTCTACATTCAATCTGAATACTATTACATAAATATTTATACATCCATTCCTTTGTATCTAAAAGTTTCCATGATTTTTGATTGCTTATAAAATAAAAGACTATATAATCTCTGTATTAAATGTGAATTGTAGCTTATGAATCTTTCGACCTTGATATATTTTTGTTTAAAAGTTTTTGATTTCTTTTGAAATAATAGTCCATCAAATCTTGTGTTGAATTAGAATGCAAGACAATCTTTATCCTTAATCTGTTTGTTAAATTATAATACCTTACATTGTTTGTCTGGAAAAGTAGTCTACATGACCATTGCTTAAATATAAAAGTATCTATAATATCTGTATTAGACTTAAATATTAGTGCATCAATATTTCTACCTTCATTTCTGTGTCTTTAAATATCAAAATGATTTTAGTTTACGTATAAAATAAAAGTCTTTATAATCTCTAGTAATTTATCAAGCTTCCTTCCTTCATTAATTTGTCTAAAATTTACAGGATTTTTGATTGTTATAATCAATTCTTGACATTCATTTGAACTAAAAATCTACTTGATTTTTGTTACTTAAAAAATGAAATTTTATATAATTCTCCTGAATTTGAACGGTAGTTAATCAATGTTTTACTTTCCTTCATTTGTTTTGGTCTAAGATCCTGTATAGTTTTAGATTGCTAACAGAATATTTATTGCATAAATGTATCTTTTGGGCAGCATCCTCCAGAATCATTAAAAAATATGAATTTAAAAATTATCAATATGCATATTTATTGATTACAGCTTTCATCATATAACTACATGATTAATCTTTTTTCCATTTGTAGGGTTGGTCATGAAGAGCAATCATGAGAAAAGAGATTATTTCTCAAAAGATTTGTGAATTACATACTGGAGAGAAAACTTTCCATTGTGAAATCTGTCAAGCTTAATTATCCCAGAATTCAACTCTGAAAAAAACTTGTGTCTACACACACTGGAGAAAAACCTTTTCAATTTGAAATGTCTGGGACTAAATTATCCCAGAATTTTACTCTCAAAGGACACATGTCAACACATACAGGAGAGAAACGATTTCATTGTGAAATCTGTGGAGAAAAATTTTACTACAGCTCCAGTCTAAAAAGACACATGTTAACACAAACTGGAGAGAAATCTTTTCATTGTGAAAGCTGCAGCACAAAGGTTTCATGGAATTTTGATCTAAAACAACACATGACAACACACACTGGAGAGAAACGTTATCATTGTGAAATCTGTGGAGTTAAATTTTCACAGAATTCTAATCTTAAAGCACACATGTCGACACACACTGGAGAGAAACCTTTTCAATGTGAAATCTGTGGAGCTAAATTTTCCCAGAATTCCAATCTCAAAAGACACAGGACAATACACACTGGAGAAAAACCTTTTCATTGTGAAATCTGTGGCGCTAAATTTCCCCAGAATTTTGATCTAAAAAGACATATGTCAACACACACTGGAGCAAAACCTTTTCATTGTGAAATCTGTGGGGCTAAATTTTCCAGGAATACATATCTCAAAGAACACATGTTAACACACACCGGAGAAAAACCTTTTCATTGTGAAATCTGTGGGGCTAAGTTTTCCCGGAATTCAATTCTCAAAGGACACATGTTAACACACACTGGAGAGAAAAATTTTCATTGTGAAATCTGTGGGGCTAAATTTTCATGGAATTCTAGTCTTAAGTTTCATATGTCAACACACACTGGAGAGAAACCTTTTCAATGCGAAATTTGTGGAGTAAAGTTTTCCCGGAATACTATTCTGAAAGGACACATGTTAACACATACTGGAGAAAAACCTTTTCATTGTGAAATCTGTGGAGCAAAATTTTCCCGGAATACAATTCTCAAAGGACACATGTCCACACACACTGGAGAGAAACCTTTTCGTTGTGAAAGCTGTGGCGTTAAATTTTCTCAGAATCATGAATTAAAAAGACACATGTTTACTCATACTGGAGAGAAACCTTTTCATTGTGAAATCTGTGGTGCTAAATTTTCAAAGAACTGTGTTCTAAAAAGACACATGTCAACACATACTGGAGAGAAACCTTTTTGTTGTGAAATCTGTGGAGCTAGATTTTCATGGAATTCTAATCTTAAAACACACATGTCGACACACACTGGAGAGAAACCTTTTCAATGTGAAATCTGTGGAGCTAAATTTTCCCAAAATACACATCTCAAAGGACATATGTTAACACACACTGGAGAGAAACCTTTTCACTGTAATGCCTGTGGAGTAAAATTTGCCAGGAATTCTAGTCTTAAATCTCATATGTCGAGACACACTGGAGAAAAACCTTTTTCTTGTGAAATCTGAGGAGCTAATTTTTCGCGAAATACACATCTCAAAGGACACATGTCAACACACACTGGAGAGAAAACTTTTCATTGTGATATCTGTGGGGCTAAATTTTCTTTGTATTCTAGTCTTAAATCTCATGTGTCGATGCACAATGGAGAGAAACCTTTTCATTGTGTATTCCTGGAATACACATCTCAAAGAACTCATGTCAATACTCACTGGAAAGAAACCTTTTCATTGTGAAATCTGTGGTATGAAATTTTCCCGTAACTCACATCTAAAAAGACGCATATGAACGCATACTTAATAGAAACCTTTTCATTGTGAAGTCTGTGGTATGAAATTTTCCCAGAACTCACATCGAAAAAGACATATGAATGCATACTTAATAGAAACCTTTTCATTGTGAAGTCTGTGGTATGAAATTTTCCCGGAACTCACATCGAAAAAGACACATATGAACGCATACTTAATAGAAACCTTTTTATTGTGAAATCTATGATACTAGATTATACATGGAAAGTATGAAATATAATTTGATGTCAGTTAATTTTTATCTTACTCTAATGAATAGCAAAACTGATATCCCACTATACAACAGAGTGCTGAACATGCATGTGCTATGATACTGTCGGGACTAATCATATAACTGCTAGGGCTTGACATGACCAGCTGATTGACTGGATCGGGACTCTATAACTGCTTGTCTAGCACAGGAAGATCAAAGTGAAGTGTTGCAAGTCACTAGAACACTCAGTTGAAGCATCAAGGACTGCTCAGCTACCAGGATCCTGTATGAAAGTCACTAACACTTAGTTGTTGTGTCAAGGAATGCTCTCCAACTGCCTATCTAGCCCAATAGTTATGACATGTCACAACCCACAGCCAACAAGTTCTCTCATTTAGCAATGTCTTACCCCTGCCCGCAGGTACAGTCAGAGTTCAACAAAAATTCTTGAATTTTAACCATGTTACAAGCAGAGCAACATTTTTTTGTTGTTTAGCATCAGCTCAATATAATTTTTTTTCCAATTGGCTGCAAATTGACCAATTTAATTGAAATGTATAGAAATATCACTTGGAGGCTGAATTATGGTATAGGATTTTGTAAAGGTTGTTTTTAAATATCACAACTAAACTCAAGTGCTTTAATGTATTCATATTATTGAACGATGAAAAACAATTGCTGATCAAATTATCATCGTTTGTTTGTTATGAAATGATTGTTAAAGTTTGCCAGTGATTTATTGACTTATTCAAACTTACTCACTATTTTGAAAATATTTTGCTTACTAATATATTCCAATACATACATGCATACATATATATATATATCAGAACCTTACAGAAAGCTACTGTATCATTATGAATTAAGAACAAACCCATAAAAAACATTCTCCTATAGACCCCAAAACATGGATACAATGATGTAGACCGAACAAAAAAAAAATGTCATCTCATCAGCTCTGTGTGAACCCAGGATACTGTCTAAAGCACTTAAAAAAAAGCAATGTCTGATGGGTACAAATGGTGAGAGTATCAAGGGATGCACGATATCAGCATGCTTTGATTATATAAATATATATATATAAAGGGAGAAGAAGAACATAAACGAAAGTGATGAGACAAATAAAAAATTTTGTTGTTGTTTATTTTTTACTTGTTCTCAACTACATAGGTTCTCATCAGAAGAAGAGTCTTTTTTGAAAAATTTTTTTACAATAATTGATATTCCACAAAAGAACCATTTGTTAAGGAAAATATTTTTTTATCCAAGTGTCGTCAATAGATAATTTTATGATGTCTGATTTTGTAAAAACATGCCAGTAAAGTCTTCACATAAAACGTATTTCTTCAGCATTGCCAATGTAAATTTCAAATTATCCATATCAATTTCAGTTTTATATCTAACTTAGGCATTTGTATTTTTAGATATTCATAAGTCAATCCATATTTGTCCATCCATTTTAAAACAAAAATACTCACTCAGCTGAATTTAGTGGGGGAAAAATTATCTCTTTTGATTGTATGAATCTAAACATAAAATAATTCTTTATCTTTAGGAAAAGAAAATCCATGAGCTTTAGGGCCGTTTTTATCATTCCCTTTGCAATTTGGTATAAAACATCCATTAGGCATTGTTTTTGCTTACAAATTAATTTGATATTTAAAAGAAAAAATTGATAAATGATTTTAAAACTCTGCTGTAAAAAATTTAATTCACAAAAGACACCCTTCTTGAAAGTTGGAAGACTCAAGATGATGACTTCATATGTTTTCCTCCTACCATTGTTTTTCAGCCTTCTCTTTCGGTAGTTTCGACTGAGCTTATTTGGAAATGTCAGAGTGAAAGAAAGAAGTATTTTTTCATCAACATAGTAAAACTCTGCTCTTAACTTTCACTGTGATTGTGACTTACTTTAGATTTCTGATAAAGGGATGAATAAATGTTTTTACATTTAGAATTAAATATTAAGCCTGAAAATGAAGGTTCATGATCTGTTGACTTCTACGAAACTTGAAAATACACTTAACATTTCAACCAGTGCTTCTGAAAATTGTCTGTAAAGATTCCTGTGGGGTAAATAAAATTTTGCCAGATTGAATAAAATCAGGGATTGAATTTACTCGTTAGTATTTACAAATCCATTCGTAGTTATAATTGTAGGATTCTAAAATGCCAACTCTCCTGTATTAAGGGACACACTAGGTTCGAGATTAACTCTCTTGGATGGGATAAGGAGTTCGCTCTCTTTTAACAGAAGTCCCTGAACCCTCAAGACGTGAAATTCTCGGCTCCAAACGTCGAGCGCCGATAGAGGCATAATGACTGTGAGGAAGGAAGGAAGAACAAAGAACTGTGAATTGGGCTTTGTAAATGTTTTTGTATGTGTTAACATGTGCATTCTCAGTTTTCATTTCTCAAACAAATAACGACTTTAACATAATTTCCTAAGCTCTTTGCTGAGATGTGACACAAGGCCTGTAAAGATTCCTGTGGGGTAAATAAAATTTTGGCAGGCTGGATAAAAACAAAGGGATCCACAGGGATTGAATTTACTCGTTTGTATTTACAAATCCATACATAGTTCTAAATTACTAAGTTTTTTTCAAGTGTTGCGATGCGTCTTGGAAAATCTAGAAATTATATGTAAATTTTTCAGGACTTGAAAACATGGATACAGTGGTGTTTTGTATTATGTCGTGGAAAACTTTTAATTATCAGAGACAAAATTAATGTTATTGTTGCAGTTAGCAAATATACTCTGGATTATTTTAAACATAATTTGTTTTTGATATTTTACAGTAAAAACTGGATATTTTAAAAATGTATTTAAATATAAACGCGTTTTTAATTTAAGGGAAAATATGAAAAATTATTTCCCTTGGATTTCACTTACAATTTTTTTTATTGTAACTTAAACTTTTCTCTAAAGAATATGAATAAATTATTCTTCATTAACGATTTTGAAACGACGCCCTTGAAGAAAAAAGACGATTTTGACAGAAACTTTAAATATTATTAGGTAATTTGCAAATGTAAGTATGAAACTATTAATACAGCATTTTCAATCAAAATTTTACTATTACATATGCGTACAAAATAAAGTTTCATTCAAAATAATGTTGATTTTTATTTATTTTTTAAAAACTTTTTTGTCTAATAATTGAAGTAAAAACGAATCTAAGTAGAAACTATTTTTCTTGTTAAAACAAAACTTGAAAGTTGTCAGATTTAGTTTAACCCTAATGTAGTGATTATTTACTGAATAAATTTCTGCTAAAAATATTTTTAAAACATGAGATAGTGTTGGTGTGGGCCACAAAAGTTGAATTACGGAAAAAAAACTCACCAAAATATTTCAATACCACAATTATGAAAATTATTTTTTTATATTTAAAATGTTGAAATGATTGTTAAAGTTTGCCAGTGATTTTTGTCTTTTTGACAACAAATTTCTATTTTCATGTTTTTTGTTACGGATATACTTTCGGAATTCGACTGAGGACACGCGCGAAGGGCCAAAATAACCAATCACAGCTCTTCATGAGTTCACCTGAGGCTGGCTATAAAATAAACTGTCACAGAAGAATTGTTCTCTTTTTGCTATAATCTGTAGCTAAGACCACATCATATGAGCCCTAGTCGGCGACGATTCGGACAAATTGTCCACCACCTAACATTTGAGAACAGACAAACGCACCCACTAATCTGAACCTTGTGACAATGCCCTAACAAATTACCAGAAATAACTTAACAGCTAAGTTTCCATGGGCATTTTTATCTCCAAAATTATGCATCCTAATCATTTGAACTTGTTTGTTGTTTTGCATGTTGTATCTGCCCGTTGGATATTGCATATATGTACAGTAAACATTTTGTAGTAGATAAAAGTCGTTTGTGTCCTTTCTTCAAAAGCAGTGACCATCTCCTCACTGTGTTCTAAGTACGGTTTATTCTTCTACAAAACTTAGGGCTAAAACTGCTTTTACTGGGGACGAAAATCCCCACCTACTTGCAGATAAATAAGTATATTGTCGAAAATTCTGTATAGAAACTTGGTAACTGGTTCAAAGTCAGGAATAAAGTATAAAAATAAGTGAAATTCTCTTCGAGTAAAATAGAAGAAATTAATTACCAATATTCAATATGGCAGAATTTAAATATGTAAAAGGGGTTAATTCTCTAATGACTTCTAAGGAATTAAAAAAAAGGAATATATTGTATTCTTGAACTACCAGCAGACCGGACTAAATTTAATCGAATCTCATACAAGAAGTGAAACAATAAATTAAATTTTTGATGATGAAAATTGAAAACTTTAAAAATAAAATTAATGAAGCTTGCGTAAAAACTTGTATAGACCTTAAAACAGGCGGCAATTTGGCCGACGAAGTTAATGAATCAACTTATCAGTTGGAAGTCGATCATTAAGTGAACATAAGAAAAATGTCGCTTTCACAGTCAAGCGAATCAATTTCCAACGGTGTGGCTAAGTGCGGGGAAGCACTCACGTCCATTGAGTGCTCAAGATTCAGTCGTAAGGAGCCTGATAAATTTTTGACGAAAGTTCAGTTGAACATAACCTGGAGAAAATGTTTGATGTTGATTCATTCGGCTTATCTGCTGATGAGAACGAATATATGTGATAATACAAATGTCAAATAAAAAAAAAAATTAAAAATTTCTATTTTTTCAAAGACAGTGCCTACAATATAAATTTTCCTTGGCACGAAGATAAAATCAAGACCGTCCCTTCCAACTACCAAGGGACACATAAAAAGCTAGATAAAACGATGAAGTATCTGGAAAGCAAAAATTTATATACCGCACCCTACTTTTTGGCTTCAATGCCAGCCCAGTTATACTCCTATTCGTATTTTGGCACCACGCTCAGCACTTCCCAGATGGTCCTATTTACCAACCCCTACTCTCGGGCAGGATATGACACAAGGTCAATTTTTAAGCGAAGTTTAACAGGTTTGAATTCAGAGTTTTGCTTCTCCTAGACTAGTTGCCTCACCAAGGCTGGAGAACCCAGTCTGTCCTACTATTTACCCATAGATGGAGGGAGAATAATTGGATTCATACTTTTCCCAAGGGTATCAGTGCCATGTGAAATGCAATCAGTCTCGTCCAGGATTTGAACTCGTGTCACCGTGTCCATTTCCTACGACGATAACCGTTACACCATGGGCACCTCCATAAGCACTTCCCAGATGGTACGTGTAAGTAGATGTTGTCTCAAACAGCAAGAGTTTTCAACCCCTTATCTTTTTGCATCCCTGTGACAGTTAAAGCGAAGATGCTACTAAGAGAGTTCTAATCTCAAAAAATGAGCTGGGCCGAGGTGATACGGACACAATTACAAGAACCTTGGACACCTTTGGCAGAGGATTTGTAAGGTCTGAGGAATTTAAAATTCCCAAGGCAAGCTATCGATCAAAACAGTTCAGTGAACATTTTGTGATGCATCACCAAAGTCATAAATGAATTTAAAAATATCACTTACCTAAAGGACCCCAAAAAACGGCTAGCCTAAAAAAACAGAAAAGGATACTCCAATAATCCATACTTATATGATTAAGTATAAGGAAGACCATGATGAAGAGAAAAAATGAATTAGAAATAATTTCAAAGGAAATCACTCACTTAGAGGACACAAAAGAACGGCTAGCCTAAAAAACAGAAAAGGATACTCCAGTGATCAATGCTTATATTCTTAGGTATAAGGAACACTGCGAAAAAGAAAAAAAATATTTAAAAATAATTTACGAAAAAACAAATTTCTAATTTAAAGCCTTCCTGACCAAATAACTCAGGTGATTTTCTAGCCTTCAGAAAACACGGGTACAAAGTACTCTAAAAGAAATAATGACTGGTGAAAGAAAAAAATGACAGAAAGAAAAAGAAAAAATAGCAAATCAATATAATGAAACTTTGAGCCCCATTAAACTCTGTTCAATGTGTTCATGGCTTTCTTGCTCGGTGGGACAGAGAGAAGGGTGGTCAAAGTTCAGTTGACAGACACGTATGCCGAAAAGAGGGTTAGGTTCATTAAGGGGGAAAATGTGATATTGTAAAAAGTAGCTGGTACCTCTAAAGGGGAGGTATTCCTAAAATGAGGTAACCAAGCGAGTACACGGTAGTATTTTTGTAATTTATCTCTTTTAGTTTTAAGTCGTTCTTAGTCGTTAACAATAAACATAACAAATAATAATTGTCCTAATTTGCAATAAATTATTATTTTGAACTACATAATTGCATCTGTTTGCATGTCACAGTTAAATGGGATTGGTCAAGGTCATCCATCTTTAATAAATTCTGAAATGACTTGATATGTTGCCTTGATTTAAAAGCTAATAGAAAAAAGATGATATGAAAGAATCTAAAAAAAAATCTCTAACAGAAAATTCGGTAATTTTGAAAAGTAGATGATTAAAAATTAATTAATTTCATGGTTAGGTCTTTTTTTTTTTTTGAATTAAATTATTGTGTCACTAAATGTTTATGTACAAATTTATTATATTTAAGCATTTGCATTAAAAACACAATACTCAACAAACATGATGTCACTTGAAAATTCTTTATGAAAGATACAATGTTAAACCAGGGACCATTTGACAGAGTGTCATTTTAAAAAGAATATTTAGTGTAAATTGTGTGTGTGTTTTTATATTGGCTTAAAATGAATCTTTTAGATTATTTTTGACTTAGTTCACAAGAGAGAGAACAGTCGAAAAATAGAGAAAATAATCTTATTACTTATTAGTTTTTATATTATTTATTCTCATTACTACTTGTATGGTCAAGTATGGCTGGGCGATTTTACAAATTAAAAATAATATATCCCTCTCCCTCTCAGCACTGTATATAATCTTGGTACTATTAACACGTACAGGATCGGGGGCGGGGTATTGAAGGACAGTCCAAGATCATGATGGCACCAGGTACCAGACCTTTAGTGTAAAACCATCTTGGTACTAAGCACTGGAAGAGGGTGGGGTGTACTACCAAAAATTAAACTACAGAAATTCCCATTAGTAACTATCCATGTGTACCACTTGTTAAATGACCCCTCCGCTCGGCGGGAATGTATTGGAATTTTGTGGGGGACACACGTGTGAAGGGTCAAATTGGCTAATCACAGCCCTTCTGGAGGTCACATGAGGCTATCGATAAAACAAGACGTCACAAGGAATGGTCTTCTTTTTTCTACTACCCGGGTTGGCAATTCTAGCTAAGACCATCTTATATAAGCCCCAGCCAGCAAGTCCACCACCTAGCAGCTTAGAATAGACCTGGGACACATTTCGGTCGGCCATGTTGGCGAGATACGGTCAGACCAGGTGTGTCCTTGCTCCGGTGGCGGTCGGTAATGACCGGCATCCTCGAGCCTCAGGGAGCCGTCCCCCCATGTTTAAACCCTCTTCGGAGGGATTGGATTTACTGCATAGCGTCAGAGGGAATTCCAGTCTCAAAAGCCACTTATCAACACACACTGGAGAGAAGTGTTTTCATTGTGAAATCTGTGGAGCTAAATTTTTGCAGAATTCCGATTGCAAACGATATATGTCAAAGCACACTGGAGAGTAACCTTTTTATATTGAAATTTGTGTATATCAACTATTATAAAAACTTTCCTTCACAAAAAACTTTTCTTTTAATGAAGACCTATGTAGTTGAGAATAACTAAAAAATAAACAACTCCAAAGAAATATTCTTATTTGTCTTATTGCTTTTATATTTCTCTTCTCTGTCTCTGTGTCTACATATATATATATGGAAGTAAGCAATGGAAATGAATATATATATATATATATATATATATATATATATATATATATCAGTGGCGACTCTAGCCTATTTTTGCTACTTGTGCCCCCCACGCCCTCAGTCAACTTCAGTTCCCAACCCGTGGTCCGTGGACCCAAAGTAAGTCATCATAGTTGCTATTACGTGATTCTCCATTGTATAGCACAGATTGACAAACTTACCTTGCATGGTGTTTTTTTGTAAACAATCAAGATACTATATAATTTGTAGTCTTGTTAATACAGTAGATAAGATATTTTTTTTCCTTTCAAAAGTATAGAAGAAAAGAGAAGATGTTCATTACTATGACGAGAAAAATATGTTTATTAGAATAAAGAAACTGATGACAATATACACAGACACAGCTAGTAGTTTCAATTTCGCTTAAAATAAAGATTATTTGTTGAAAATGTATTCAAATAAACAAATTTTAGTTACAGAATGTAATATATGCAACATTCATTAAAGAAATAGACATCTGTTAGTGAAAAAACGAATTAAAACACGCCGTTTAACCAACATTTACCATAGCGATGATGATGACGTCGGCGACGGCTATAATCTGCTATCCCCCCCTCTCTCTCTCTCTCTCTCTCTCTCTCTCTTGGTTCCTCGCCCTCTTCCCAAGACAGCTGTCGGCAGCCACAACGTGCTAATATTTTGAGCACAGTGTTTAGAGTTGCTCTTGCTATTGGCTACAGCCAAAAAGCGGATTTCTCTAACATTACTGTTATTATAAGGATCTAGTGCTGGGCACGGATAGCGCGTGTTCAACATTATAGCCAATTTTATGGGATGTTCAATGAATCTGACGGTGGCCGGACAAAGACCATCCGTTCAAAACAGCATCGTTGTATTATTCCCAGATATATTTATGAACTTTTGGCTACTTAGTTATCGAAACTTGAATAGATACGTAATTTAATTGAGATCAGACTAAGTATGTTTGCTTGAAATTAATGGATGATTTTTAATCCATTTTGAATAACATTGACCGAGTTATTGGTCGTGCCGGGCACGAGTAGCACTAGTCCCGTCTCTGCCCCTGATATATATATATATATATATATATATATATACGTAAATAATGAAAATGCATAGGAGAAGATTTAATGTTAAATTTATCAATGAACTGCCAATTAGAAAAATTTTACTGTGAGCTAATGCTAAACAACGGAAGAGACATTGTAAAAACCCTGTTAAATCAGTTACTTTAACTTTATTTCTTCCTTCATTATGTCTCTTTATTTAGAGCCTTCAGAAGATTCCATGTTAGATTATTCATGCTAGCATTTATACTGGCCTTTGCCAGCTTCTTTGTGTAAATTCATCAGCTTTCATGATATTGTCCTTGTTAGTTGTTCATACTTAAACTAAGGCCACAGTAGACTTATCTATTCACTGTATTGTTTCCTTTCAAGCTTATTTGTGAAACGTATTTCACCATTTCAGTTGTCACACTTTTCTACAGTGGATAAAACCTATTGGCATCAGCAATTTGTATTCAGGGCCTTTGAAGCAGGGTGGTGGTTAACTAATTGCCATAAAGACAATATGAACATTTCGAGGAAACTAGGATTGTCTACATGGGACATAACAATGGGTTTTAAAGTTTTTTGTCTGTTGACGACTCTTGGATTATGAAACAGAATTTTCATTCAACGAATTATGACATTTCAACAATTTTACAACGTTTTCTTCCCAGAAACATTTCTTCTTCTGATGACCAAAAGTCTATACAAGTTGAGAACTATTTACAAAGAAATATTGATTCAGAGACATAAGGCATCAGATTTCCCAAGATGCATTGTACTTGAATCATTGCAAGGGTCTTGCCAAGCCAAATTATCTCAATTCTTAATAGAGAAAGTTATTTCAAACAGAGCAACCCTTTAGAATGTCAAAAAGACTTGAAACAGCAATTTACTGATGGTAGTGAACAGTCAGATGCACACCAAAATACCCTCAAAATCAAGATGTTCCACACCATAAAATGCAAGGCATATCTGCACGAGAGATTAACACCTTGAAAAGGTGTTTTAGAAGCAGGAAGTAGTTGTTGGTTACATCAGAAGAAATAAAAGCAGCATTGGGAAAGCAAGGGTTCACAGACTACAAAAGAATATCCATTAGAAAGAGTGGAGAAGATATTCAGACAAATACATATATTCTAACTTTCCAAAGACCTAAGATACCTAAGGAAGTAAAAATTGGATATTGTCTTGAGAGGGTAGAACAATACATCTCGCACCTTTGAGGTTCTGTCAATGTCAAAGATAGAGCTACCACAAGAAGGGTTGCTGAGGACATTAAGCATGTGTATGATGTGGTCATATAGACCCAGACAACACTGAGAACGTTTGCCCAAATAAGACTAACTAACCTATCAACAAACCAACCAGCTGTCTCAACATCTCGTGATATATACAAAAGAGAGATAAAAATACCTGAAATAAAGTATGAGCAAAATGTAACTTTTTTAGAAGCTAGGCAGATAATAGGGTCTTCATAGGAGGAACACTTCTGCCACTGTATTACAGAGGGTGAATCCAATCAGATACAGTAATCAACCAGACATTTACAGAGCTCATGAGAATTATCTTTTTATTTATTGCGGACTTTTTGGTCCTCATCTTGGTAGGTTTTTTTTGTGTTGTTTCTTCTTCACAACGTTTCGGCCAAATTTCACCTCTGGCCTTCTTCAGGTGATTAACCGCGACCTCGGATAGGAATGCTGAGTCATGTAACCGTATCCCCAGTAATTACTGCCTTTCGTAGTAGTTGTCTATCATACCACGTTTTTGACCAAGTAAACCTCTGGCCGGCTTGGGTAGGAATTGAAACCGCTATCTTCTGACAATGCCCACCTGGAACCGTTGAGACTCAATGCCTCTATCCGCTGCGCCAAAAAGAACGATCAAGGTTGGATTTTTTGGTCTTATAAATTCAATTATTTGTTTTCCCTATCTGGTATTCCATAGTCGGGTCCGTCCCGAATTTGTAATTTCTTTAATTGGAATCATTTTGAGATGAAGCTTCGTAATCTGAGAATTATTTTTTCTATTCATAGCGGACATTTTGTCCTCATCTTGGTAGTTTTTTAGTGTTATTTCTTCTTCACTACGTTTCGGCCAAATTTCACCTCTGGCCTTCTTCAGGTGCGATAGACAACAAGTATGAAAGGCAGTAATGACTGGGGATACGGTTACAAGACTCAACGTTCCTATCCGAGGTTGCGGTTAATCACCTGAAGAAGGCCAGAGGTGAAATTTGGCCGAAACGTAGTGAAGAAGAAACGACACAAAAAAAAACTACCAAGATGAGGACCAAAAAGTCCGCAATAAATAAAAAATAATTCTCAGATCAAGAAGCCTCATCTCAAAATGATTCCAATGATAGACAATTATAGAGCTCATGTTGAGAAATTAATCAGATGGAAACAAAAGTTTAGTATTCCTTTTCTTTAGAAATTAAATGAAAATATGAAAATTAAAAATGAATAAAATCACTATAATATTCAATTTAATATACGAATAACTATTTACATATGTCGTTTTATTTATTGTATATTTTTATGGTATTTACCTGTTGAAATTACCTCCCCCTAAACAATTGTTCACTGTTTACGATTTTAGTTATCACGAATATCTCTTGAATTTATCATTGAAATAGACTTAACTATTAAAAAATACAACTAATATATTTATTCTGATTTGTTTATATTTTTTAAGTTAGTGCTTATTCATTTAAAAAACTGTTTACGAGCTAGATACGGTAGATAAAAGTGCTATAAAAAAGTCAAAAGGAAAGAGAGAGGTCAAGAAAAAATTTACATTCAACACCAACAGCTTCAACATCAAATCTCCAGGCTGTTGTATACTCATATACATGCAGATGTAAGCAGAAACATATTGACAGAAACATAATCAACATACTGACGACTTCAATGAACGAACGAACACACTTCTTTATAAAAATATACCTCTCTCACTTTATTCTCAAAAGGGTTGATGTTGGTGATGTGTGAGAGGTGAGTTGGAGACGGAGAGAGACTGCCACATATTGACCCTAAGTTCCTCTGACCATAGCAGCACTTCTTGCTCATTCTGTTAGCCGCTCAACCATGGGTCCTGAGGCCCAAGCCCTCTGTCTGGAGCTGGTTCTCACTCCGGCATCTTATCCCCAACTGGAACTGTAACTCGAACTCCAACTGCTCAAGTCGTCGGTGGCACTTGGTTATATAATTGTTTGACCTGCTTCCTGTGGGCGTACACATCTGCACCTAATTCAACCACGTCCACAGGTCAAGGTGATATTCCGATATCTTCGACCGGATGCACCTGTTTCCGCTGTTCCTCTGCTTATTTACACAGGTGCATCTCTTAATTAACGGCTCGGTCGAGGGTCAATATATTACAAGGCTAATGTTTCTTCCCCTCCTACTCATCTTCTCCAAGTGAAGAACCAGAAGAAGAATATTTGCAGCCAAAGAGTCATCCAAAAGGGCCTTATAGTCTCATCAAATTTCTAAGATATGCTCCCGGGTTAGTCAGGTAAGACATATCTTCTAATCTTGGAGCCAGCCTTGCCAATGCATTGCTCTTGGGTTTGAAAGCTATCGGCCTTCTTATACCCAGTATTAATATAAATGATATTATTATTGATAAATGTAAAGTTGACAGGGCAAAGACTAAAGTCAACATAACTGCCCAACAAAACATGATCAAAGTATGGAAAATCTTATATGTATTGCAGTTGATGGGAGAATGGATAAGGACACATTGCTGGATGAGGAAATTTGTGGAGGAAAATGGACAGAAAACTATAAAAAAACTAAGGAACCAGAACACCATTAACTTTTACAAAGGAGACACCATATGAAAGTAAAATCTGACACATAGAGTTCTTTCTAATATTGGTGCAACAGGTGCTATTCATGCAGAGCAAGTGGTAGATGTTTTGCATGAATTCAACAGTGAGAACACTATTAAGGCTATCCTTGTTGACAACACTAATGCCAACACAGGTTGTGAAGGTGGAATGATTGCAATTTAAGAAATTTTTTTTTTAAATCTTCACACAATTGGTTCCTCTCTGCACCATAATGAACGACCTTTCAGAGCCCTTTTTAAAAATATAGATGGTTGCACAAAAGGCTCGACAGCATTCAGTGCCCCCCCCCCCCCTTCCGAGGAAATTATGCTCAAAGGATTGTCATGATTTACCCAAATATCATTTTCCACTTTCAGCAGACCTCACGATTCAATTTTGAAAATTGATGAAATACATGATCTCAGTTGTGACCAAAGACTCTTGTATGAATATGCAGTTGTTATTTCTAGAGGTAAGATTGATTCTAGATATACCTCTTGGAAAATGGGTCCTTTAAACTGGACAAGATGGTTAACTTTGGCCATCAGGCTCATGTGTTTATGGACTCGTGGTGCATACCCACAAAGGCTCACACAAAACTCCACAGTTTAATAAATTTTATCATAAATGTGTATGCCACTGGTTGGTTTGAAATTAAAAGAAATAATAAATTCCACAATCAGCAACTGCACATTTTTGATATGATCCAGAGAATTAAGGAGCAGCCTCATGAATTTCAACAGATAGCATTAAGAAATATACAAGGTAATGCATTTTGTTTACTGCTAGAAAGCCTTCTATATGCCATGGTCAAATCTGAGGAAGTTGAAGAGAAGAAGATTTAAAAAAATTTTCGCCATAAGGTAAGTATATATCTATCCATATATCACTGACTCAATTATTCCAATTTATAGAATCATTTTAAAGATTTTATCTAATTTCACCATAATTATTAAGGCAGTAAAGATTGGAATTTTTTAATAATTCAGTTAATTAATTTTATATTCTTTCAGGAGTGGCGAGTCAACCAGGAAAAGGTTAAAAAGAATACCAACTATTAATTTTAATGCCACACATTGGACACAATAGATTTAACATTATGTGGTGTTTTGAACCTCGAATGATGAAAGATTCTTCTGAATCTGAACTTCGAGAATCATTATTAAATAGAACCAAGCTTGACTTGCCAGATTTGCCCTCACATTCTCAGGCCATGGAAGGGCAGTCAAGTTAACAATGGAAGCTTCACAAACTGTATATGGTTTTGAAGCAAGGCATCAACACATAACAGCCAAAGTTTTAAGTCAGAAATTGAGAACGGCATTTTTGTCTAAGGGCTCTTATAGGGAGCAATTTGACTCTATATATCAAGCTCTATTAAAAGTGTTTGTTTTTCCTTACTTTTTGTTTGTTATATTTTCACTTATAACAGAACAAAATTCAATTTTTAAGGTATTCAAATATTATTGCTTAATTTATAACGTTAAAAAGCAGTTTATAGAAGCAGATACTGAAAATGGGGGTAGCAGATTTTCAATTTGAAGATTAGACATCATTTCTTTAATTATTATCATTTTTATAAAATAAAAGGACATTCTCTGATTTAAATATTAACATTATTTGGTTTTCTCACCAATATTCAAGCCAAATCTTGCAAAAACGAGGAATTTTCAGTATGTTTTTGTCTACGATCTTTGATACCAAACGCTCAAAAAACCGTTGAACTATTTGATATAATTTTTTGTATGAGTACTTTATAGGTCCATACACAACTTTCGGTAAGTGAGATTTTGTAATATTTTAAGAACAGTGAAAAATCAACCTACCCTAGTATACATATCTATATAGTTATCATTTTGACTATATATAATATATATATATATATATATATATATATATATATATATATATATATTATATATATATATATATATACTGAAGATCACCTGGAGATGATTCTCCAAAATATCATACTTATATCTACCCTCATCTCCTATATGGGCCACCTTAAAATAGACGAATTCAGAAATTTCAAAAATATTTTTATTCTTATCTAATACGAATAATATATACACAATGATATGATGTAAAGTAATTATTCCTATTTGATAATCAGTTTCTTTTATAGTTGTGCGGAGTTAATTATTCATAACAGCAATAATTTGGAATGATATGGTTTCAAGTAAAAAGTAGCACTTATCCTTAGTAAACGATTATAGGTTAAAGTTAGTATTCTGAATTGAAATAAATTTCACACTGTAATATGGTATCAAAATGGATAGACGGATATGGGTTGACTCATAAATAGTTAAATAAACAAATGTCTAAATAGATATCTGAAATAGTTATAGATAATGTGAAATATACCATGTCAATGCTGATCAAATTTGTTGTGTGTGTAGAGCTTACATAGTTCTTACACTAACGGACATGATAAAATGATCAGATAAGACATTGAAGGGAGTAAAGGGATCATACAAAATGTGCTTTTCAAGTTTCTGATATATATATATATATATATATATATATATATATATATATATATATATATATTTGAAAATGTATAGACATGAAAAACACAAGATTTCCAGAGGAAAATTTTATTGAATTATTTCAGCATGAAACAATTCAGCTATTAGACTTTCAACAGTGTATATGAGTTAATGAATGAAACAACGTAATTTATTGATTCAATTATGAATGATTTAATGAATAAAAACCTCCTCTGACAGCCTTGTGTATTTTAATCTCAATTTATTTTCAGGCCTTCCGAAATGTACGCCAATAATAATTAAAAAAAATGCAAACACATGCAACATTTGTTCATAGCTGACACAAATTCAAAACCTGTTCTCAGTACAAAAACGTTGGAAGAATTAAAACTAAAAAAAAAAGATTTGTAAAAGAAATTGTAATTCAAACAGTTTACAAGGCTTGATAGAAAAATATGACAACTGCTTCGGCAAAACTGCCACCCTTCACAAGCTTCCTCACTCTAGTGATCTTTCAAGGTCCCAAAATCAGAATTTTGTGGGAAGTTCCGTTTCGGATCCGCTTCAGAAAAACCTCGGCTTTTTGTTGGAAGTGGTCCACTCCAAACGGACCTGGGCGCCAGTTTAAAACTTTTGGAACAATTCCAAGTTCTCGCTTACTTGGCGATTTTCTTTAAATGCATTATCCTTGGCTGACTGGACCTTCCAAGCAGTCTTGGCTGACTTGCCCGATTCCCCCTGCAGCGGTAGAGGAATAGAAGAAATGACTCACCAAGAAATGGCTCACCACTGTAAGCTGGCCAGCCCGTTTGGTGGCCATGTCTTGGATTTGACGGCTCGCATCGATTCCTAGTGTTGCTGGACGTTGGTTACCAGGTGGACAATTTTGACCCTCGGTGGAAAGATAAGAAACGAAAGGAGTGATCCTGTTTGTAGCCCGAATAGTGATTGGGACAATGCGAAAGAAAGGATTCTTTTTCTCATTGTGATCTAATCCTATTCAATAGGCACAGCTCTAGGATCAAGACTGGATACGATAGAAAAAGCTTAGACTGCATAACATTCGATAAAAGGTGGATGGAAGCAGCGAGCCTGGTTGTAGGAAAGGAAACATCATCGTAATCATCCCTACCTCCACTTCCTATTTATAGCTGCGACTATCTAGTTCTTCTTATGGACCCCACCCTCGAGAAATAATTTTTTCTTTCCCTTATCACCCAAGTTTGCGGTTTTTTGTATGTCATAGATCCTATTATCGACCATTCAGGATTCTCCATAGCCATTCTTTCTTTTTATCCATCATCCCTTCTCCAGGCCACGTGATTTACCTTGGATCCCCCCTTATTTGCTGCAGTCTGAACTATCTCCTACTTTTTGTTCCCATCTTGGTAACCTAATCTTGTTAGAGCTTGTTTTCAACCCTCAGACATCGGAAAACAGTCCACTTTCCAATCTTAGATGGGAGGGAGTTAAGTAAATTGGGACATTTTCTGTCGTTTATTCCTTTCTTTTTTGGTGGGGCTTTTTTCTCCTCTCCTAAAACAAATCTTCGTATATTCACATTTGTACATAATTTTTTAAGTACTTTCAAATGGAGCGATTATGGTATTTTGATAACTGGACAATTGAATTGTTTGAATGGGTTGGTGACTCTAGCCAGCAAAGAGCCACTTAATCAAAGCAAAGGTAAACAAAGATCACCCTCTTCCCCAAATTTTCGGAGGCCTTATTCCTGAAAACTATTACCTGAATACAAAATTGTTTAAATGAATGTAGCTGTGTTTCGTTTCGAGATTCGAGTCACGTTCTGGCCGTCGTTCTCGGTGCACAGACTGGTTCGTATGGTCTTGTTCACGTCGGTCAAGACCACTTAATATGCGTGCTGGGGAGGACCAGCATTCGCTATGGTTGGCTGAGATTGGCACTCTCTTGGTGTCTCAGAGGGCCGTATCTCCAGGCTTTTACCGGCTTCGGCAGGGTTAGGTATATTACCTTGTTGCTGAGACGCTCATTTTTTGGAGAATACAGAAGATATTTATCTTAGTCAACCGGCTATTCAAAACACGCAAAAACAAACAAACCCCATTTCCAAGAAGCGATGAGTCACTGATGCTGTCAGCTAACAGGTACTTAGAATCTGGTTTTTAGGGAACCAAATGACTCCACAGTTCACAACATTAGCACAAAATATATAGTAATTAAAAAACCTCGTCGAAGTAGAATGAAGTCTGTCACTACTATTTTGTGATAATAAGCAAATTCATTCTACTTAGACAACCAAGGGTAGTATAACACGCCGTAGACATAAAAAGATGCGGTATTAAAACGATCGAGCTGCTTTGGCTGAGCGTCGGCCAAGGTTGAGGGAGGAATCCGATTCTCACCTGGTCAACTCTACAACAAAAATCTTATTAGCAGTGCTGCCCATGATGCACTGCTACAGATTTCCCCTCAAGCTGACATCATGCTCCCAGCCAGCGGACGACGCAGAAATACAACAACCAGCCTCTCACCTTAACAGCTCTTTTCAAGTCTAAGTCAGAAAGTCTATTCTAACACCAAAGACGGCACAATGCTGCGGTCCCGACTACCAGTCTCTCTGTCAATAGCCCTTCTCAGGGCTAATTCTGAAAGTCAAATCTAGCACCTTCTAAACAGTATGAGGCCGAACCTTCTTGCACCAGCGACAACCTTCTTGCAATAGCAGCTACCTTCCTGCACCAACAGCTACCAGTCCTGCACTATTGACACCCTTCCTGCATCAGCAACCACCTTCCTGCGACAGCAAGTTCAAGTCCTGAATCAACGACCATCTTCTTGCTTCAGCAGCTACCTTTCTGTACCAGCGACTACCTTCTTGCACCAGCAGCGACCAGTCCTGCACTAGTAACCACCTTCCTGCACCAGCGACTACCTTCCTGCAGCAGCAACTACCAGTCCTGCACCAGCAACTTCCTTTCTGCACCAGCAGCAACCAGTCCTGAAACAACGACTATATCCTGCACCAGCGACCACCTTCCTGCAACAGCAGCTACCTTCCTGCACCAGTGACTACAAGTCCTGACTATCAACGACAACCAGACTTGCACCAGCAATCCCGTCCTGCACCAGCAACTAGATCCCGCACCACCTACCAGTTCTTGAATTTTTTGAACTGGCATACGCCATACGATTTCAGATTACGATTCACCATGATAAAATTTGGCCTTTTGAAACAACCACCTTGTTTTGTCATTTTTACCTAGTTCGTTGTCAATTACTTATAAATAAGCTTGTGGGGTCGATATATTTGTGGACCGGCCACGCATTTGAGCTTCAGCTTGTACCTGGCCCCCAGAATAAAACGACCTTGTATCATATATCAAGATGGTTGTGTGTTATAAGACAACGGTAAATACAACCTCAATATATGATTTTTATATTTAAATTGCTATTGTCATTTCTTCTATTGGTGCAATAAGAATAAAAGAAACATAAAATTCAATCAAATTTACAAATGAGCAGCTAAGCTTAATGACAGAATACGCTTGATTATTCAACAGAGCATACGTGAATTTGAATGTAGTTGAGGGTGTCCCGAAGGCTCCCTTTTCAATAGCTACTACACCAAGGTGTTGGGCAGTGCGTTACTCCTTTCCCTGGAGTTCTCCACTTTACCCTTGATATGTATCTTATAATGCTGAGTGTTAAGCAAGGAGGTATCAAGTACTAATTTTTTGAAGTCTTTAGTATGACTCAACCTGGGATTGAACCCCGGTCTCCCGGACCATTGGCGAACACTCTACCCCCTAGACCATTCTGGACATAGCCATAATGGTTAAAGTTTTCGCCAATGGTGCAGGAGATCTGGGTTCAATCCAAGGTTGAGTCATACCAAAGACTAAAAAAATGGTACTTGATGCTACCTTGCTTAACGCTCAACATTATAAAGTAAGGATCAAGGGTAAAGTCGAGTAATCCAGGGAAAGGAGTAGCGCCGTCCCCTACACCTCGGTGTAGTAGCTTTTGAAAAGGGAGCCTTCTGGTCACTCCCGACTATGGTCGCCAACTTAACTTACTTATTCAACAGAAATGATATTTTCTAAAGGGTACAGATTGTTAAAAGACTGTGAAAATATGATTTTTACTGAGCTATTCAACCATTAAAAGACTAACCTTATCAACATATATGTATCTACATTGCCAACAACAGCTTTGTCTTATTTTGCTGATGGAAAATACTGTTTTTTTCCTTTTAACCCAACATTTCTAAACCAGTTAAGAAAGCTGACATGATTACCTCCCTTCCACTGAGTCAGCACTTAAAAAGAAATATGCAGAAAATAAAGATGGTTGACACGATATCAGAGAATCGATTGAAGTAGAGCTTAGTTAAATACATGTTGATTTTACAATTGAATGGGAAATTCGATGAAAGTGTAAGTAAAGACTTTCTTTTACATCTACTTTCTTACTTTTATTCTAACATCTGCATTAATGTTGGGAAAAAATCTTTAAAAAAAGATATTTACATTCCCATCCAAATAAGTGTGTGTTTGGGTAGACAAGATGACTCGGATTTTATAAGCAGGGAACGAATTCTTCATACACACCGGTTTCAAGACTTGTTAGTTCTTGTTAGAAGTCAGAAACAACGTTGGATTTGTAGGTCGTTCAATGAAAATTTTTGAAAATTCTGAATGATTTAAAGATTTGAAGGTAAGTGAAATATTCTAAACATTTCTAAACACAAAGAAATTAAAAATGAAAATAACATAGTGAAATTTCAACAACAATCACTTTTTGTTTGACTGATAAATATCTTGGCGAAAACGTTTCATTTTCTCGTTTTTGTCAATTCGAACATTGATTCTAATGAGGTAAAAAATCAAGAGGTCAATCTTTAACCCTTTAACCCATCAGATTTTAGCGAAAACTAAAAATCAGATTCTATCCGCAAAGAATTCATTTCTAAGAAAACCCAATTGTTCTAGAATTTGGCCGAAGGGCGGGGGTCACTTTGTTATAAAGATTTAACGTAAAATTATCACCCACATTCTGACCAGCAAGCATTACTGACGATCACAGATAGCGAAAAAGGGACGTGTAACCATTTTTTTTTCATTTTTTGTATTGAAATCAAATGGAGAGGGTGGGGTGTTAACTGAGCTTTTTGGGGATGGGGATATTTTTTTGCTAAATAAAATAAAGGTGGGGATGGAAACAATATTTGGCCATACTTTTTTACAATAAAAAAAGATTTTGTGATAAATAAAAAAAATTAGGCGAGATTTTTTTCTTTTTTTATGATGAAAAGACTTGAAATAAAAAAAAACGCCCACGTTTCAGCAGAAAAAAAAGTGTGTGGTGGTGGGTGTAATATCCTAACTAATAAAAAGGGGAATAACTTCTGGTGGCACCAGGGTTACGGCCCCTACTACATCCGGGGGTTTGGGTTAATAAAAGGGGATACAAGACATAGCAGCAGTTCGTTTGTTTTCTCTCTCTCTCATAATCACCATCCATCCTGTTGATTCACCGCAGTAGTAATTAATACCTAGCAAGTATCGATTACTTCAAATACAAAATATTACATAGGCGATGAGGAAAGAGTCGTTTACTCAACAACAACAAAAAAAAGAGACAAACCCACCAACGTACTGAAAAAAAAACTAACATGGACACCTTACCACATTACTCTGAATTTAGTTGTGAGTTGAAAAACAAAGCAGCAAAGTGGACAAAATATGTCAACAGTCTGAAAAATTATTTCACTGCATACAACATAGAAGATGACAAAAGACAGAAAGCAATTCTGCTAACGTTTGTGGGTGAAGAGAAAAACGACCTCATTGACCAATTGCCGTCTGAACAAACCACACCAGGAGAAAATGAAACACACTTTGATAAACTCGTCTTGGCTGAGCAAAATGACTCCAATTCAGAGAACAACACCGAATATAGCCAATTTGTATTCCGAAAAAAAACAAAACACCACAAACAAAGAGGACTTTTATCGGGAATTAAAAGAGGCAGCAGCTATGTGCCACTTCACAGATGCAAATGTGGAAATAAAATCTCAGCTAGTAACAGGTTATTTATCAGAAAAATTTGCCAAGAGGGACTGATGAACGCAAATATGCTTTTCGGTGATCTAATAAACTATGCCAAAACGACCAAACACCTGGAAGAGATGCACTTAGAAGATTCCAACTCCACCACAAAATCTACCACATCTATTAATGCACTAGTTAACAAAGTCACGTATGAACAGCAACGGTCATGGAAACGTCTCCAGCAAAACCGGTGCAAATATTGCAATTGGAAATACCCACATGAACAGGGACTGACATCCTGCCCTGCATTCCAGAACCAGTGTGCTTATTGCCAGAGATGGGGACATTTCACCTCCGTCTGTTTCAGAAAACTAAATGACAAGGATACACAACGGAGAACAAACCGCCCCACAAGCCTAAACCAATCGACAACCGGTGAACTGAATTGAGGATCAACAATGGGACTCAACCAGCGGCAGTGACATGGTATATGTATTCCATACAGGTAAAAGAAAAAACCTTCCTTACTTCAACTTATCTTTTGGTGATAGCCATCAAATGTTCAAGGCATTTGCTGATTCAGGTGCCACCATAAACATTTTGTTTGTGGCAGAGTTCAAATCCTTAAGACCAACACCCTTTTCCGACCCACAAAAACTGTAATATCTGGATTCAGTGTCCAGGAAGCCACCCCAGTCCAAGGACAGTTCAGCACACTTCTAGAGTTTAAAGGTATCTCCTGCCAAGCTAACATACATGTAATAAAGAGCCCAGAAAAACCCATCATCGCCTGGTAAACATATAAAAGGCTCAAACTACTATCAGCAAACACTCACTCAGTTAACCACATCAGTAACTCTGATGCACAAACCCCACTCTCCACTAATAAATTTCTAGAGGACTACGCAGACCTATTCAATGGCCTAGGTAAACTCAAAAAGTAAAGTTCTCCTACAAATAGATGAAAACATATCACCCATCACTCAGAGATACCGCAGAGTTCCCTTTCACGTAAGGAAAGATATGGAAGAATTAATACACAAAGATGAGAAACTGGGAGTGATTGAAAAGGCAGACAGACCAACCCCATGGGTATCACCTATTGTGGTAGTACCAAAAAAGGATCAAAATAAAATCAGGATTTGCATCGACACAAGGGCAGCAAACAAAGTTATCAAAAGGAAATAACATCCAACCCCCACACTCGATGAGTTAAAAACTATTCTATCGAGAACTAATGTCTTCAGCAAATTAGATCTCAACCAAGGCTATAACCAATTGGAACTAGCTGAAGAATCCCAATATATAACCACCTTTGCAACACACCTAGGTCTGTATAGGTATAAAAGACTCTTTTTTGGTGTCAACCCTGCCAGTGAGATATTCCAGGAAGAAATCAGTCAAGCACTTATAGGGATTAAGGGAGCCATCAACATCAGTGATGACATCCTTTGCTTTGGATCAAACCAAAACCTCCATGCAATATTCAAACGACTTTGTGAAAAAGGGCTCACCCTAAATGGCAGCAAATATGAGTACAAGAGGTCACTGGAATTCCTTGGACATACCTTCAGTAATAAAGGCATCAGCCCAAGCAACCTTAAAATAAAAACAATCCTTAGATTACCTGACCCTAAAAACGCAACAGAAGTCAGAAGCTTGTTGGGGATGACTAACTTCTGTGGGGCAGAATTCATTCCTAACTATGCAACCCTCACCCATGAACTATGTCAATTTACAAAAAAAAACCCAAAAAACACAGTGGTCCTGGACTGAATACCACACTGAATGTTTAAAAAACATCAAGGAGGCACTGAGCAAAGCATGCTCACTTGCCTACTTTGACCCGAACAAACACACTGAGATACATACCGATGCCAGCCTGGTAGGCATTTCAGCTGTGCTGTCACAAAATGGACAGATGGTACAATTTGCAAGCCAATCACTATCCGCAGTTGAACTGAGATACTCTGAAACAGAACGTAAAGCACTTGCTATCACATGGGTGTATGAACACTTTCACAAATATATCTTTGGAGCCCCATTCACTGTCTTTATAGATCACAATCCCCTAACATCCATTTTCAGCAAAACTTGCTCCCAACTATCAGCACACATTGAATGTTGGGTTTTGAGAACACAACCATATGACATGACTGTCATATACCGACCAGGCAATGATAGCCCAGCTGACTATCTCAGCTGCCATCCAATGCACCTACCACCAAGTGGCAGAGAATAAAAAAATAGCAGAGGAATACATAAACTACATCCTCTCAACTTCAACCACCAAAGCAATAACAATTGATGGAGTCATAACAGAAACTGAAAAAAGACAAGACACTTACCACCATCATCCAAGCCATCCTTACCTACAAATGGCATAGTGTTGAGAATGGCATAAACAAAGCAACATTTCACACTCTGCACACCAATTGTGCCGAACTATCACTAGCACACAAGGATAGCATCATCCTCAAAGGGTGCCGGATAGTACTACCTGAAACACTACAAGACAGCTGTGAAAATACCACATGCCGAACATCAAGGCATTGTGAAAACCATGGCCCTCTTCCGAGAAAAGGTCTGGTTCAAAAACATGTAGCCCCTAGTGGAAGAAAACATCAGGAACTGCCACACCTGCCAGATCAGTACCTGCAAACCAGCAAATGACCCCACTACCAGTAGCCCCATGGGCAGAAGTCAGTGCTGACTTTGGACACCTCAAAAATGGGAAGTACCTTCTTGTTGTCACAGACGAATACTCACGCTATGTTATTGTCTACATCCTGAACTCCATCACAACAAAATCAGTCATTCCTCACCTGGACAAAATATTTGCCAAATTGGGCGTGCCAGTCTCCCTCAAAATGGACAACAGCCCACCATTCAACAGCCATGAATTTAAAACCTATACCTCCATCACCAGATTCAAACACCGGAGAATTACACCCCTATGGTCCAGGCCAATGCTGAAACAGAACGCTTCATGCACATTGTAAAATGTCCATCAAAACTGCCCTAAACAAAGGTCGGAACTGAAAGCAGGAAATATTCAAATTCCTGCTGGACTACCGGACAACGCCACACTGCACCACGAGCATACCCCCAGCCTCAATCCTATTTGGCCGGACCATAAAAACCACCTGCCACACCTGATCACACCCATAGCTGAAGACCCTAGCATTAGGGAGCGTGACACCAAAGCCAAGAGAACAATAAAGCGATACGCTGATAGAAAAGCATACGTGAAACTCAATGATCTCAGGGTGGGTGATACAGTCATAATAAAAAGCGACCACACCTCAAAGGATGTCATACCTTACCGACCTAACCCAATGACTATAATAAAGAAAAAGGGATCCATGATCACTGCCACACCCAAGAACAACCTAACTACAAGAAATTCCAGCTTCTTCAAAAAGATCCCAAAGCCAACAACAAACTCTACACTTAACCTACTCGATTACTCCTCATCTGAAGCTGAAAGCTACACACATGCAACAAAACCATCAAAACCTAAAGATAACCAGGCACAACACACAACTCTAAACCTCAGGTGTTCAGGCAGGACGAGACGGCCACCCAAAAGATTTGATTACTAACCAAAAAAAAACATACCTCTGTACACAATAATCTAAATCATTGTCATTTTCTCTTTCATTCAGGTTAACAGACATCTCTTCCTACATAAAATCCGAGCTATCAGTTCAAGTACCCCAACCACTTCACAGACTGAATGAACTCTCTCTCCAGATATAATTATTATTAATACTATTGGAGGTGCCCGTGGTGTAATGGTTATCGTTGTAGGAATTGGACACGGCAACACGAGTTCAAATCCTGGACTGATTGCATTTCACATAGCACTAATACCCTTGGGAAAGGTATGAATCCAATTATTCTCCCTCCAGCTATCGGTAAATAGTAGGGCAGACTAGGTTTTTAGCCTTGGTGAGGCAACTAGTCTAGGAGAAGGAAAACTCTGAATTCAAACCTGTTAAACTCCGCTTAAAAAATTGACCTTGTGTCATATCCTGCCCGAGCAGAGAGGTTGGGTAAATATGATTAATACTATTGCTGTTGTTGTTATTATCATTAATATTAAAAAAAATAAAGCATTGTTATATCCTAATAGAAAGGACAATAACTTCTGGTCGCACAGGGGTTATGGCCCCTTCTACATCCAGGGGTTTGGGTTAATAAAAGGGGATACAAAAGGGGATGCAAGAATCAAGAATGGTGCCAAAAAACTCTAAAAATTGCCCACATACATGCAAAGCAGAAAAATTTAAATGAATAAAATGAACCCCCAAAGAAATAATTGGATAAAAAGGATTATTCCATTTTTAAAAAATCCTATGAAGCTGTGTCTGTAAGAAAATTATGTACAAAGTTGAAAAAAAAAATTGGCCTAAGTTAGTGCCCCCACCACCACACAGTACGTCTTTTTTTCCTCTTTTTTTCTGCTGAACCGTGTGCTTTTTTATTTTAAGTTTTCATAACTTAAAAAAAAAATCCCGACCCAAATTTTTTTAACACATTATTTTTTATTTTGTTGAGAGAAAATACTTACCCCAAATAAGCTTAGTTAAAACCCCCATGCTATCCATCTGATTTTCCTACAAAAAATGAAAAACAAATTTGGTTACATGTCCCTTTGCTGCTATCTGTGGTCGTTTGTAATTTGATCTCTGTATTAAATGTGAATTGAAGCTTATGAATCTTTCAACCTTCATAAACATTTGTTTAAAAGTCTTTGATTGCTTATGCAATAATAGTCTATAAAATCTCAGTATTAAATTAGAATACAAGTAAATCAATCTTTATCCTTTCATCCATTTGAGTTAGAAGGTCATGATCTTTGCTTAAAAATAAGTCTATTTAATATCTGTATTAGACTTGAGTACTAGTCCATCAGTGTTTCTACTTTCATTTCTGTGTGTCTCAAAATCTACATGATTTTAGATTATATATAAAATAAAAGCCTTTAAAATCTCAAAAGGAAATTTTAATTGTAGTTTATCAGTCTTACTACTTTTATTTATTCATCTAAAATCTTCAGGATTTTGATTGTTAATAAAATAAAATCTCTATTGTGTGTATGTTAGAATTCAATATTAGTTTATCAATCTTTCTACCTTCATTTATATCTGCCTTAGATTTCAATAACAGAGTATCAATCTTTCAAACTTTTTATCAAAATTATTTGATTGTTTATGCAATAAAAGTCTATATAATCAATACTAGTCCAAGAAACTTTCAACATTCCCTCATTTGGACTAAGAGTCTATTGATTTTATTTTTTGTTACTTATAAAATGAAAGTGTGTAGAATCTTTTTCATAAACTTGAACAGTACTTTATCAATGTTTCTGTATTCCTTCCTTTGTTTTGGACTAAAATTCTTCTCGGTCTTTTATTTCTTGTAGAATATTTAAAGCATACATGTGTCTTCAAGGGAACACTCTCTAGAATCATAAAATAATATGAAATTAAAAATTTCAATACATATATTTATTCGTTTATAATAGATTTAATTATACAACTACATTTCTAATTCCTTTTTTCCATTTGTAGGGTTGGTTATGATGAGCAATCATGAAAGAAAATATTATTTCTCAGAGAAAATTGTGGATTACATGCTGGAGAGAAACCTTTTCATTGTGAAATCTCTGGAGCTGAATTTTTCTTGAATTCCAATCTCAAAAAACATGTCAACACATACTGGAGAGAAACCTTCCTGTCATGAAATCTGTGGGGTTAAATTTCCCCATAATTCTACACTGAAATTTGTAGAGCTGAATTTTCCCTGAAGGGAAATTTCAAACAAAACATGTCAATACACACTGGAGAGAAGCCTTTTCATTGCGAGATCTGTGGAGCTACATTTTCTCAGAATACTAATCTCAAAACTCACATGACTGCACACACGAGAGAAAAACGTTTTCATTGTGAAATCTGTGGAGCTAATTTTTCCCAGAAGGTAAATCTTAAAACACACTTGTCAACACACCCTAGAGAGAAGCCTTTTCATTGTGGAATCTGTGGAGCTAAATTTTCCCATAATTCCAGTTTTAAAAGACACATGTCAATACACACTGGAGAGAAACCTTTTCATTGTGACATTTGTGAGACTAAATTTTCCCGTAATTCATGTCTCAAAAGACACATGTCAACACACACTGGAGAGAAACGTTTTCATTGTGAAATCTGTGGAGCTCAATTTTCCCGGAATTCCAGCCTCAAAACGCACATGTCAACACACACTGGCATGAAACCTTTTAACTGTGAAATCTGTGGAGCTCAATTTTCCCAAAATTCAAATCTCACCGGACACATGTTAACACACACTGGAGAGAAACCTTTTCATTGTGATATCTGCGGAGCCAAATTTTCACAGAATTCCAGTCTCAAAAGACACATGTCAACACACACTGGAGAGAAACCTTTTCATTGTGAAATCTGTGGAGCTACATTTTCTCAGAATACTAATCTCAAAACACACATGACAACACACACTGGAGAGAAACCTTTTCATTGTGAAATCTGTGGAGCTAATTTTTCCCAGAAGGTAAATCTTAAAACACACTTATCAACACACACTGGAGAGAAGCCCTTTCATTGTGAAATCTGTGGAGCTAAATTTCCCCATGATTCCAGTCTTAAAAGACACATGTCAACACACACTGCAGAAAAACCTTATCATTGTAACATTTGTGAGGCTAAATTTTTCTGTAATTCACATCTCAAAAGACACATGTCTACACACACTGGAGAGAAACCTTTTTATTGTGAAATCTGTGGAGCTCAATTTTCCCGGAATTTCAGTCTCAAAGCACACATGTCAACACACACTGGAGAGAAACCTTTTCATTGTGAAATCTGTGGGGGTAAATTTTCCAAGAATCACACCCTAAAAACACATCTCAACACACATAGGAGAGAAACTTTTTCATTGTGAAATTTGTGGGGCTACATTTTCTTTGAGTTCCAATCTCAAAAATCACATGCCTATACACATTGAAGAGAAACCTTTTCATTGTAGAATCTGTGATGTTGAATTTTCACAGAATTCCTGTATCAAATGACACATTTTAACACACACTGGAAAGAAACCTTTTCAATGAGAAATCTGTAAAGCCAAATTTTCCTAGAATTCCAATCTCGAAACACACATGTCAACACACTCTGGAGAGAAACCTTTTGATCGTAGTATCTGTGGAGATTAATTTTCTTAGAATTCTAAAATGAAAAAACA
Organism: Sepioteuthis lessoniana; assembly: GCA_963585895.1. Lineage (NCBI taxonomy): Eukaryota > Metazoa > Mollusca > Cephalopoda > Myopsida > Loliginidae > Sepioteuthis > Sepioteuthis lessoniana. The sequence continues at coordinate 32,606,250 of OY757908.1, read as the reverse complement.
CATGTCAACACACACTGGTCAGAAACGTTGTTATTGTGAAATCCCTGCAGATAAATTAGCCCAGAGTTCACATCTCAAAGAAATCATGTTTACTCATCCTGGAGTTAAACGTTTTTAGTTTGAATGAAGTTGAATTTTCAAAGAAATCAAATTTTAAAATGTACATATCAATACACACTGGAAAGAAACTTTTTCATAGTGAAATCTCTGGAGATTAATTTTTGCAGATCTAAAATGACTTTTTCCACCATATAATGTTGAAACCATTTCATCATGAAAGCTGTGGAGACATATTTTCTTAGAATTCCCCTCTTGTAATACTAATGTCAACACTCACTGGAGAGAAATTATTTCATTATCAAATATCTCAGCTACATTTCTAAGGAACATCACCTGTTAAGACATTCTAGAGAAAAGTTTTCCCTGTATAATCTGTACTCTAAAATCTTTTCCCTATGTAACATATTATGGAACGTTATATGCTACAGAGAGAAATGAATTAATTTCAATCAATAGTACATTTGCTGCTATTTTGAATCACCTCTTGCCATATATCAGTAAGCTTGTTGATTTCTCTCAAGTAGAATTCAGCTGGTTTTTGGCTGAAAAAGTTTTCCACAAATGTTTCATCCAATCTTTTTTGAAAATGCTTTTGTCATTCAGAACATTTTGTCAGTAATGAAAAAGATGGAACTCACTTGATGTAAAGTCTAGTGAATATGATGGATTGGATAGAATAGATCCTTTTATCAAGGAGAAGCACAACATTTCTCCTCTTGGCAAGTGTGGAGAATTTTCTGTGTTTATGCTTAGAGGGAGTCTCACCAGAAGAGCTTGAGGATATGAGAATCTCATGACCTATGCACGGCGAGCATTCTCAGGGGCATGGTTTTCTTCCTCCTTTTCAGTTTGATATGTGAAGAGGGGAAGACGGGAGAGACAGCTAAGAAGGATTTCGTGGTTCCCTTAGGATGAAATAGCTGCCAAATTGAAAACAAATTTTCTTGTGCTGCACTAGTTTAAACATGAGTAGTCGTTTACCACATATTATTCTTTTCTGGCCATTCCAAGTTTATAGGGTAGTGGCCGTGTGTTTTTGTTATACTCATGGTGAAAGAAGTGTACGAAGTTCCCACCTAAGTTTTGAGGTCTGAAGGAAGGACTAAAGTTACTTGCTGTGTTGTTGCCCAATTTTGGTTTATTAATTTTGCTATACTTCTGTAAATAACCAATAAATAAATAAATATAAATGTACTACATTTTCTTTGTAGATTTTCCTGCAGCTGTTAAGAATATAAATCTGCACTGAGTGTCAGATTGCAGTTTAAAAACTGAAAATAAATAATATCTCTGTGATCCCACTATATACACAACATATTTTTTTTATTTATGAAGACCCACTTTTGAGTTGGCTCCTGAGATTTGGTTTTAGACGGGGAATGTATGAATCGTAATCTGTTTCTTTTCCTGAAATGTAATTGTGTGTAGTGTTAGAGTGAGAGAGAGTCAAAAGTAGTTGACTGCACACATAAACACACACATTGAGTTGGATACTAATTTTCAGAGAAACACTTGTTTGTTCTGCTTCTGAGAGACCAGCACCAGACCACTTCAAGACATTCTGTAATTATATATATATATATATATATATATCATCCTCTTAATATTTTCTGATTTTCATAATCATCAAAAAATGCTATATTTTGGAAATCTTACATATAATACCAGAGAATCATACATGGAAATCGTGTAATATATTTATTTGACGTTAGTTGTTCTCTGTTATCTCTAAATTCGCATGTGATGGCTTTATTTCTGGGTATTTTCTCAAAAATACTGTCTACTTCTCCTTGTTCAATACATTTTTGATGGTTGGTTGGGTTTTATGGCATATCAAATCCATAGTTCTATTTCAAACAATTCAGTTTAGCATAAGTATGCAGTTTAAATGTGAAAAACATTTCTATTTCAAGCTATTCAGTTTAGTCAAGCAGTTCTACTGTTAAATGTCAAAAAAGTTCTATATTAAACAATTCAGTTTAGTGTAAGTACACTTTCAATGTGAAAAAACTGTTCCATTTCAAATAATTCAGTTTAGCATAAGCATGCAGTTTAAATGTAAGTATAGTTTAATGGTCAAAAACGTTTCTATTTCAAGCTCTTCAGTTTAGTCAAACAATTCAGTTTAGCATAAGTATGCTATTAGTTCTATTTCACCTATTGATAGGGCCCTATCAGGTGCTACCACACCAAGACAGAGTGGACCTAAGAGCAATGGCAATGAAGGGGTGCTCTGCATTCCCCAAAGCCCAAACATTAATGGAACCTCACCATCAGATTTTTTAGTGTCATATCCAGGACACTCATTGAAGGGGTCTAACCCCTCTGCAGAGGTGCAGCCGGTGTTTTCTACAGCCCCAGCCGACTGGGCAATACACGAGTTAAATGTCAAAACAGTTTTATTTTGAGCAATTCAATTTAGTATAAGTACAGTTTAGACGTCAAAACAGTTCTATTTCGAGCAATTCAATTTACCATAAGTACGCAGTCTAGGTGTCAAAACAGTTCTATTTTAAACAATTCAATTTTGCATTAATACACTATTTAAATGCAAAATTCAGTATTGTGAAGGAAGCACAGTTTAGTTCTATTCAACCCATAGATAGGACACTTATCAGGTGCCACCACTCCGGGTCAAAATGGACCTGGTAGCGATGGCAGTATAGGGGTTCTCCACATTCCCAGATTTCCAGCATTACTGGAACCTCACCATCAGATTGTTTAGTGTCATTTAATGGAGGGGGGGTACCCCCTCTGCAGAGAAGCAGTCAGTGTTTACTACAGCCCCAGCCGACTGGGCAAAATACATTTTTGTATTGAGACTAATTGATTTGGAATGTGTCAGGGTTTCTAAGCTATTGGTTTTAATCGAGGTTCCATTTGGAATACTACTTTGATGACTTTCCTATTTTGGATTCCTTAATGTTCCCTATTCTTTTGAATGCATCTTCATATTCTCCAATTCTTTTGTGGATTTCAGTTGATTTATTCCACTTATCCATTTAATTCTCAGTTCTTTTCCAGTTGGTTCTAATATTCACATACCTAATTCTATCAGTGTATGTCTGGAGACAAGGAAAGATTATCTACGTCTCTTCTAATGACAAGAAATTTTGTTTTAATATCTTGTTCATGTTCCAAATAATCATTTCAGATTTCATTTTCACTTTTTATAATGCTTTTGTTATCATTTTTCTGTCTTCAATTGTTTGTATGATTTGTTCCAGAATTCTATTTTCTCTTATCTCCAAATTCACAGGGTTCAGCCTGTTCCTTGAATCTCATTGCGTATTCAGTAATAGTTTACTTGTTTTCCTGTTTCATTCTATTGAACAAATACCAAGTGTGCTGCTTGTTTTCTTTCGTTATGGAGTGCTGATTTAGTTTTCTTTTCTCTTCTTCATGAGCTAGGTTCCCCATCTTTGACCTTTGTTACATATTAACCTTGACAGACTGATTAGTGTGGGATTTTAAAACAGGTTATTGCACCTGTGTAAACAAAGGACAGTGGAAATGAATCAAGTGAATTGAGAACCGAGAGGAAATGTGTGGGCATTGAGAATATAATATAATTATCTGAAATTTGCTGATTTGGCGTCATTACAAGAGAAGGGGTCAGGCAAGAAGATGTCAGCCGGTAGGGGGCAGCCCCAACTGAGAAATGATTTTGTATCAAATTTCCCATCAAAGAAACGAAGAAGTAATGCTGTGAATATGTGTCTCAACACAGGGTCAGTGAAAGCAGTTGTACTATAACGGTACCAAATAGACGTTTGTATCTCTATTTCTACGCATAGCCATTTGTACCATCGTGTGCGGATGGGTTTATTTGTATACCACTATATCTTAAGTTGTAGTCGGACCCTATTGTAACCTTGCCGTGGAAAAAGGTGACGAATACACAGTACTCTGTCTTAATTCACTAACACAAAAGTTTATTTGTTACTATTCTTTTTAAAGTTTTTGTTGGGAGAAAGAAACCAAGTATGAAAACTGAGTTGCCCATGTTAATTGGACAAAGAGAAACAATAGATAGGTAGACACACGAGGATCATTAAATAAGTTTCTAGACATTTTCGTATGGGCACTTTTATTGATAATACATACATGAAACTCTAGTCCCCTTCGAAGTAATCTCCTCCGGCTGCAATTCACTTGTACAGTTCCAACAACTTCTGAAAGGCCCTATGGAAGTCCTCCTGTGTGAGCGTGTCAATGACCTTTGTCACAGCCTCTTTCATTTCCTCAATTGTCTCATAAAAACAGCCTCTGAACTTAGGGAATAAGCAAAAATCACAGGGAGCAAGGTTTGGACTATAGGGAGGGTGAAGAACTGTCTTGATGCCCATCTTGGTCAAATAGTCTGTGACAAGGATGAAGTTGTGGACTGGTGCATTGTCCTGGTGGATATGCTACTGACCCGATTTGAAGAGTGCTGGCCTCTTCCGACGGAATCTCCTCTTGAACTCCCTTAAAACCTCAACATAGTAACCCTAACCCTAAGCCTAACCCTTTGGCCAATCAACTCTGATGCATTGAATTCCTTACTCCTCCCACACCTCTCATCATCCCTCACAGACTACCTGTCTTCCTTGAATCTCTTATGCCACTCAAAAACTGATGCTCGATTCATGCAAGATGGTCGAAAAGCAGTCTGAAGCATTCCATACGTTTCTCTGGCCTTTTTCCCGAGTTTAAAACAGAATTTTATTGCATATCGTTCTTCTAAAGTGTCCTCACGTCCAGATGGCATTTTTGAAATTCACCAGCTGTGACAATCAGGCTTTAGTAGGGTGTATTCCAATTGCTGCTGTAGCTGTTCATTTGAACCTAAAATTATAAAAATTGGTCAGTCATCTCATAAGATGTATAGCAATAATATACTGAATTTTCAAGAGTCTACAACAGTTTTAAATGCCTGTACATAAAAGTATGGAAACTTATTGAATGCATCCCGTAGATTCCCTGTTTTCACTATGTAACTATATGTAAATGATTTTAATACACACACACACACACACACATATATATATATATATCAGGTTGCCGGAAAATTTTTTTACTCTTGTTTATCTAAAGTCATAAGTGCAACCTGTTTTTGAAATCTACAAATAAATTGGTCAGCCAAAATAATGTTTACGTTTAAATATTTCTTTATATGTTGATTTATAATGACATAAAACATAAATCAGCCTACGGAAGCTGGGGGAAGACGAGAATTTGTGTCGGGTGACTGAGACTGACACTCCCTTGGCCCCCAGATGGGCTGTCTTCCCAGCGCTTTTCCTGCTTCAGGGTTAGATATATTGTATGGCATGTGTGGAGCCTCATTTTTAAGAGAATGCTGACGGGGACAAGGTATTTTTTGACCACCGGCCACGTATTTGAACTTCGGGTCGTGCCTGGTCTCCCACATTAAAATGACCTTGTGCCATATTTAAACATGTTGGCTTGTTAAATGAATCCTTGCTGGGTTTCATTTAGTCGAATTAAGCTTAATAACTTTACTGACGTTCTTTCATCCACTTTACTCACTATAACAGCCATGAAACTTTTCGGAAAAATGTTTTCAATAAAACATCTTTCTTTCTTTCTTTCTTTCTGAAAAGTCTTTGGTAAAAAGGAATTTTTTCAAAGAAGCCATGATGAGTCCACATTTTCGGGCTTCATACTCAATAGTAAATATTAAAACATTGTTGTAATTAATTATAAGATGAGCCCATAATTTCTCACCTTGTTCTTATTCGTTCCGCTATCAGTAAGCTAAACTAAGTCACGAATACAGAGACTGGTAATAGCTTAGTTTTGCCTTGTTGAAAAAATACTTGTTTTCTTCCACCCCATATCTAAATCATCTTAGTTAAGGAAACTGACATGATTATCTCCCCTCTCAGTGAGTCTGCAATTCAAACAGAAATAATTTTTACCCTCCCTGTAGGACTTAGGACTGGTTACCCCACCCTGTCCCATTCAGAGAACAAAGTGTTCCCCAGTGAATCATGAGACAAATACCCCAGTTACTCCATCAGACAATACACCAATCAATTCCACGAAAGACCTGATTGAAGCATATCCGGATCAATTTGATCGGATTGGTAACTTCGCTGTGGAGTGCCACATCGTACTTCAACCAAACAACCATCCGATTGTTTATGGACCCAGGAAATGCTGTATCCATATGAGGGACGAAGTAAAGGCAGAATTAGGTGAGTTGATATCACAAGGAATAATCTAGAAAGTCGATGAACCAACAGATTGGGTTACCAGCATTGTGTATGTGCGCAAGAGCAACGGCAAACGCCGCCTATGCTTTGACCACAAAGATCTAAATAAGGCCATCATGCGTTGCCACCATAAAACTCCAACCATGGAAGAGCTGTCACACAAACTTCTCCGAGCTGGATGCAAAAAATGGCTACTGGTCTGTCACGCTTGACAGGTAACCACAGTTGCTAACTACTTTTAATTCTCCTTTTGGAAGGTACTGTTTCCAAATGATGCCCTTTGGTCTAGTTATGTCTCAGGATGTGTTCCAGCAAAGGATGAACATGATAATAGGAAAGTGTACTGGAGCTTTAGCGTTGATCGATGACGTTATCATCCACGGAAAAATCAAAGAGAAGTACGACCTCAACTTGGGAAAGCCGATGGAGACAGCATGAACTGCAGGACGAAGATTTATCAGTAACAAATGTGCTATCAACCAGGAACAAGTCAGATTCTTCGGTGCTATATTCGACAAGAACGGGATACACCCAGATCCCCAAAAAGTAGAGGAAATGAAATCACTCCCCAGTCCAACTAATATTACAGAGCTGCAGAAGGTATTAGAAATTATAACCTACATGGCACAATTCATTCCAAGGCTGTCAGACCTCACAGCAAACCTCAGGGAACTTCTAAGAAAAGATACTGACTATGATTAGAACAATAGCACCAGAAGCCGCTACAAGAAATAAAGGACTTAATATGCAAGGAAATGATACTACACGATAATGACCCTTCGAAAAAGTCCGTAATACAAGTAGACACATCATCTAGAGGCTTGGGAGCAGCCCTAATCCAAGAAGGCAAACACATAGCTTTTGCTTAAAATTCCCTGACCGAAACAGCAGTGCTACGCTAATATCGAGCGGGGGTTCTTAGCTGTTGTATTCGGCTGCGAATGATTTCGCACATACATTTACGAATGTTCATTCGAAGTTGAGAGTGACCACAAGCCCTTGGGAATGATCTGCCCTAAGAACATAACAGTAGCAGCTCCCCGACTTCAACGGATGTTGTTAAGACTCCAAGAGTATGACATCGTCATCAAATATCGACCAGGCAAAGAGATACTACTGGTAGATGGACTATCCACCCCCCCCAAAAAAATGCAACAAAGAAATCATTGACTTAGACGTTAAAGTAGACTTTGTACAATTCTCAACTGAAAAATTAACTGGGATCCGTTAAGCAACCAATGCCGACCCAACATTTTATGAATTAAGAGTACGGATTCTTCAAGGCTGGCCAAATCTCGCAGAGAACTATACAAAGACATTCAACCCTACTGGTCATATTGAGATGAGCTCTCTATTGAGAATGGTATCTTGCTTAAAGGTACTATTTACCAACCCCTCCGCTCGGGCAGGATATGACACAAGGTCAATTTTTAAGCGGAGTTTAACAGGTTTGAATTCAGAGTTTTTCCTTCTCCTAGACTAGTTGCCTCAACAAGGCTGAAGAACCTAGTCCGTCCTACTATTTACCCATAGCTGGAGGGAGAATAAGGGGGTTCATACCTTTCCCAAGGGTATTTGCCCGAAAGTGAACATAATAGCGCGACTGGAGTACGAACTCGCGTACTACGATTCCGCAGTTCATCGCTTTAACCATTACACCACGAGGACACCCTTGCTTAAAGGTGATAGGATATTGATCCCCAAATCAATGCAGACCGAAACATTGGAAAAAAAATTATGGTCACTAAGGAAGCGACAAATGCAAGGTCAGGGGAAAAACCTGTGTTTTCTGGAGTGGCATAAACAGGGACATAGACAAGATGTTGCAGTAATGCGCCATCTGTCAAGAACTCCTGAAGTCCCAATCTGCAGAGTCCCTAATGCCACATGAGATACCAGTACGACCAGGGCAAATCATGGCTACTGATATTTTCAACCTCAACAGACACAATTATCGCCTCAATGTGGACGACAACTCAAAATATCGCATCATCCGTATATTAAGGGAATTCTCCAGCAAGGAAGTCATCGATATTATCAAGCAAATCTTTGCTGAACAAGGAGTTCCGGAAAGGCTTATCATCGACAATGGACACCACTTTAGCTCTCAGCAGTTTAAAGAATTCGCTAAAGGATGGGATTTTGAGCACATCACATCTTCTCCGAAATACCCCCAATCAAACGGCATGACAGAACGGTGCATACAGACCAAGGGAGCCATGAAAAAGGCCAAACTAGGCAACCGAGACATAGACATGAGTCTGCTGTGTGTCCGATCGACTCCAATGGATCATGTAATCCCATCCCCGGGAAAACTTATTCAATCGGAAGCTGGTCAGCAATCTTCCAACAAAATGCACCAACGAAAGTGCTTGAAAAGAGGAAATTCAGGAGGGCCTAATCCATAGACAGTTTTTGCAGAAAAAACTATACGACCAACATCTAACCTTAACACAGGGCGTACAAGACCATGATACGAGGAAGTGGACTCCAGCAATTGTTAGACAAGTATGCACTGAACCACGATCCTACATCATCGAAACCCCAACAGGACAGGTTCTTGGCAGTAACCGGAGGCATCTCAATGAAGATGTCAGCAATTCTAATAAGACACTGACGTCTCTCCATAATACATCCCCACATCACACTGAGCCTTCACCCCCACGGACATGCACATCAAACGCAGCCAAGTGGTAACACACCATCAGAAACAACTACTACATCAGATCGTGTCATAAAACCTCCCCAAAAATACAACCTCTAGAAAGTGTTCATACAATGCTTTTTACTCAGTGAACTAACAGAACCCTGTCTTAACCATATTTCTAATGAAAGTGGGATGTAATGAAATGAGTTGCCTTCCCTTGGAAGAAGGAGTTACTTCCCTTGATTCAACAAAATTGGAGGTTTCGTCAGTATAACGTCGTTGCACCTGCAAGCTAAAACATGTCTCTTCGTTGTCTCTCGTTTTTCTTATATACCTACCTACAAATACCATAACAACACATTGGAGAGAAGTGTTTTCATTGTAAAATCAATGGAGCTAAATTTTCTCGAAATGTACATCTCAAAACACACGTGTCAACGTACACTGGAAAGAAACCTTTTCATTGTGAAATCTGAGGAGCTTAATTTTCTTAGAATTCCAATCTCAAAACACACATATCAACACACACTGGGGAGAAAGCTTTTCATTGCAGAATCTGTAGAGCGAAGTTTTCCCAGAATTTCCGTCTCAAAATACACATGTCAACACAGAATGGAGAGAAAGCTTTTCATTCCAGAATCTGTAGAGGTAAGTTTTCCCTGAATTCCAGTCTCAAAACACACGTCAACACACACTGGAGAGAAACCTTTTCATCCTGAAATCTGTAGAGCTAAATTTTCTCAATATTTCAATCTCAAAACATTCATTTCAACACACACAGGGAGAAACCTTTTAATTGTGGAATCTGCAGTCTGAAAGCGCTCATGTCAACGTACATGATATTTGTGGAGCTAAATTTTTCCAGAAATTTTATCTCAAAACACACGCGTCAAAACTCACAAGAGAAAAACCTTTTCATAGTAACGTCTGTGAATATAAATTTTCCCTGAAAGACCATCTGAAAACACACGTAAACACTAAGTGGAGAGAAACCTTTTAATTGTAAAATCTGAGGTGCTAAATTTTCCCACAGCTCAGATCTTAAAAGAGATATATCAATATACTCGAACAAGAAACCTTTTCAATGTAAAACCTGTGGTACTAAATTTTCCCAGAATTCCAGTCTCAAAACCCACGTATCAATACACACTGGAGAGTAACCTTTTTATGGTGAAATCCGTAGGAAATCAACAATTGAAAAAACTCTTCTTCTGATGATGACCTCTGTAGCTGAGAACAGATGGAAAATAAACAACTCCAAAGAAATATTCGTATTTGTCTTATCCCTTGTTCCCCCCCTCTCTCTCTCTATATATATATAATCAATGCATGCTGACAGTATGGATTTCTTTGATACTCTCCCACCATTTCTCCCCATCAGATATTGCTTTAATAAGTCCTTTAGACTGTATCCAGTGTTCACACAGACAATAAAAGGACATTTCTGTTGTTTGGCCTACATCTTTGTGTCCATGTTTAGGAGTCTATAAGAGAATGGTGCCTATGATTTTGTGCTTAATTCATGATCAAAATGCTGCTATATTTAAGGTTCTTATATATATATATATATATATATATATATATATATATATATATATATATATATATATATAAATTTTTAACGTTCTTATAAGTATATATATATATATATATATATATGGAAGTGAAAAATGGAAAAATAATAAAAAGAATTAATATTAGATTGGTCAATGAGTAGCCAAGTACAAAAGACTTTACATTGAACTATTATTAAACCACAAAAGTTTCTCTGCTTGCAAAAATGGTTAAAATTTAAGCATTTTTATCTGGTTGAAATTTAAACCATTGAGTTAAAAAAATGAACTTGCAAGAAATAATTATGCAACTCACCCCCACTTTTAATTCACTGTTACTTTATTTCTTCTGTAGGGGTGAGTTGTATTTAATTTGGTTTATTTCAGTAGATGTGCATCCATATTTTACGGATATTGCTCTCCATATTATTTCCACCACAAATACAACACAAAACTTTACAATCGCGTAAAAGAAATGGAATAGGATATAACGAACATTAAACAACAAAGAATTTGATATACATAAAACAGAATGTGAAAACAAATAAAAAACATGACGTGTAAATGGCCTTTTGGAAAATAAAGTTTGGCAAGAAGAAAATAAATTTTACACGTGTATGTATGTTTAGATGTTAACGGAGTTTGTAAATAAGTCGTTCTTACTTACATTAAGTTCATATCGTGTTTTATGATTGTGGCGACAGCGTTTTGCGTTGATGAAAGAAAGTTTGCCGGTTTTTTCGTTTGAACGTGATTCGCGGCCATCTGTAGCTAGGTCATGAACCTTGGCTGTGGAAGAAAAGGAATTTGCCGGACAGAGTATCGGCTACTGCTTTACTGACTTCGTGGCTTAGTGGCTAGGTGAATGGCTCCCTAACTTTGTGTTATCTATACCCTACTAGTGGATCAAAGAATCGTCCTAAAATTTTGGCGCGTAGACATTTATTGACCAATCAGATTTGTATTTTACTATTTTATTTTCGAGCCTAAATATTTTCTGTTAGTTGACTTCCGATCCTATTTTTCTAGAATGTTCTATTCTATGTTTTTAGCTAATCGGTTGAAAAATAGAAAAATGTAATTTAAATGCTAATACGGTTTTGATCCTAAATTTCTAGAATGTTCTTAAGTATGTTTTTATTGCTTATTTTAAGACGAGAAAAAATGTGTATCCCATAGTATGACAACATGTACCGACCAGGAAAAAAGAATATCCCAGCTGATACACTCTCACGAGCCCAGTGCAATGCACTCAACAACATGGGAAGATGGCATGAAATACACGAAAATCTTTGTCATCCGGGTATAACCAGGTTGGCTCATTTCGTTAAAGTAAGGAATCTTCCATATTCTATTGAAGAGGTTAAGAGAGTGTGTGCAGCATGCGCAGTGTGTGCTAGATTGAATCAGGACACTTAGTCAAAGCAATAAAACCAATGGAACGACTCAGCATTGACTTTAAGACACCCCTTCCTTCAACTTCGAAAAACCGTTACCTACTAACGGTTATAGATGAGTACTCGTGTTTCACTTTTGTTTTCGCATGCACAAGCACAAATACAGAACTCTGTAATACAGAGTCTAAATCAAATATTCATAGTATTTGGCATGCCGACTTATATCTATTCAAATAGGGGGACATCCTTGTTATCAAAGGGAGTGCGCGAATTTCTCATCAATCTCAGAATTGCTACAAGCCGAACAACACCTTATCACCCCCTAGGAAACGGTCAGTGTGAACGGTATAATGGAATTATATGGAAACACACATTTTTGGCCCTAGCTTCAAGAAATCTTAAGGAATAGTAATAGGAAACAGTATTGCCTGAAGTACTACACTCCATAAGATCTCTTCTTTGTATCGCTACTAATGCCACATCACATGAAAGACTTTTTCATATCAACGGCAAACTCTCAGCCGTCATTCCTTACCTACTTGGTTATTTATGCCAGGGCCTGTTCTTTTGCGTCGCCATGTCCGAACCAGTAAGTACAAACCATTAGTTGACGAAGTAGTATTACTCGAAGCAAACCCCCAATATGTACACATAAGATTCACCAATGGTCGCGAATCTACAGTCTCTGTAAGTGACTTAGCACCAGCAAGGAATTCATTACAAAGTGGAGATGTCGTAGATGATAACACCCAGAAAGATTTAAATGATTCTACACCCACTAATGAAAATCCCAAGGAAAAAGAAGTTGATAGTAACGATTCACAAACTATCGTTACCCCAGAAATTGTACCTTCTCCAAGTGATCCAAATATTACTCCCCCTCATGTAATGTCAAGAATTCCTGATGTACCTAGTCGATCCCAACGGGAAATTCGTAAGCCAAAGAGGTATGAAGAACTGTGGAAAAAAAGGAGGGGGAGACTGTACTATACTTATCCGCCCTTGACATTTTGTTATTGTTGTTACCTCCCTTTCTAGCGCTCTTCAGTTGATGAATCGCTTAGTCAGGGAATGTTTTGTTAAATAAATCCTTGTTAAGGAATACCTGTCTTGTCAACTCATTTCAGCAGATAACTTTTAATGCAACAGGCAACATGATTTTTATCTGCTTACCAATCTCTTTATAAGTTTAAAGAATAAAATTTCACATTCTATCATCAGGACATAAGAAAGAACCTCTATTAATCCCCTGAAAATTGTTATTTATTTCAGGTATTTATTCCACATTATTTCTTAAGATATTAAATCTTTGCAACTATTGCATTTAATTTTCTTTAAAATTATATAATAGCAATAACCTACAAAGTATAGTATTACAGGAAAAAAATCTCTACATATATTAACATTATGCTCATTAAAATCAATTCTAAATTTATATACATCTAACTTTTGCTCCTCTGTCACTTCATCCCAGTTTGGTTCTTGTAAATTCTTTAAATCAATTTTAATACATTGCTGATTAAATGCTAAGCTCAGTTTTAAAACTGATAGTATTCTAATTTTTTTCACACTCAAACATTTCCATATCGTGATGTTATACTGATCCCCTCTATTGACCAAACCTTGTCTCAAGTTGATCAGTTTGAAATTTTCCAGCTAATATGTACAGGATTTTTAATTCTTCTATACAATATTTAGTCAGATCTTGAATGTATTGTTTATATGATGCAAAGCAGTGAAGGTTTCCTTTATCAATGTGCCATTTCTTCCAGAAATGCTATTCCAAAATTCTGACCAGTCACAGAATACAGAGAGAAATCTAAAATTTTCTTCATTTACACTAAGTAGATTAAAATATTTATTTCTAAGCCAACAAACTTTATATGGTGCTTTTACATTCATTATTGAACACAAAATATAAAATATGCTTATATATTCGGCAACTTTTTCAAAATTAGGCAAACATTTCTGTTTTCCTAATGTCATTTGCCCTGACTACCAGAGCTGTAGAATACACCAAGTGTACCTCTGCAGAGGTGTAAAATCCCAACCCCAATGTGTGTCCTGTATATGGCACTAAAGAATCTGATGGTGAGTTTCCAGTGATGCTGGAGCTTTGGGGAATGTGGAGCACCTGTTCATTGCCATTGCTTCGAGGTCCACTCTGGCTCAGAATGGTAGTATCTGATAGCACACTATCTTTGGGTTAAATAGAACTAACTGCATACTTATGCTAAACTAAATTGTTTAAATTAGAACTGTTTGACTAAACTGAATTGCTTGAAATAGAAATGTTCTTTGACAAATTGTGTACTCATGGTAAACTGAATTGTTTGAAATAGAACTGATTATTTGTAGAAAAATGGATTTGGCATTAAATAACCTACAAAGATTGATATGTCATAAAACCCAAACAACCAAACCAACCACCTAATGTCAATAATCCCTGTTTAGTGATTTCATTAAAATTTGCAGAACTAAATAAATATTTTGCCTTAAAAAAATTAGTAGAAGAAAATGCCTTTGAGGTCAATTTATAACAATATTTCATAATTGACTGAGAACCCAGGGCATGGAGTTTCTGCAAGGTACAAAACGGGGCACTTTGGTTACTATTTAATTCATGATTTTCATAATGACAAAATTTTGGGAATAGCTTGCATTTACTTACATTTTTTAACCAAGCCAATTATTTCTATTTGGACTGAGTTAAATAGGAAAAAAAGCAATCAAAACTATATAACTGGGAGCGAATACACAATTGAATGCTTTGGGGAACTACAAAAAAAGATATAGCTTTTTTATTCATAGCATTATTATCTGTTATGATTGATTATACTTAAAATCCTATCTCCTCTAAACTAATTATTATATTTTTAACTAAGTCAAATACATTGTCTGCTTTAAGACATTTAGTTGGCATAGCATGCACAACATCCTTATATTTTAAGAATACACTACTAAGCATAAAAATAAAAAAAAATAAAAAAAGCACATGTTGTAGCTTCAATGCTATTATCAGATAAGACAACAATATTACCATATTACAAATAAAACTTATAGAAAAAAGTTTACACATACTAAGTTTAGCAGAATGTTTCAAGTTTGTTTTTTTATTAACTTATTACATTAGATATTATTATTTTCCTTAGAACAAAAAAATATTTAAGAGCATTTGTAGAGCTCCAGACAATGATTTTTGTATTGTTTCTATATTGTGAACATCATAACAACATTTCATCATTAAAAAAGAAGGACATAAACTGCCAAAACATTCAATGTTATATACAGGGTAATTTTCTTTGAATTACTGAATGAAGAAAAGAATGATTTTTTATCAGCTTACCAATGACTACATAATTACATAGAACAATATTTGGAGTTGTATCATTCGGATATAAGAGAGAACCTCTATTAATCCCCAAGAAATAGCTATTTATTTCAGGTATTTCTTCCACTGTTTCTATTCCAGATATTAAATCTTTTGTTCTTTCCTGTATACAATAGAATCGCCATAGCCTACCTGCAAAAATTGGATTTAGTCTGATCTATTCTCCCCCATCCATCATATTCACCCGACTTTATATCAAGTGATCTCCATCTTTTTTATTTCCACAAAACACTTGGAATAACTAAAAAGTTTTCTGAGAAGAGTAGATGAAAACATTTGCAGAAAACTTCTTCAGCTCAAAAACAGGCCTCTCCAACTGTTCATCAAGCCCAGTAAGGGCCAAAATGTAGTGTTGCTGCTTCAAGGACTACTCAGCTGCCACTATCCTGTCAGAAAACATTACAGGTCACCACACATGACCAACAGGGAGTTTTACACCTTCGTACAGGTGCAGTCAGAGTATTCTACAGCCCTAGCCAATAGGGAAGAGACAATATTTCTTCATGCTCAACTAGTTTCAACCTTAGGTCATCACCAGGAAAACATTTTGTAAAGAAAACTGAGTAAAATAGTTGATATGCCATAAAAGAACTATTCATAGAATGAAATGTATTTTTTGTCATTCAAGTATCTCAACAGACAATAAACTTGATGGCCCACTTGACTAGAGCAACAAAATAAACCAACTCCATCTCTGCAAGGGGTAATGATTGGTCCTTGTTATGACACCAAACAACCTGATGGTGAAGTTCCTGAAAATATGAAATGCCCCTTTATTGCCATTACCCCCAAGTCCACTCTGGCCCAGAGTGGTAGCACCTGATAGGGTCCTATCTATAGGTTAAATAGAACTCAACCATGTGCAATGAACAGAATTGCTTGAAATAGAACTGTTTTGACACTTAGACTGAATACTTTTGCTAAAATGAATTACTTGAAATAGAAATGTTTTGACATTTAACTGTGTAAACAAAAAATTGTACAAATGCAAAACTGAATTGTTTGAACCATAAATGTTTTTGACATTTAAACTCTGTACTTATGCTAAATGAATTGTTTGAAATAGAACTGTTTATATATATATATATATATATATATATATATATATATATATATATATATATATATATATATATATATATATATAAATGGATTTGACAGTAAATAACCTACAATGTTTGATATGCCATAAAACCAAATCAAACCCAAAACATTAAAACTCATACTTACTTCTTTTGACTGAGTTGCATAATTATTGTGTTGCTAATTCAGTTTTCAAGTCAATGGTTGGAATTTCAACCCTACAAAAATGCTTTAATTTTAACCCTTTTGCAAGCACAATGACATTTTTGTTGTTTAGCTGAATGTAAAGTTTTTTCCAATTGGCAATTCACTCACCAATTTAATGTTTATGAATAGAAATATCACTAAGAGGCTGAAATATGGTTTATGATTTTGCAAAGGTTGTTTAGAAAAAATCATTACTAAATGTGTGTGCTTTATTGTTTTCATATTATTGTACAATGAAAAACACTTGCGGATCAAATTTCCATGGTTTGTTTTCTTAACTACTTTTAGATACAAATAAACAAAAGCAGCTAAATCAATAAACTACAATTCAATTCTTATACACAAAAAATAGAAGGTTTTATTTTATTAGCAATCAACAACCCTTTAGATTTTAGATAAAGAAATGAAGGCAGGAAGACTGATGAACTACTATTTAAATTTCATTCAGAGATTATAAAGGTTTTTATTTTATAGGTAATTTAAAATCATGTAGACTTTTAGACACACAGAAATAAAGGTAGAAACATTGATGAACTAGAACTCAAGTCTAATAAAGATATTATGTAGTCTTTTATTTTTAAGTAAAGATCATGTAGGCTACTTTCCCACTTAAACGGATGAAGGCAGAAAGATGGATTGACTTGTATCCTAATTTAATACAGAGATTTTATAAACAAGTATTTCATAATATATCAAAGATTTTTAAATAAAAAGGTACAGAAGTAAAAAAATTCATAAACTAAAATTCACAGTTAATACAGAAATTATAGCCTTTTATTTTATCAGGAAAAATCATGCAGAATTTTAAACACAAAGGAATGGATATAGAAAAATTGATAGACAACTATTCAAATCCAATGTAGAGATCATAGAGATTTTTTATTCTATCAGCTATCATAGATCATTTAATCTTCTAAAAATGAATGAATACCAATAGAAAATATCATAATCTAGTATTCAAATGTCATACAGATATTATATAGACTTTTATTTCATAAGTAAATATGCCACACCCCTTCTCTTTTACAGTAACAATCGGTGGTTTCTATGTAAATAAATGGTCATAAAAGGATTATGGAGGTTGGTAGGTTAGTTAGACACATTAACTCCAATAAAAATAAGACAAAAGGAAATTAAATCAAAATTTTAATAAGCTGTAAAATAAGAATCTTTATAAAATAAAATTACAATTTATGTATAAAATTACAAATATATGTATGTAAAAGTTCTTGGAGATAGAGTGTTTATTTTAGTTCTAAGACAAAGTCAATAATTCAAGTTTAAGAAATAGACATTAAGAATATTAATTGTCAAAAAAGAGACTTATATTGTCATTGAGCAAGCCAGTAAAACATTCTTTTCAAGTGTGGTAGTGAAGAGGTAGGAAGATGTTAATCTCTGAATGTTGAATCATATTGGTCTGTCATGTTTGGCATCACTCAGTATGCTGAAAATGGGAACTCGGTCTGCTGGTTAAAAAGGTCTCTATTTATGTGTGTTAGGTTAATCATTATTTTTCAGCAAACTTATATACATATATCTATCAACAAATCTCTATATATACAAGTCATCTGCACACAGTTACATAGATCCAAGTATTACTATCTAGCATTAATCATTTGCAAGCAAACACTTTAATATGTTCCATGACATGTTCCATAGGGAAAATATTTTAGTGCACAAATTATACATGGAAAAGCTTTCTCTAAACTGTGTCAACAGATGATATTCCTCAGAAATATAACTAATAAATTAAATAATGAAATAATCTCTCTCTGGTGTCATTTTAGAGGAGAATCCAGAGAAAATATAGGTTATAAGTGATATTCTTACATAGATCACTGGATACTGTCTAAAGGACTTATCAAGAGCAATAGGGATAAAATGGAGAGAGTATCAATGGAATCCATGTAATCAGCATGAACTGATTATATAAATATATATAAAGAGAGAGAAAGAGGGCAAACAAAAGTGATAAGACTAATAAGAATATTTCTTTGTAGGTGTTTATTTTAGAGTTCTTCTCAACAACATTGGTCTTCATCAGCAGAAGAGTCTTTTTGTGAAGAAAAGTTTTTATAATTGTAGGAAAATCATTTTTTTAGATCGAAGTGTCTTCAACTGATCATTTTATGATATCTGCTAGTGTAAAAACCTGGTAGTAAGCTCTACACATAGAATGTATTGGTTTGACATTGCCAGGGTATATGTCAAATTATCCATATCTATTTCAGATAGATATATAACTTAGGTGCTTGTTTTTAGGTATTTATGAGTCTACCCATATTCGTACATTCATTTTGATACCATATTACAGAGTTATTTCAATTAAGAAGTCACTTTAACCTACAATTGTTTATTAAATATGAGTGTTATTAGTTACTTGAAACCATATAATTGCAAATTATTGGTGTTAGGAATAATTAAATCTACATTACTTATATATCTCAACAGATTTCACTAAGTAAAAGCTTCTCAACAGTATATGTTGATATGTATCTTTTAAGAATTAAATTCTGGGAACATTCAGTGCTGCAAATTTCACAAAGAAAACTTTTCTCTCCAGCATGTGCATTCCTATGTATTTTGAGATGTAAATTCTATGAAAATCTACTTCCATGAATTTCACAAAGAAAATGTTTCTCTCTAGAATGTGCTTACATGTGTACTGCGAGATGTGAATAAAAGTATATCCAAAGATTTACAATAAACCGTTTATCAAGTGACATTGGAGATCTGGATTTGGGAAAATATACATCCACAGATTTCACAATCAGGATACTCTCCAGTGTGTACTGATTAGTGTTTTTAGGATTTCTAAGTAAAAGCTTCAGAGATTCCCCAATAAAAATTATTCTATAAAGGGAAAATTTAGCTCCATAGATTTCACAATGAAAATATTTCTCTCCAATGTGTGTTAATATGTGTGTTTTCAGATTGGAATTCCAGGAAAATTAGCACCAGAGATTTCACAATGAAAATGTTCCTCTCCAGTGGGTGTTGACGTATGACTTTAGAGATGTGAATTCTGGGAAAATTTAGCAGCACAATTTTCACAATGAAAAGGTTTCTCTCCAGTGTGTGTGGACAAGTGCGTTTTGAGATTAGAATGCTGGGAAAATTTAGCTACACAAATTCACAAAGAAAAGCTTTCTCTTCAGTGTGCATTAAAAAGTGTTTTTTCAGATTTGAATCACAAGAAAATTTAGCTTCACAGAATTCACAACAAAAAGGTTTTTCTCCAGTGTGTGTGGACATGTGTTTTTTCAGATATTCCTTCTAGGAAAATTTAGCACTACAGATTTCACATTGAAAAGGTTTCTCTCCAGTGCGTGTTGACACATGTACTTTGAGAGTGGAACTGTGAGAAAATTTAGCTCCATAGAATTCACAATGAAAACACTTCTCTCTAGTGAGTGTTGACATGTCTTTTGAGATCTGAGTTGCAGGAAAATTTAGCACCACAGATTTCACAATGAAAAGGTTTCTCCCCAGTGTGTGGTAACTTGAGTTTTTTTTAGATTTCCCATCAGGGAAAATTTACCCCCAGAAACTTCACAATGAAAAGGTTTCTATCCAGTGTGTGTTGACATTTGTCTTGAAATTAGAATTCTGGGAAAATTTAGATTCACGGATTTCACAATGAAAAAGTTTCTCTCCACTGTTTGTGTGTTTTGAGATTAGAATTCTGGGAAAATCTCACTCTACAGTGAAAATCTAGATCCATGGATTTCACATTGAAAATATTTCTTTCTAGCGTGTTTTGACATGTGTCTTTTGAGAGTAAAATTCTGGGAAAGTTTAGCTCCATAGATTTTACAACAAAAAAGTTTCTTTTCAGTGTGTTTTTACATGTGAGTTTTGAGATGTAAATTATGGGAAAACTCAGCTCTACAGATTTTACAATGAAAAGGTTTCTCGCCAGTGTGTCTTTTTAGATTTCTCTTCATGGAAAATTCAGCTCCACAGATTTTACAAAGAAAAGGGTTCTTGTCAGTGGGTGTTGACATGTATGTTCTTAGACTGGAATTCTGGGAAATTTTAGCTGCTCAAATTTCACAATGAAAAAGTTTCTCACTTGCGTGTTTTGACATATGACTTTTGAGACGTGAATTCCAGAAAAATTTAGCACTACAAATTTTACAACGAAAAGGCTTCTCTCCAGTGTGTATTGACATGTGGGTTTTCAGATTGGAATTTTGGGAAAATTTAGCTTCACAGATTTCACAATGAAAGGGTTTCTCTCCAGTGTGTATTGACATATGACTTTTGAGATGTGAACTCTGGGAAAATTTAGCATTACAAATTTCACAATGAAAAAGTTTCTCTCGAGTGTGTGTTGACCAGTGTTTTTTGAGATTAGAACTCTGGGAAAATTTAGCCCCACAGATTTTACAATGAAAAGTTTTCTCTCCTGTGTGTATTGAAAAGTGTTTTTTCAGATTTGAGATACAGGAAAATTTAGCCTTACACATTTCACAACAAAAAGGTTTCTCTCCAGTGTGTGTTGACCTGTGTTTTTTTAGATTTCCCTTCTGGGAAAATCTAGAGCCACAGATTTCACAATGAAAAGGCTTCTCTCCAGTGTGTGTTTTCATATGAGTTTTGAGATTTGTATGCCGAGAAAATTTATTTCCACATATTTCACAATGAAAAGGTTTCTCTCCAGTGTGTGTTGACAGGTGTGATTTTAGAGTGGAATTGTGAGAAAATTTATCTCCACAAATTTTGCAATGAAAAGGTTTCTCTCCAGTGTGTGTTGACATATGTGTTTTGCGGTAAGAAATGTCAGAAAATTTAGCATCGCAGATTTCACAATGAAAAGGTTTCTCCCCAGTGTGTGTTGACATGTGTCTTTTGAGATTTCCCTTCTGCGAAAATTTAGCTCCACAAATTTCACAATGAAAAGGTTTCTCTCCAGTGTGCGTTGACATGTGTGTTTTGAGATGTCCCTTCTGGGAAAATTTTGCTCCACAGATTTCACAATGGAATAGTTTCTCTCCAGTGTGTGTTAACATGTGTGTTTTGTGATTGGAACTCTGGGAAAATCTAGCTCCACAGACTTCACAATGAAAACATTTCTTTCCAGTGTGTTTTGACATATGTCTTTTGAGAGTAGAATTCAGAGAAAATTTTGCTGCATAGTTTTCACAATGGAAAGGCTTCTCTCCAGTGTGTGTTGACATGTGCCTTTTGTGATCTGAATTCAAGAAAAAGTTAGCGCCACAGACTCACAATGAAAAGGTTTCTCTCCAGCTTGTAAACCACAATTATCCCTGAGTAATATTATCTTTTTTCATCATAACTAACCCTACAAATGGAAAAAAGGAAGCAGAAACATAGTTATATGAATAAATCTATTATGAATGAATAAATATAGGTATTGAAAATTTGTGAGTTCATATTTTTTATGATTCTACAGAATGTTGCCCTAATGACACATTTATGCTTTAAATATTCTACAAGAAATCAAAGACCAAGAAGACTTTTAGTCAAAAAGAAAGGAAAGAATACACAAACATTGATAAAGTACTGTTCAAGTTTAAGAAAAAGATTCTACACACTTTCATTTTATAAGTAACAAAAAATAAAATCAATAGACTCTTAGTCCAAATGAGGGAATGTTGAAAGTTTCTTGGACTAGTATTGATTATATAGACTTTTATTGCATAAACAATCAAATAATTTTGATAAAAAGTTTGAAATATTGCTACTCTGTTATTGAAATCTAAGACAGATATAAATGAAGGTAGAAAGATTGATAAACTAATATTCAATTCTAACACATACAATAGAGATTTTATTTTATTAACAATAAAAAATCCTGAAGATTTTAGATAAATAAATAAAGGTAGGAAGACAGAAAAACAACTACTCAAATTTCATTCAGAGATTTTAAAGGCTTTTATTTTATACATAATCTAAAATCATGTAAATTTTGAGATACACAGAAATGAAGGTATAAACACTGATGGACTAGTACTCAAGTCTAATACAGATATTAAATAGACTTTTATTTTTAAGCAAAGATCATGACCTTCTGACTCAAATGAATGAAAGGATAAAGATTGATTTATTTGTATTCTAATTTAATACTGAGATTTTATAGACTTTTATTTCATAAACAATCAAAGACTTTTAGACAAAAAGGTATGAAAGTCAAAAGATTCATAAGCTACAATTCACATTTAATACAGAAATTATATAAATTTTATTTTATAAGCAATCAAATATTATGTAGACTTTTAGATACAAAGGGATGAATGTAGAAATAATAATTGCCTCGAATTCAAATCTAATATTGGGATTGTATAACCTTTTATTTTAGAAGTTCATGTAGACTTTTACATACAATGGAATGAATGAAGAAAAATTGATGGACTTTAATCTAAATCTAATACGGAGATTATATGGACTTTTATTTTATAAGGAATCAAAGATCATGTAGACTTCAAGGTGTCACTGAATACAGAGAGAAAATATAATCTATTATTTTTAAGTCAGATGGAAGTTAAATGCTCTTTTATTTCATATGTAAGAAACGCCTCTTTTTTTCTACAGTAACAATCCGTGGTTTTTCTATGAATAAATTGTCGTAAAAAGCTTATCTCCATTTAATACTGTATCCCTAGTGAGTTTTCATTGAAAGACTTTCGCCCAATGAAATAATTCATTAAAAAAACAAAACCTAAAAAATTATTTTTCAAAAAGATTATTTTTTATTTAATTTCTTAATCCTATTCATTCAGTATATTAATATTAATAAACAAAATCTCAGTCACCAGCATTGAGTGGGAGACTTTAATACACTGACGACATTATCTCTTAAAAAATGTAAAAAAACTCTTTCAGTCGTATTATAATTTGATTTTAAGGCGTTTTAAGGGGATTTTCTTAAAGGATCCTTTTAGCAGTTATGCTTTTTTGTACATACCTATTAAAAAAGATGATTTAAAGACAATTAATAAAAATCGACTCTGTTCAAGAAATATTTTTCTAATATTTTTAATATTTGTAATTACCTTTTATTTTAAATCTTGATTTTTCACCCCCTTAAAATAAATGTACAAACTGACAAATCTGAGAAAGCGTAATGTTTTCTCTAAGATTCTTTTCAGGCAAACAAAAACTGATTGATGTTCAAATTTCGTCATGTTATTTTCAGTTAGGATTTCTTTGTGTTTAGAAATGTTCGAATTGTTTCTGGCGTCTAACACGAACAGCCAAGAGAATAAACAAGTCTTGAAACCGGTGTGTATGAAGAATTCGTTCCCTGCTTTTAAAATCCGAATTATCTTGTCTACACAGACACACACTTATTTGGATGGGAATGTAGATATCTTCTTTTTAGATTTTTCCTCCCATTAATGTTAGAATAAAAGTAAGAAAATAGATATAAAAGAAAGTCTTTACTTACACTTTCATCAAGTTTTTCATTCACCTGTAAAATCAACAAGTATTTAACTAACATCAGCGACAATTGATTCTCTGATGTCGTGTCAATCGTCTTTTTTTTCTCTGCTTATTTCTGTTTTAAGTGCTGACTCACTGCAAGGGAGGTAATAATATCAGATTTCTTTACTGAACTGGTTTAGAAATGTTGGGTTAAAAGAAAAAAAGTATTTTCCTTCAGCAAAGCAAGACTAAGCTGTTGTTAGCAATGTTGATACATATATGTTGATAAGGTTAGTCTTTTAATGGCTGAATAGCTCGTTAAAAATCATATTTTTTCAGTCTTTTAGAAAATATCATTATTTCTGTTGAATAATCAATCGTATTCTTTGTCATTAAGCTTAGCTGCTTATTTGTAAATTTGAATGAATTAAAATGTTTGTTTGATTCTTCTTGCACCAATAGAATAAATGACAATAGCAATTTAAATATAAAAATCCCATATTGAGGTTGTATTTGCCGTTGTCTTTTATCCATTTTCTTGTTTTCCAGTAGAATGTCGTGAGTATTTATTTCCACCCACTCACATAGTCGAGCAAAAGCAGGGCGACCAGCTCGAACCTACATACAGCAGCTCTGTGAGGATACGGGATGTAACCCTGAGGACCTGCCAGAAGCAATGAACGATAGGGAGGAGTGGCGAGAAAAGGTCAGGGATATCCGTGCTGGTGGCACGACAAGATGATAATGATGATTTATTTCCAAGTCTCAATAAACACACGCACTGCAAAATTATATTCAATTTCAAGACATAGACTGATTTTTGGATATAGGGATGAGTTGCTTCAGTATATAATGTCCCTTGCTGCTTAAAAACACTCCAATAATTTCTATAAAGGAAGTAATTTTTTTCTCTATCATCAGTATCATGGAATTTCTTCTGCTTTTTATATACTAAGTCATCAGTAATACTTTGATTTAAAGTACTTTTAAGTACAAAATTCTCTGATCGAATTCTCCTAGAATCTGGTGGTTTTCCAGAGATGTTCAATGAAGATAAATATGAGGGTCATTTTGGGAGAATTCTAGGTATTGCACCATGATGAAGATAAGTTTTCTGATGTCTAACTGCAATTGTTACTTCACAGGTTGACGGTTCTCTCCTTATGTCCCCGGTCAAAAATGTAGTTCACATTATCAAAAACGATTTAAAAAACCAAACCATATCTTTAGTATTTTCCAAAAAAAGAACACATCGGGAACAAGTCAATATACCTAACCCTACTGAACTCGATAAATCCCTGGGGGATACAGCCCTTCTGAGACACCAAGGGAGTGCCCCTCTTAGCCAACCGTAGCGAATTATAGCGAGGGGTGAAATGGTTTTTTGTTTAACGCTATATTTTTTAAGGCAACAAATGAATTACGTAACTATTCTTTGGTAACACAACAACGAAAGTTCTTTATTTGCAGCTTTGAGGCGGTTTGTTCTTGGTGCTGCAAGACTCGTGGTATTTAGGCTTGTTGGTTGTTTGAGACGAAATGGCTTAGCTAGATGTTGCGATGGCAGCGTGTCGTTGGACGTGTGAGGGAAGTATTCAAGGTCACTGAGTAGTTTTGTGTGTCTGGTAATTGGGGAGAGTAGGCGTTATCTCCATTAATGTCGACCAGAGGTGAAATGATAGCTAGGTGTGTCGAGAGCGAAGTGGCGCTCGGATCGACATAGTAAATTTTTGTGGTGCTTGTGGAAGGCATGCTGAACGTATCTAATTCATATTCAACTGGGATTCCTTGGTCTAAAATATATTAGACGCAAAGAATCCATAAATTAGAAGGTTCCCTCGCTGAGTGTCCATGTTGCTGCTGCTAGGGTTAAAGCCACAGTGATATGTCCACACTGGGTGGCTTGTTTAGCTAAAAAGCATCGCTAAGCAGGGGCGACCAGAGACACGTCCGTTCTGGTCGCCGTCTCAAGCCGAAGAGAGCGTGTTTGGCCGCTCACCCGTTTTGCTAGCCGGAAATGAAGGTCCGGGCTGAATAGGATATGTCATCCTGATTGGGTGAAATTCAGTGTTGAATTAAATTGCACGCCAAAACAAAATACGAGATTTTCCTCTTCTCTACAGAATGCTTGTCCTCCCTAGCACGTATATCTGGTGGTCTTGACGAACGTGAACTAGACCATGCAAACCGGTCCGTGCAGCGAGAAACGCGGCCGGAGTGTGACTTGAATCTCGAAACGAAAGTCAGCTACATGTGTACAAACAATTTTATTGCTCGGAAAAAGTTTTGAGGAATAAGGCTTCTGGAAATTTGTTGGGAAGGGGAAGATGGTGATCCTCGTTTACCTTTGTTTTGACTAAGGGGACCTTTGCCCACTACAGTCACCGACCCATTCAAACAATACAACTGTCCAGTCATCAAAATACCACCATCGTTCCATATACAACTACTTAAAAACCTTGAGATAATTATGTACAAATTTGAATATGAAAGATTTGTTCTAGGGGAGAATTAAAAAGCTCAAAACAAGAAAGGAATAAACGACAGAAAATAGCCAAATTTAGTTAACTTCGTCGCATCTAAGATTGGAAAGCAGACTGTTTTCCAGTGTCTGAGGGTCAAAAACAAGATCTAACGAGATTGAGTTATCAAGATGGAATCAAAAATAGATAGTTCGGACTGCGGCAAATAATGAAGGATCCAAGGTGCATCAAGTGGACTATCGAAAGGATGATGGATAAAAAGAAAGAATGTCTATGGAAAATCCTGGATGGTCGCTTCTTGAATAGAGGAACTATGACATACAAAAAAAAACTGCTAACTAGGTTATAATGGGATGGCAAAAAAATTATTTCTCGAGGTTGGGGCCCAAAAGAAGACCGAGACCGTTGCTGGAAGTGGAGGGAAGGATGACTACAACGATGTTCCCATTCGTACAGTCAGGCTCGCTGCTTCTATCCACCTTTTTTCGAATCTAAACTTTTTGTATCGTATCCAATCTTGACTCTAAAGCTGTGCCTAAAGAAAAGGATTAGATCACGATGAGAAAAGTTTGTGCAGTCATACAATCCTTTCTTTCCTGTCGTCCAAATCACTGTTCGGGCTACGGACAGGATCACATTTTTCGTTTCTCACCTTTCAGCTGAGGATCAAAATTGCCCACCTAGTAAAAGTCTTGCTCTGCTGTTTCTTCTATTTTTTACCGCATCAGGGTAAATTGGACAAGTCTACCAAGACCACTGGGAAGGCCCAGTCAGCAAGAAGAAATTAAAGAAAATTGCCAGTTAGCGAGAACTTGGAATTGTTCAAGAAGCTTCAAACTGGTGCCCAGTTCCGTTGGGAGTGGACCTCTTCCAACGAAAAGCTGAGGTGTTTCTCAAGCGGACCCGAAACGGAATTTTCCACTAAATTCTGATATAGCTCCTTTCGAGACTGTGAAAGGTCACCAGAGTTTTTGCGCGGAGAATTGGTTTTGAATTTATGTCATCTTTTATGAATGTTGCATGTGTTTGTTTCTTTTTATTTTTATCATTAGCGTACATATCAGAAGGCATGAAAATGTACAGAGATTAAAATACACAAGGTTGTCAGAGGAGGATTTTATTCATTAAATCATTCATAATTAAACCAATAAATTAAGTTGTTTTATTCATAAACTCATATACACTGTTGAAAGTCAAATAGCTGAATTGTTTCGTGCTGAAATGATTCAATAAAATTTCCTCTGGAAATCTTGTGTTTTTTATGTCTATACACTTTCATATATATATATATCAGCATTCACGATACCAGAAAAAAAGAAGGAAAAAAAACCCCGCCAGGAACAAGAGATAAAAGTATCTCGAATCACCGCCCGGGGGAAAAAGAAAAAAAATATTATAGGTCAAAAAGAAAGAAAGGGCCAACCTCGTCAGACCCCTTGAAAAAAATCAAGGGATACGCAGTCAGTTGGTCAAAAGAAAACTAAAACCTTCCGCGAATCCTTCAATGCTACAACTACAAGAGTGCTCAACATGAGTGGAGCTGTAGCAGCCACAGATCTATTTCCTTTCGCGAATCGATGCCCCTGTTAAGAGAATCGGTCACTCACTGACCAATCAACTGGCAGAGCGCATTGATTCCTTCTCCCTCTCAGGAACTATTTTTTCTGGTCCCTTTTCTGTGGAACGGACAACGGCAGAGAGAGTCTGGAGCTAGCAGAAGGAACATATCTCTCTCACATGACTGCACTGATTCCACTTGGAACACTTCGCTCACTGCTAGCTTTAAACACGCTTCCTACGAACCAAGGACCATCATACAGACCAGCGACGCAAAAGAGACACTTTCCCACTCTCACTCCTTCACACCTGCTACTGAAATAAACCTTACTTTGTTGTGTTGTTAAAAGAAGTTTTGTTATTCATTTGTGTTGCCTAAAAAATATAGTGTTAGGGAAATTAACTATTTCCCTTAACCGCTATAGAGCCAATTATAAAATTAACTTAAATCGTGAGTCGGAAATCTTCTACTAAAGTTTCACCGTATCGGATCATCAGGAAGCCTAACCCCGACTCGGGGTTAGGCTTCCT
The DNA here is from genome assembly GCA_963585895.1 of Sepioteuthis lessoniana. Taxonomy (NCBI): domain Eukaryota; kingdom Metazoa; phylum Mollusca; class Cephalopoda; order Myopsida; family Loliginidae; genus Sepioteuthis; species Sepioteuthis lessoniana. Next base: position 32,577,722 of record OY757908.1, on the reverse strand, counting down.
GATGATCCCTAAAATGGGTGACCTAAAATGGGTGACCTCGGATTCTCCAAGAAATGCCGAGGTATAACGCTTACATCCATAGCAGCCAAAATATACAATGCCCTTCTACGAAAACGCATAGAACCCATAATTGACAACATTCTTAGGAAAAACCAAAATGGCTTCCAAAGAAATAGATCCACGACCTCATAAATATTGACTATCCTTAGAATCATTGAAGGTGTACGGGCAAAAAACCTACAGGCGACTATACTATTTGTCGACTTAACTAAGGTCTTTGATTCCATTCACAAAGGGAAGATGGAACAAATTCTACAAGCATACGGCATACCAAAAGAGATCGTTGCAGCAATAACGATTCTCTATAGAAATACCAAAGTGAAAGTACGTTCTCCGGATGGAGACACAGACTACTTCAATATTGTAGCAGGAGTACTGCAAGGGGACATACTAGCCCCATACCTCTTTATCATTAGTCTAGACTACGTGCTTAGAACATCGATTGATAAAATCAAAGAAAACGGCTTCGAGCTGACAAAGAAAAAAAGCTGAAAGTACCCTGCAAAAAACAATTACCGACGCTGACTACGCCGATGACATAGCGATTCTGGCAAATGCACCCGCCCAAGCCGAAACACTTCTGCATAGTCTGGAACGAGCCGCCGCAGGCATTGTCCTCCATGTACATGCATCCAAAACGGAATGCATGTGCTTTAGTCAAACAGGCAACATTTCCACACTAGGCGGTAGCTCATTGAAACTAGTTGACAAGTTTACCTTGCTAGGAAGCAGTGTCACATCAACCGAAACAGACATCAACACGTGACTAGCAAAGGCATGGACAGCTACCGATAGGCTATTGGTCATATAGAAGTCAGACCTGACCGATGAAATAAAACGCAGTTTCTTCCAAGCAGTAGTCGTGTCGATACTGCTATATGGATGCACTACATGGACGCTAACTAAACGTATGGAGAAAAAGCTTGACGGCAACTACTCAAGAATGCTGCGAGTAATTTTGAACAAGTCCAGGAGGCAACACTCCACAAAGCACCAGCTGTATGGCCACCTACCTCCCATCACGAAAACTATATTTTATATCAGCTGATTTTGATAAGTCATGAAATTTTATTAGCGAAAAACTTGGGCAATTTTCTCAAGATTTATAGCAAGGAGGAAAACTTCTCTTTCTGTGATAAAAAAAGACTTCTTTCTTTCTCTCATTAAGAAAAGAAGAAAAAAAGTGGAAAACTTCAACATTTGTGAATATCAGAATTTATAACATGAAAGTTTTCTTTATTTTTCATATATATTTCTTCCAACAATAATTTTCTTAAATTCCCTCATCCCTTTTTCAAATAGTTAACTACTTGCTGACTTTGTTTAGGCTGATTTATGATTTACACCATTATATATCATGTTATAATAGAGATTTTTATGAGACATTTAAATGTAAAAATTATTTAGCGGGAAACATACATATACTTACCTATGTATCTATATATACAAAACATCTGCACACAGATATACAGATCCAAGTATTCTAATTTAACACTAATAATTTGCAAGTAATCCCTTACATATGTTCCATGAGATTTTACATAGGGAAAACATTACAGGGCATAAATTATATATAGAAAACCTTTCTTTAAACTTCATTAACAGGTGATGTTCCTTAGAAATGTAACTGATAAATTTAATAATGAAATAGTTTCTGAAATAGTCAGTGTTGACATTTGCCTTTTGAGAGGAGAATTCAAAGAAAATATAATTCCACAGCATTCATGTTGAAATGTTTTTCTCCAGTAAGTGTTGGAAAATGTCCTTTTACAGATTTGAAAGCTGTGAAAATGTAGGTCCACAGATTTCACCGTAAAAAAGTCTCTCTCCAAAGTGTATTGAGATGTTTTATTTAAGATTTGAATTCTAGGAAAATGCTGCATCACTAGTCTCACAATGAAAACTTTTCTCTCCAGTAAGTGCTTGCATTTGCTTTGAGATATGAATTTTGTGAAAAGCTAGTTCTACAGATTTACCAATGAAAACTTTCCTTTCCAGTATATGTTTTGATGGGAATTTTGAAATGGGAATACTGTGAAAATTTAGTTCTACAAATTTTACAATAAATGGGTTCTCTTCAATATGATTTGAAAGGGACTTTGGAGATTTTAATTCTGGAAAAAGAAATAGAGCAATTAATTTCAAAATAAAGGTGTAACTTGTATTTTTTAGATTTGAAACCTGTGAAAAGAACGCACCACAAATTTCAAAATAAAAATATTTTCTATCCAGTGGGTGTTGACGTCGGTTTTGAGGTTACATTTCTGGGAAAATGTTGCAGCACAGATTTCACAAAGAAAATGTTTCCTTCCAGTGTGTGTTAACATATACATTTTCAGACTGGAATTCTGGTAAAATTTAGCTCCACAGATTTCACAAAGAAAATGTTTCCTTCCAGTGTGTGTGAACATATACATTTTCAGACTGGAATTCTGGTAAAATTTAGCTCCACAGATTTCACAAAGAAAATGTTTCCTTCCAGTGTGTGTTAACATATACATTTTCAGACTGGAATTCTGGTAAAATTTAGCTCCACAGATTTCACAAAGAAAATGTTTCCTTCCAGTGTGTGTTAACATATACATTTTCAGACTGGGATTCTGGTAAAATTTAGATCCACAGATTTCACAAAGAAAATGTTTCCTTCCAGTGTGTGTTAACATATACATTTTCAGACTGGAATTCTGGTAAAATTTAGCTCCACAGATTTCACAATGAAAAGGTTTCTTTCTAGTATGTGTTGACATGTGTCTTTTGAGATGTTCCTTCCGGGAAAATTTAGTTTGACAGAATTCACAAGGCAAATTTTTTTCCTCGGTGTGTGAACATGTGTCTTTTGAGATTGGAATTTAGGGAAAATTTAGCTGCACAGATTTCACAATGAAAAACTTTCTCTCCAGTGTGTATTAGCATGTCTGTTTTTAGATTGGAATTTTGGGAAAACTTAGCTCCGCAGATTTCCCAATGAAAAGGTTTTTCTCCAGTGTGTGTTGACATGTGTCTTTTGAGATGGTGTCTCTTTAGAATCTGTACTATTTAGGGTGCAGTTATATAACAATAAAGAAAATATCATTTCTTTTGAATAATGAAGCTTATTCTGTGTCATTAAGCTTAGCTGCTCACATATAATTTTGATTGAATTAAAATGTTTGTTTGATTCTTCTTGCAGCAACAGAAGAAATGACAATAGCAATTCTAATATAAAAATCATATTTTGAGATTGTTTTTCGTCATTTTTTTCTATCAGAATGTCAAGAGTATTTATTTACATGTCTCTATAAAACACATGTACTGTAAAATCATATTCAATTACAAGAGACGGATTGATTTTTTCATATGGGGATTTGATGATACTGCATATAATGTCTCTTGCTGCCAAACAACACTCTAATATTTTCTATCAAGAAAATTTAATTTCCCTTCTAGATCATCGGTATTATTGAATTTCTTCTGCTTCTAAGTCATCAGTAATACTTTGATTTAAAACACTTTTAAGGACAGAATTCTCGAGTCGAATTTTCCTAGAAACTGTTGACCGTTCAGATGAGTTCAATGAAGATAAATATGAGGGACAGTTTGGGAGAATTCTTGGGATAGCACCATCATGACGATATGCTTTTAGAAGTCTAACAGCAATTATGATGTCAAAGGTTGACCATTCTCTCCTTATGTTCTCTGGTCAAAAATGTAGTTCACATACCTAAAAAGATTTCAATAACCAAACCTAGTTTAAATTCTTCAGAAAATATAAGAAAATCAATCAGCAAAAATCTACAATATAAAGACATTTTCTTACAATTCTAGGAGAAGTGAAGAGAGTGTTCGGATATTTTTAAGGAACATAAACTGATTTATTAATAAAACAAAAATTTATTAGTGATGAATGTATATAGAAATAGAGAAAGCGAGAACTTGTAATGATTATTCATTTTTTAAACTAAAATAATTATTAAAAACATATTTTATGTGTGAAATAATTCAAAAATTGTTAGATTATTAGAATCATTTTTTTATTCCTATAAAAAATCTTCATTTACGAATTTAGATCGGAAATTTCTTTTATGTTATTTTTTTAAAAACTTTCTCAACTTTCTTTCTAATATGTTGTGAATTAGAAAGATATGAACTTAATTTAATTAAATTTTCATTTATTTACAATTAAAACAATGTTGAAAAATTGTTAGAATTTTTAGAAGTATTTTTATGTCTATAAAAATATGCCATTATAAATTTATGAATGAATTTATATCGAAAATTTGCGTGCAAGATAACTTTCATATTTGGTGCGGCCGTCTTACACTAATTTGACTCCAATATTATCTCAATATGTCTTCTTCACAAAGAAGGTGATTTTTGCTAAACAGGAAGAACCACATTGCCGCAGATATAACAGAATCTATCCGGATTATTTTTACACTTATGATCCATACTTACAGGAATACAAATGTCAAACTGAAAAGAGGAAAAAATCGACACTCAGCTAGTCGCTGACACTTTACACAGTATAAAAAATCATTTCAAGTGGAGGAATAAGCCCCGTCCCCTATAGATATGTGGGTGTTAATCTGTTGGGTCGTACACTGGAATTATGTACACGTACAACATTATATTCAATACCAAACATCCGGTAACCACGATGATCTGTGACAAGTAGTGTGAACGGGCTTTTGAATAACTGTTATTATTGTGTACAACTCGTTGTGAAGTATTCAAACACAACTAAAAAAACAGACTTGACCAAACACAAGGAATGGCATTTTTTAAATCAGCATAAAATGGTGATCAGATAGTACTTGATAAACCTCTGACATTTGGAAAAAAGTTTTAGCACAGGCCAGTGTTATTACTCTGTAACGATATATGTTTGGTATAGGAAATAAAGCGATGCTCACAACACCAATAAAATTTCTAAGCTTCATTAAACTAAACAAAACACAGCAAGTATATATTCAACACCCAACCATGTTGAAATACGGCGCAAGACCGTTTTATTCTGGGGATCAGGTACGAGTCGAAGCTCAAATGTGTGGCCGGTCTACAAATACCTTCAGTATTCTCATAGAAAAGAGCTCCTTCGGCACTAGGCCATATACCAAACCCTGCCGAAACTGGTAAAGGCCCAGAGATACCGCCCTTGAGACACCAAGGGAGTGTCATTCTCAGCCACCCGTAGCAAATGCTAATTTTCGTAAGCACACATATCAGGTGTCCTTGACCAACGGGAACAAAACCATGCATTGAGAAACACAGCCCGAGCATGACTCAAATCCCGAGTCTCAAAACAAAACTCAGCTACATTCATTTAAACAATTTTGAAGCTAGGAAATAGTTTTGAGGTATAAAACATCTGAAAATTTGTGGGAGAAGGGTTGAGGGGGATCTTCATTTTCCTTTGCATTCACTAACGTGACCTTTATTCGCTACAGTCACCGACTCATTCAAACAATACAATTGTCCAGTCACCAAAATACCATAATCGTTCCATATGAGACTACTTAAAAACTCCGTGATAATTATATACAAATATGAATTTACTAAGATTTGTTTTAAGGAAGAGTTTTTCCTCTTCCCAAAACAAGAAAGGATTTTTAGTATTTAGGGATATGGTTCATTTCTCTAATACTATATATTTTTAGGCAACACAAATGAATAACGAAACTTCCTTTTAACAACACAACAAAGAAAGGTTTATTATAGTAGCAGGCGTAAAGAAGTGAAAGTGAGAAAGTGTCTCTTTTGTGTCCCTGGTCAGTATGCTGGTCCTTGGTGTGTAGGAAGCGTGTTTGAAACAAACAGCAGCGGGTGTCGCTGGTCAGTATGTTGGTCCTTGGTTTGTAGGAAGCGTGTTTGAAGCTAGCAGCGAGCGAAGGGTTCCAAGTGGAATCAGTGGCAGTCATGTGAGAGAGATGTGTTTCTGCTGCTGGCTCAAGGCTCTCTGACTTTGTCCGTTCTACCAAAAGGGACAAGAAAAATAGTTCTTGAGAGGAAGAAGGAATTAATGCGCTCTGCCAGTTGATTGGTCAGTGAGTGACTAACTCTCTTAGCAGGGGCATTGATTAGCGAAAGGAAATAGTTTTAGTTTATGCCTTACCATCTAAGATTGGAAAGTGGACTGTTTCTGTGCCTAAGGGTCGAAAACAAACGCTAAGGAGATTGGATTACCAAGATGGGAACAAAAATACGGAATGGTACGGACTGGGAGAAATAATGAAGGATGTAAGGTGAATCCTGCGGGCTGGGTAAAGGTTGATGGATAAAAAGAAAGAATATTTATGGAGAATCTTGGATGATCAATTCTTAATGAGAGGACCTATGATATACAAAAAAACTTTTCACCATTTAGACACATAGCTTACCAACTTGACTCACCTCGGGACGATTGCTCTGCCTAGTCTTCTCGCTCTTTTGCAGTCTTGAGCTGTTAAGGGTAGGACTAACTCAAAACAGTCTTCATTTGCTATGCACTATCAGTAATGCCACGTAGGTCAGTCTAAAGTCAGCGATAGGTTTGACAATAGTTTCTTTTGGGTTGTTTTGTCCACAGGTAGAGTCGGAGTGAATTTTCTCCGCTGGATACATCATTTGAATATGTTTCCCGCAATCATGTTTGAGATGAATGGGGTAAGATCGAGTTCTTCACTTCCTTAGCTGATTTACACTACCTAGAGTTAGTAGTACGGTTAGGTATTTTGCTTATGCTGACAATGTTAGTGTGTTCGTAATAACCGAAACGTTTAAAATTGAAAAAAAAATTCAATGAAATTCTCCTTTGAGGTCCTTGTGATTTTCATGACAATACATTTTCATATATATATATATATATATATATATATATATATATATATATATCAGAAATTTACAAAGCACCTTTTGTATAATCTATAGCAGTTTTGGGGGAATTAGTTATTTTCCCGAACACTATAGATTTTAGGGCACAGAAATGAATTGCGAAACTATTCTTTAACAACACACAATGACGAAAGTTTTTATTTGCAGTTTTGAGGAGGTTTGTTCTTGGCGCTGCAAAACTCGTGGTCTTTAGGCTTGTTGGTTTTGGAGACGCGATAGCTTAGCGGGATGTTCGAAATGGCAGCGTGTCGTTGGATGTGTGAGGGAAGTATTCAAGGCCACCGTGTAGCTTCGTGTGTCTGGTGTTTCGGGGAGAGGCGTGCGTTGTCTCCATTACAGTGGACCAGAGGTGAAATGGGAACTTGTCGAGAGCGGAGTGGCGCTCGAATCGACATAGTAAATTTCTGTGGTGCTTGTGGAAGGCATGTTGAACGTATCTAATTCATATTCAACTGGGATTCCTTGGTCTAAAATATTAGACGCAAAGAATCCATAAATTAGAAGGTTCCCTCGTTGAATGTCCATGTTGCTGCTGCTAGGGTTAAAGCCACGGTGATATGTCCACACCGGGTGGCTTGTTTAGCTATAAGGCATCGCTAAGCAGGGGCGACCAGAGACACGTCCGTTCTGGTCGCCGCCTCCAGCCGAAGAGAGTGTGTTTGGCCGCTCACCCGTTTTGCTAGCCGGAAATGAAGGTCCGGGCTGAATAGGATATGTCATCCTGATTGGGTGAAATTCAGTGTTGAATTAAATAGCGCGCCAAAACAAAATACGAGATTTTCCTCTTCTCTACAGATCCGTTTACTCCCTCACCACAAATAATTTAAGTGTCTTCAACTGATCATTTTATCATGTCCATTAGTGGAAAATTTGGCAAGCTCTACACACACAACGTATTCGATCTGCATTGCTTGGGTATATTTCAAATTGTCTATAACTATTTCAGATATCTAACTTACGCATTTGTTTATTCAAGTATTTATGAGTCAACCCATATCTATCCATTTTGAAACCATATTACAATGTGAAAGTTATTTCAATTCAGAATACTAACTTCAACCAACGTTTTCAAAAGAGAAGTGTTATTATTTATGTGAAACCATATCATTGGAAATTATTAAAGTTACAAATAATTTAGACTGTATAACTATAAAAAAAAACTGATTACCAAATAGGAATCGTTACTTTACAGGATATCATTGTGTATACATTATTAGTATTACATCAGAATAAAAAATCTTTTAATTTCTGAATTGTTCCATTTTAAGATGGCCCAAATAAGAGATTTAGATAGATATAAGTATTTTATATTGGAGAATCAACTCCAGGTGATCTTATATATATATATATATATATATATATATATTCAAAATTATAACACTATATATATATATATATATATATATATATAGTGTTATAATGATCTATACATATGAAAACTTATTTGTTGCGTATTTCCCAATAAACGGGAGGTTTTGTCTCGTTTCTTTGAAAAATCCTACATTTTCTAATATTTTTCCACGTGCCAAACACGTTCTGATGACTTTTGAATTTTGAACGCTATGTGCATGTTTATCTATCTTTTCGTTGTATATTTCTCATTTGCTCCTGTCATCTCAGCAATCCCCCATCGATATGTGAACTATTTCATATCCAAGTCCTGATGATGGTTATTAAAACCGAAACGTTAACGTCGACTTTACATCATGATATATTCACCTATTTGGATTATATTTTTTCTGCTACCTTCATACTGTCGGATTTTATCCATATTTACTTTCATATATATATATATATATATATAAACCCACACATATACATAAATATACTTTCTTATCATTTTGATTGTATGAGATAAGCTATCGAGATGTAAAAATCTATAGGTGTTGGACTTTCTTCAGATTTTTATTTTCTTTTTTCTATCCACTCCAGCAAATACAACTAGAAGAAAAATATTTTATATTATAATATATTTTTTCGAATTTTACTATATTTTATTGCATGTCAAATGTCAATTGATATCCAGAAAAATTATTTCCAAACTTGTTTAATATCCTTAAAGAGGATTATTTTATATCAAGGTTTCTACCCAAGCCATGAGAAAAATCATTTCAGCAAATATGTTAACAGTACTAAGTGGGTCCCTTTTGTTTTATATCAGGTCATTTTGATGAGTCATGAAATCCCACTTGTGAAAAACTATGGTAAATTCATTTGTTATTTTTAGGTGTTAGCAGAGAAAGTGTTCATTTTCAATGGTTTCGTCCAACAAGACAGACACAACTTTCCTTAAAAAAGAAATTTATCATGTTTACTATCATCTGGAAAACAATGACATGTTGTGATATGCTTCCAGAGGCAGCTGTAATTTATTCATCTTCAGCACCCAAAACTGACCCAAAACATGTTTTGACATGTGTATTTTGAGGTATCCCTTCTGGGAAAATTTAGCTTGACAGAATTCACAATTAAAAGGTTTCTCTTTTGTGTGTGTTGACATGTGTGTTTGGAAATGCCTCTTTGGTCAGGTATTACCGAATCGCTTGGCGGGGGCATTGATTCGCGAAAGGAAATAGATCTATGGCTGCTACAGACAAAAACCAGAAAGGGTTTTCTTTTTCATGATTTTTATTAAGCAAACAATAACTGATTGTTGTTCCAATTTCGCAATGTTATTTTCAGTTGGGTTTTCTTTGTGTTTTGAAAATTTCACTTACCTTCGAATTTTTAAATCGTTCGGAATTTTCAAAAACTTTCATAAATCAAGTCAACAAATTCAACGTTCTTACTGACTTCTAACACAAATAACCAAGAGAAGAAAAAGGTCAAGAAACTGGTGTGTATGAAGAATTCGTTCCCTGCTTCAAAATCCGATACATCTTGTCTACACAACCACGTTCATATTTGGATGGGAAATCTAAATATCAATATTAATTTTTTTCTAAATTACTGCAGACATTAGAATGAAAATAAAAAAAAAGTAGATGGAAAAGAAAGTCTTTGCTATAAAGCCAAACGAAACTTTTATCAAGATAACTTAATTTGGTGTTAAATTACCCAAAAAAGTTTGACACGCTGTGAATCGAAACAACCACAACCAATCAACCAACCATAATTCAGTTTGTAGGGTACAAATGTTAATGAATGAAAAGACAATATTAACAATAGCGCTACAAAAATAAAGAAATTTATTTCTCTGTTGGGAGCTGAAATGTAGAAGGGTATACAGTGATTTGTGTATCAAGTCACGACCGTAAATGCCAGTCCTGAGACCAGCGTGGATATAATCTTTATCCAACTTGAAATTGTAACATGACACCGTTGTTTGAAGATCAAACGAACACGGCGCCGCTGAGAAAACAGTACGTATCTCTCTGGGTTGGCGTGAGTAATTGATCTGTGTTGTCTGGAACATTGTGTGTTTTTATAGCATCAAGGTGAATCCTGCGCGCACGCGTTGACTTTCGAAAATTCTTTGGTCGCGTATATTAGAGACCTCCTATTGGTCTAAAAAACCATTTTCAATTGTTTATTTTTTAAACATCTGCGTGGGCGTTAGTTGGACATCTTTGCGCCAATTTTGATCCGTTTTTCCAGAAAATTCTTTTGACAAGAAAATTGCATCATTTCCTATAAGTTGTTGCTGTATTTGAGAAATAATCAGCTTATGATTACAAAATTGTAACTTTAGAGAATAAATATCAAAATTGAAATAAAAACTCTCAAATTGAAACAATGCTGATTATAATTTATAAAAAATTGTTTTCATATTTGCAACAATTAAAATTATGACCGAATTTCATTCTTGAAATTTTCTATCTAAAATCTATTTTTCTATTAGTATTATTTGATTTTTAAATTTCAATATTGTTTGTATCAAATTTATTTGTAATAAATTATAAAATGAGCCCACAATTCCTTATCTACTTCTTATTCGTTCGGATATGACAAAGCTAAACTTGGTCGTGAAGATCGAGAACAACAACAACAACAACAGCAACAACAACAACAACAACAAAGTTTTGCTTAATTGATTGAAAAATACTTTTTTTTTATCTTTCACTCCAACATTTTCAAACCAGCTCAGTTAAGGAAGCTGTCATGATTACCTTCCATTTAGAGAGTCAGCACTTGAAACAGAAAGAAGCAAACGGTTGACACAATATCAGAGAATCGATTGCCGCAGAACTTAGTTAAATGGATGTTGATTTTATAAGTGAATGAGAAACTCGATGAAAGTGTAAGTAAAGATCTTACTTTGGTTTACATATACTTTCTTATTTTCATTCTAATGTCCAAAAATCAATCTGTTTCTTGTAATTAAGTCTAGTTTTACAGTACATGTGTTTTTTAGACATGTGGAAATGAATACAATAAGGAACTATAAGATTCCTAAACTTCTAATTGGTCAAAATAATCTTGAAATTCTGATAGAAAACATGAAGAAAATGGACACGGAACAACAGAAAACCAAACCACAAAATATGTTTTTTATTAAAATTGCTAATGTCATTTTGGCTATTGGTGAAGGAAGATTCAAACAAACATTTTAATTCAATCAAATTTATATATGAGCTTAATGACACTTAATGACACAGAATTATTTAACTGAAATGATGATTTTTTTCTTTATTGTTATATAACTGCTCTGCTAAAGGGAGACTGATTGTTAAGAGACAGCAAAAATATAAGTTTACTTTGCTATTCAACCATTAAAAGATCAACCGTATTAACATAAATGAATCCTTTGATTAAGCAGCATGATCACAATTTTCTTATATATATTTAAAATAAATTCAAGTTACTAATGCAGAAGGACGCCACAGTATCTTATTGATGAAATTCACCTATAACCTTATTTTGATTTTAAGGGTGCCAATATTATTGGTTTATCTGACCACAGCAATGAAGCTGCAACAAGTGTTTTTGCTTTTATGCTATGATAGACAAATATGGGTTGACTCATAAATACTTGAATAAATAAATACCACAAATATCTCATTGAAACAGTTTAGGATTATTTGAAATATACCCTGGCAATGTTGAAGAAATATGTCGTATTTGTAGTGCTTATTGTCAGTTTTTTTTTCCATGAGCAGAGATGATAAAATGATCAGATGAAGACACTTGGATCCAAAAAAAGGATTTTCATTCAGTGAATAGTTCTTTTATAGAATATCAACTATTGTAAAAAATTTTCTTCACAAAAGATTCTTGTCCTAATGAAGACCTATGTAGTTGAGAACAATTAAAAATAGACAACTAAAAAGTTATTATTTGTCTTATCACTTTTGTGTATCTTCCCTCTCTCTTAAAAGAAATAACATATGAAACCTCACATTTACTGCCCCTCAAACAGAGCCTGATGAGAGCTTGTGTGATTGGTCAAGAGCCATTGTCGGTAACCAATCAGAGCACACAAGACATACAACATTAGATTCTGTTTTGGGATACAAATACAAATACAAGAACAATATCGTTCTCTTACGCTGCAGACCATCCAAGTCAGACGTTAACACGCCAGCAACTTATAATGGCTGATGACCCCGTAAGATCGACCACATAGAAGCAACATATACTTAGCAACTTAGGTGACAATATAAGTTTACAGGTATATTTTTTGCAACCTCTCTCTGTATATATTTATGTAATCAAGGAATACTGAGTGTCTTCCCACTTTCTCTCCTCTCTCTGTATAGTCAAGTCATGCTGAATGGATGGATCCCCTTGATACTTTCACCATTTATCCCCATCAGATTTTGCTCTAGGCAAGTCCTTTAGACGGTGTCCAGTCTTCATACCAGCGATCAAAAGATGTTTTTCTTGTTTGGCCTATAACGTTGTGTCTATGTTTAGGAATCTATAGGAGAATGTTGCTTATAAGTTTGTGCTTAATTTATGATCATAATTCTGTTGTTTTGTCAGGATCCGAAATATATATATATATATATATATATAAGTGAGCAAATTATTTTCAGAAAATTTCCTAAATAGCGAGTATGTTCATTTTGATGAAGGGAACAGCCAATGGTGTGCACCTTCCGTTTTAGTTTTTTTCCCCTAAAGCTGTCACCATCCCTGCATCACAACCAGTGTTTGTACTGGTATTGACCACCAGACCTGCCTTTACACTGTTGTATTCTTCTAGAACAGAAGCAACATTCTTTGCTAAATGAACACCTGTTACACCTATGTTGTGTATGATTCGGTGGGTGAGACATTTACTTTAAATTCACATCTCTATTGAAAATGTTACGTGGCACTCTAGTCCCTTACTTTTTAAAAAAATCTTTTAGTTACCATTTTCTTCTGTAATCTTTTTGTATAGCAAAGTCTCTTTATCTTCTCTAGAGTCTACTCCACTATAGAGGAGATTATCGTTGTCCTGGGCTTACTTCTTACTTTTACTCTTGCCGTTTCCCTATTTATTTTAGAGACTAGAATTATGTCTTTTTAAGGAATACTTGAATTAAGAATGCTCATATCCTTTGGATCTCATAGAAAGGCATTAGCAAGACAAGTCCCAACGTTCGCATGAACCCCAATATGTCCCATAGAATATCTTGGGAGTTTTAAAAGACTGTTTGGGCTCTAAAAATTTCTCCCTAGCTCAAAACTGTCATCCATTGCTTCTTCACGGGAAGATGTCTGTGGAAAAATATTAGATGTCGAGGAAGCAGCAGATGAAGAATCTTGTAGCTGCCAGTCTCTGCTTCCGCTGATTTTTTTGTGTTTTTGACAGCATTTTTGTCAATAGGTTCCAACAGGAAAATGTCTTTTGGTCCTATTTTCCGTCTCTGATCTTTTAAATATTCCCTCTCTTCAATGTTTTGACTGCAGTAAATCTTTCTCTTATCACCGAAATGACATACCGAAACTCTAGTTTTCAACATTTAAACACGTTTCCTCAAGAAACAGTAATTATTAAGAAAAATATTTTGTGTCGTTATTTATCTTGTTAAACTTCAATAATTACTACCAATGTGTAGCGGAAATTAGATTTATTTCCCACTGGCGGGTGAATTCCCGCACAGAAGTAATTTGGTTGAACTGAACCAATCAAACCAGCCGGACCCACTGAGAGGGAGAGAAAAAAGCGAATTCGGCCTTTTTTTACCAGTGAAGTTAACATGACAAAATCTTACTCGCCTACTAAGCAAACGGTTCAATAAACACGTACACATGTACACACGCGCGCACACACACACATATACACACTTTCTTTACCAACGAGGCGTTACGAACTTTTGTACTTGCTAAAGGGACATATCACAGAATACCAACAAAGGTTAGCAGAAACTCGTCCAAACATTACTACGTTGTGTAAAAGTATTAAGTTGTCATTGTTAACTTTCCAATTGGAATTGAGAACACTCTCGGTGACCTTAATCCCGCTTTACAAATGGTGGCCTCCGACATTTTTTGAACACGTGCCTCTACAATAAAAAAGACAAAAAACTTTACAATGAGGAATTATTTTCTTCTCGGCCCATCCACGAATTCACACTAACTCAAACATGCTAACTGCTTAATTTAGACACGCGTTCCGGACATGAAAGAAGACATGGACCAAAAACATAACATTTTGTTCGACCAAAACCAAGCTTTTAAAAAAAATTATAACTTTCAGTGAGGCTTGCTAAGCAGAGAAAGGAAGGAAGAAGAAACCTACTGCTCTACTCCTTTCAACTTACCACGTGTGCCACACACACACAAAGAAAATGAATAGCACTTATTTGCCTGCGTTCAAAATAACTTATCACATAAGCATCAAAACAATAAGAAACTATATATATATATTTATAGTTATCATTTTGTGTGTGTGTGTGTGTATATATATATATATATATATATATATATGTATATTTAGGCAGCATTTCTTCGTTAATGCAAATTTCATTGAACATAATAGACATTTTATGCCTACACATTCTCTTTTGGATCCGTTCGAATTCCCGTATTACTTTTATCGTATTCGGGGGGAACTGATTAAGGTATTGTCCATAGTTGTATGTATCCCTAGTACTTTCTGCCCGACTTTGGGCCATCATCAGGGGAGAATCTGTTACAAAAGTGATGTAACTTTTGTTTTAGCAAATTACTACTGTGTAAGGACGTCTTTGCTGTTGGAGATTATGGCGCTTGCTTTTAAATGTAATTCTGTAAATAGTGCCAGTAGCTAAAGACATTTAAGTACGTTAGCACTGGTTTGAAAATTAATTCTATTAAGTGCTGGTTGCAGGTTTCTAATATATAGTGCTTCGAGAATCTGAAGTTTTTGTTTATTATTTTGATGTTCGAGTATTGTTGTGTTGTCGGTGAGAATTTTTCGTAGTTGTGTTGTTGGGCATATATATATATATATATATATATGAAGATCATCTTCAGTAGAATCTTAAAAATAAAATACTCATATTTATCCTAATCTCTGATTTATGCCAACTGAAAATGGACTAATTCAGAAATTGCAAAAATATTCTTATCTAATACTAATAATAAATATTCAATGATTTGATGTAAAGTAACCTCTTTTGATACTCATTTCTTTTTACAAAGACAGATTTAATTATTCCTAACTCCAATATTTTGCAATCATATGGTTTCAAGTAACTAATAACATTCATCCTTAATCATAAAACTAATATATATATATATATATATATATATATATATGATGTTTCTGGAAAATCATTTTTACATTAAAATGTCTAATAAAAATCTCTATTATATCGTGATTTATAAATCAACCGAAGAAGGTTAAAGTGACTATTCTTAATGGAAATAACTTACACATTGTAATATGTTATCAAAATAGATGAAAAGCTAGGAAGCATATTCAAACTTGATAGAAACTTTTCAATGTCAAGGATGAAATCACCTAAAAGAATTAATAAACAATGAAATTCCCTAGGATCAACACAAAATCCCTAAATAGATCCAGTTGTATAAAAAGTATGGATATTGAAACTGACAACATATCAGTAAATCTCAATCTAGAAGATATGAAATATATCTGAAAGCAATCAGAATTGATGCAGAAATATTAATATATACTATCGTTTTTCTCTAATAGTATGGAACAAAATTATTCAAAATTAACGCAATATTTGAAACCATTTAATTTTGTGCAAACAAATGAACTCTAACTCGTTTAAAAAATTAACCACAAACCATTCACTTAAAAAAATCACATGTATACCCAAGATTTGGCATCAAATAACCCATCAAGGGTTGATATACCATTCAATCAAATAACCTAAACTAAAACCATTTAACTGTTAAAATAAATGATTAATGCTTAATAGAATTATTCATTTTAGAAAGGAACACTTGAAATCATTTAATTTTGTGCAAACAAATTAGCTCTGGTTTGTTTAAAATGTTACCGACGGACTATTCATTTAATATATATATATATATATATATATAGAGAGAGAGAGAGACACAGAGAGAGAGAGAGAGAGAGAGAGAGAAAATTATTTGACGTCAGTTAATCTAACCCAAATGAATAGTAAAATTGATATCCCACTATACAACGGAGCGCTGAATACGGATGTACTATGATGATGTCATATCTTATACTAATGTTTAGATATTTATAAGGGATGACAATTTGACGATGAACAGAATTAGACATAGTGATTAAAAACTTTGAAAAATTTTTCGTCGATGAGTCACAAAGGAAACGAAACAATTCCACCTTCAGAAAGAAGAAAAATCAGAGAATATAGAGACTTATACAGCTATTTTGCGCCAACTTGCAAAAAACTGCAACTTTGGACAATTAAAAGCCAGCCTCATTAAGGATCCAGTCGTTGTAGATGTGAAAGATGGTGGATTACGAGAAGAATTTTTAGCAAACAAAACGCCAACCCTCGACAAATGTCTGCAAAAAGGTTGAGCTCATGAATTATCTAAACACCATATGAAAACAATCTTCTCAACTGTAAATGCAACAAATCCACAATTAAACCGAGTCACAAAGTCAACTTATAAAAAAGTATCAACATAAAAAGAAGATACCTGGCAAAAAGTACACGTGGTGTGGAATGTTCGTATTTCACAGCAGTGATCACTGACACCCGCTCAGTAACAAGATGCAGACGGTGTTCCAAAATTGGACACTACACAGCTGTTTGTATGAACAAATCAAGATTTAAGGGAATTAAAGAAGTTTAGCGGTTTGAGGGAATTAATTAATTTCCCGAACACTATATATTTTAGGCACTAGAAATGAATTACGAGACTTTTCTTTAACAACACACAACAGCGAAAGTTTTTATTTGCAGCTTTGAGGAGGTTTGTTCTTGGTGCTGCAAGACTCGTGGTGTTTAGGCTTGCTGGATGTTTGAGACGAAATGGCTTAGCAGGATGCTGGAAATGACAGCGTGTCGTTGGACGTGTGAGGGAAGTATTCAAGGCCACCGTATAGTTTTGTGTGTCTGGTATTTGTGAAGAGTAGGCGTTATCTCCATTAATGTGACCAGAGGTGAAATGGGAACTTGTCGAGAGCGAAGTGGCGCTCGGATCGACATAGT
Organism: Sepioteuthis lessoniana; assembly: GCA_963585895.1. Classification (NCBI taxonomy): domain Eukaryota; kingdom Metazoa; phylum Mollusca; class Cephalopoda; order Myopsida; family Loliginidae; genus Sepioteuthis; species Sepioteuthis lessoniana. The sequence goes on along the minus strand of OY757908.1, from coordinate 32,560,275 downwards.
AAATTTTTGTGGTGCTTGTGGAAGGCATGCTGAACGTATCTAATTCATATTCAACTGGGATTCCTTGGTCTAAAATATATTAGACGCAAAGAATCCATAAATTAGAAGGTTCCCACGCTGAGTGTCCATGTTGCTGCTGCTAGGGTTAAAGCCACAGTGAGTTGTCCTCACTGGGTGGCTTGTTTAGCTAAAAAGCATCGCTAAGCAGGGGTGACCAGAGACACGTCCATTCTGGTCGCCGTCTCAAGCCGAAGAGAGTGTGTTTGGCCGCTCACCCGTTTTGCTAGCCGGAAATGAAGTCCGGGCTGAATGGGATAAGTCATCCTGATTGGGTGAAATTCAGTGATGAATTAAATAGCGCGCCAAAACAAAATATGAGATTTTCCTCTTCTCTACAGAAGCAAAAGAACACCAAAATATCGATAATAAATAAAAAGATGAACTGACAATTTCTCACCCTCCTCTTATTCGTTCCTATATCAGAAAGCTAAACTTTGAGGAAAACATCGAAAAAGCAAACAGTACGGCCTTCCATTGTTGATGAAAAATGATTTTCTTTTTTCCATCCCAACATTTCTAAACCAGCTCAGTTAATGAAGCTGACATGATTACCTCCCTTTCAGTGAGTCAACACTTTAAACAGAGATGAGCTGAGACAAAACTGTCGGTTGACACAGCATCAGAGAATTCGTTCAGGGAGAGGTTAGTTCAATACATGTTGATTTTACAAATGCATGAGAAACTCGAAAAAAATGTAAGTACAGACTTCTTCTACATCTACTTTCTTATTTTTAATCTATTGTCTGCAGTAATTTAGAAAAACAAAACCCAAAAGTGAAATTTAGATTCCCTATCCAGACAGGAGTGTGGTTGTGTAGACAAGATTTATCGGATTTTCAAAGCAGAAACGAATTCTTCATACACACCGTTTTCTTTGTTCTCTTGGCTGTTGGTGTAAGAAGTCAGAAACATCGTTGAATTTGTAGAAAGTTTAAGGAAAATTTTTTAAAATTCCGAATGATTTAAAAATTCGAAGGTAAGTGAAATAATCTTAACGTTTATATACACCGATAAAGAAATCCCAACTAAAATAACTTGGTGAAATTTGAATAAGAATTAGTTTTTTTTATAAAGATTTTAAAGAAAACGTTTGACTTTCTCGTATTTGTCCATTCGTACTTTTATTTTAATGGGGAAAAAATTTAAGAATCAAAATAAAAGGCAATTACAAATGTTAAAAATATTAGGGAAATATTTCGTGAACAGAGTCGATTTTTTTAATAAATGGTCTTTAAACAAAGTTTTTTTAATCGATATGTAGAAAAATGCAGATCAGCTAAAAGCAGCCTTTGAGAAAATCCCCTTAAATCGATTAATTATCGGATTTTAATGAATTTATCCTATATAAAAGATTAGGTTTCTTTAAAAACATATTTTCTTTATAAATTCTAAAGACAATATGTTTTTTTTACTGTAAAATAACACACAATATTGCTTTTGTTGGGATTTTTTTTTACTTTATTCGTTTTCGAAGGTTAATCTAAAATTGTAAATCAGAAAGAAAATGTTCAGGGTAAATATTTTTCCTTTTTTTTTTTTTTTTTTTTTTTTTTTTTTTTTTTTTAAATTAAAACATTTTTATCCATAGATTAAAGTCTTCCGATCACAATAAGTGATTGGGAACTTGTTAATTAATGTCAAAACAATAATTAGATGATTAAAGAATTCATGGTGAATGTTTTCCTTTTGCTTTTTTTTGTTTTTGGTAAAAATATTTCCATGCACTGATTAAAGTCTTTCACTCACGGCAGGTGATTGGGATTTTGTTAATTAATATAAAAGTACCGAATAAATAAAATAAAGAAACTAAATAAACAAAATTCACCTAAAACCTTATTTTGATTATAAGGATGGTAATATTGTTGTCTTATCTGACATCAGCAATGAAGCTGTAACATGTGCTTTTGCTTTTATAATTAGCAGTGTATTCTTATTATATAAGGATATTTTGCATGTTATGCCAACGAAATGTCTTAAAGTTGAGAATTTATTTGACATAGTTAAAACGTATAACAATTGGTTTAGATGAGATAGGATTTTAAGTATTATCAATTACAACAGATAATAATGCTATGAATAAAAAAAAAACAATATCTTTTTTTTTTGCAATCCCTCTAAGCTTTTCTTTGTATATTCATACCCAGTTATAAAGTCTTGGCCTCTTTTTCCCTATTCAACTCAGTCCATATAGAAATAATTGGCTTGGTCAAAAAGATGCAAGTAAATGCATGCTGTTCCCAAAATTTTACCATAATGGAAGTCATGAATTAGATCGTATCCAAACTGCCCCATTTGTATCTGACTGAAATTTCATACCCTGGTTCTCAGTCAATTATGAAATATAGTTATAAATTGACCTGAAAGGCACTATTTTTGAAAAGCAAAATGTTTATTTATTTCGGTAAATTTTAATGAATACATTAAACAGGGATTTTTGACCATAGGAAAACAGAAATGTTTGCCTGATTTTTAAAAAAATTGCCAAATATATCACCATATTTTATATTTTCTGTTCAGTAATGAATGTAAAAACACAATGTTGGCTTAGAAATAAGTAAGTTGGCGACCATAGTCGAGGGTAACCCAAAGGCTCCCTTTTCGATAGCTTACTACACCAAGGTGTAGGGGAGGGCGCAACTCCTTTCCCTGGATTGCTCCACTTTACCCTTGATCCGTACCTTATAATGCTGAGTGTTAAGCAAGGACGCATCAAGTACCATTTTTTGAGTCTTTGGTATGACTCGACCTGGGATTGAACCCAGGTCTCCCGGGCCAATGGCGAACACTCTAACCGCTAGGCCAATGTCCGGTATTAAATATCTTAAATCACTTAGTGTAAATGAAAAAAATTTTAGATTTCTCTCTGTATTCTGTGACTGGTCAGAATTTTGGTTTGGCATTTCTGGGAAAAATGGCAGATTAATAAAGGAAACCCTCACTGCTTTGCATCATACAAACAATACATTCTAGAACTGACCAAATATTGCATAGAAGAATTGAAAATTCTGTACATATTTATTGGCAGATTTCAAACTGATTGCCTTAATGCAGTGTTTGGTCAATAGCAGCAATTTAGTATAATATCATGATTTGGCTCGTGTTTGAGTGTAAAAAAAAAAGTATAATGCTATCAGTTTTAAAACTGAGCTTAGAATTTAATCAGTAATGCATTAAAATTGATTTAAATAATTTACAAGAACCAAACTGGAATGAAGTGACAGTTGAGCAAAAGTTAGATGTGTATAAATTTAGAATTAATGTTAAAGAGGATGGTGTTTATAAAAGTAGAGAAGTTCTTCCTGTAATACTATACTTCGCAGGTTATTGCTGTTATGCAGTTTTTATGAAAATGAAATGCAGTAGTTGCAAAGATTTAATATCTGGAAGAGATAATGTGCAAGAAATACCTGAAATAAACAGTTATTTTTAGGTGATTAATAGAGGTGCTCTCTTATATGCTAATGTTACAACTAGAAATTTTGTTCTTTATAATTATATAGTCATTATTAAACTAATGAAAAATCATTGTTTTCTTCATTCTGTAAATCAAAGAAAATTAGCCATGCATATAACATTGAATGTTTCGGCTGATTATGAGCCAAAACCCACCTAAGAAAAGCCTTGGCTACTCTCATCTGGTCAGTGAGGCATACAACAAATACTGAGAGCGTCCAGGTCTTTCTTGCACCAAGGCATCAGAGTGCAATATGACATTGCACTGAGTCTGCTCGCTTGATTTCTTTCTCAATGTTGGCCATGTCTCCTTGCCCACTGAGCCAGATGCAATTTGGCTGGCCCTGTTCTCTCGAATGCAGATCAGATCTGGTGTGTCTTGGCTTGGTGGCAGTCGATTGAGTCTGCCTGACGTGAGTGTTGAGAAGGCCCAGCATTCATGTTTCGCAGCTGACACCAACATCCTTGAGTCATCCCACCAGGCTCTAAGACTCTCCAGAAGTCAGAGTGCAGCGTTTTATACCATCTCAACAGATGAGCATTTGATATCTTCTTTGACTGTATAGTTTGGAGTCCCAGGAGGACTAAAGGTGGATGCTCCAGCCAACTTGATTGATTCATCCTAGCCTTTAGAGGTGACTTAAGTAAACGATGAAATTGCTTTACTCGTCCAATTGCTTCCAGGTGATATGCATTGGTTTTAATTCTTCTACTCCCCAATAGTTTCATTTGCTGGTTGAACTGGTCTGACTTGAACTGCTTCCCTCTATCTGTGTAAATTACAACTAAGATGCCAAAGTGTGACACCCAGCCTGGAACAAAAGTCTTGGCTGTGGTGTACGCAGTGATATCTTTCATGAGAAGAGCTGCACACCAGCTGGAGAAACAATCAAAACATGTTATGACTGATCCTCACACACAGGTAGGGGTCCTGGTCTTTGGTTGCTGGTAGAATACTTATTGCATAAATATATCTTTTAGGCAACACCCCCAGAATCATAAAAAAATATGAACTAAAAAATTCAACAGCCATAGAATGTTGGCTAATGTTCTGGGAGACCGAGTTCAATCCCAGGTCAAGTCATACCACTAACTTAAAAAATAGTACTTGATGGCACCTTGCTTACCATTATTCAGCATTATAAGGTGCAGATCAAGGGTAAAGAGGATCAATCCAGGGAATGGAGTAATACCCTTCTTTATACATTGCTGTAGTAGCTATTGAAAAGGGAGTCTTCGGGTTCCCCTCGAGTGTGGATGCCAACTTTGCTTTATGACATCACTACATTTCTAAAACATCTTTTTACTTTGTAGGTTTGATCAGGATGAGCAGTCATGAAAAAGAGAGATGATTATACAGAGAAATTTGTAGATTAAATGCTGGAAAGAAACCTTCAATTGGTGAAATCTGTAGAGCTAAATTATCGCAGAATTATTGTCACAAAACTCATTGGCCTACACATACTACAGAGAAAACTTTTCATGGTAAATTTTCACAGTATACACATCTCAACGACATATGTCAACACACACTGAATAGAAAGGATTTCACTGTGTAATTTGTGGAGTTAAATTTTCTCAAATTTCCAGTGTTAAGACCCACATGATAACACACACAGTGGAGAGAAACCTTTTCATTGTGAAAATTGTGATGATAAATTTTCCCAGAATTCACATCTGAAGACACCCATGTCAATACACACTGAAGAGAAGTGTTTTAATTGTGAAGTCTGTGGGGCTAATTTTTCCCAGAAATACAATCTCAAAAGCCATATGACAATACACACTGGAGAGAAACGTTTTCATTGTGAAATCTGTGGATGTAAATTTTCCCAGAATTCTCATCTCAAAACACACATATCAACACACACTGGAGAGAAACGTTTTCATTGTGAAATCTGTGGAGCTAAATTTTCCCAGAATTCCAATCTCAAATCACACACTTTTACACACGCTGGAGAGAAACTTTTTCATTGTGAAATCTGTAATCTTCAGTTTTCATGGAAAACCTGTCTCAAAGCACACATGTTTAAACACACCGGAGAGAAACCTTTTCATTGTGAAATCTGTGGAGCTAAATTTTCCCACAAGTCCAGTCTCAAAGCACACATGTCAACACACACTGGAGAGAAGCGTTTTCATTGTGAAATATGTGGAGCTAAATTTTCAAGGAGTACATATCTCAAAGTACACATAGTAACACACACTGGAGAGAAACCTTTTCATTGTAAAGAATGTGATGCTAAATTTTCCCAGAATTCCAGTCTCAAAAAACACATGTCTAGACACACTGGTGAGAAACCTTTTCATTGTAGAATTTGTGGAGCTAATTTTTCATTAAAATCTACTCTCAAAACACATATGGTAACACACACTGGAGAGAAACCTTTTCATTGTGAAATCTGTGGATATAAATTTTCCCTCAATTCCAATCTTAAAACACACATGTCAATACATTCTGGAGAGAAACCTTTTCATTGTGAAATTTGCGGAGCAAGATTTTTCCAGAAGGGAAATCTCAAAGTACACACAGCAACACATACAGGAGAGAAACCTTTTCATTGTGAAATCTGTGGAGCTAATTTTTCCCAGAAGGGAAATCTCAAAGTACACACAGCAACACATACAGGAGAGAAGCCTTTTCATTGTAAAAACTGTGGAGCTAATTTTTCACGGTATTCCAATCTCAAAACACATATGTCAATACACACTTAAGGGAAACATTCTCATCGTGAAATCTGTGAAGCCAAATTTTCCCACAATTCCATTCTCAAAATCACATGTCAATACACACTGGAGAGAAACCTTTTCATTATGAAATGGGTAATGCTACATTTTCCCAGGATTCACATGTTAAAACCTACATATCAAAACACTTTGGAGAGAAACCTTTTCATTGTGAAATCTGTGAAGCTAAAATTTCCCAGAATTCCAGTCTCAAATTGCACCTGGTAACACACACTGGAGAGAAACCTTTTCATTGTGAAGTCTGTGGATCTAAATTTTCCCAGAATGACAATCTCAAAACACACGATTTAACATACACTGGAGAGAAACCTTTTCATTGTGTAAGCTGTGATGCTACATTTTCCCAGAATTCTCATCTCAAAACTCACATATTGATACACACTGGAGAGAAACGTTTTCATTGCGAAATCTGTGGAGCTAATTTTTTTCCAGAATTCCAGTCTCAAATTGCACACTTTAACTCACACTGAAGAGAAACCATTTCATTGTGAAATCTGTGGAGGTAAATTTTCCAGGAATACATATCTTATGACACACGTGTCAACACACACTGTAGTTAAACCTTTTCATTGTGAAATTTATGGATATTAATTTTCCCAGAATGCCAGTCTCAAAACATACATGTTTAAACACACAGGAAACAATTCATTTCATTGTGAAATCTATGAACCTAAATTTTCCCAGAATTACTGTCTCAAAAGACACATGTCAACCCACACAAGAGAGACCCGTTTTTGTTGTGAAATCTGTGGAGCTAAATTTTCCCCACAATTACAGTCTGAAAAGACATGTCAACGCACACTTGAGAGAAACATTTTCCTTATGAAATCTGTATTATTACTTTTATCCAGAATCCACATCTTCAAAAACATCTTAACGCACATTGGATAGAATTCATTTATGGTGAAATCAGTCGACTAAATTTTTACACAATTCACATTTCAAAATACATATGTAAGCACACCAAAGAGTCTTTTTTTAAATTCTTACTGCTGTATTTGGCCAAAGTCCAAGTCTTAAAAAACACATCCCAACACCCACGGGAAAAAACTTTTCCATTTTGAAATCTTTGGCCCTGCATTTTCACAGATTTTAGATCTAAAAAGACATTCTCCAACCTATGGTTGAGAAAAACATTTCTTTAGAAAAGCTGTGGAGCTATATTTTCCCTGAATTTTCTCAAAAAACAATGTCAACACTCACCAAGTCCTGAAGCTGAATAAATTACTGCTGTCTCTAAAAGCAAAACATGCCTTTTTTCTTGATGATACAAAAAAATTTTAAAATAGCTTAGGTAAAAATCTTAACATAAAATAATCATTTCAAAGAGTATTAAACAATTTTGGAAATCACATGTATAACCAAGATTTGATATCAAATAACCCATCAAGGGTTAAATGCCATTAAATCAAATAACCTAAAATCATTTCATTTTGTGATAATAAATGATTAGTACTAAATAGAATTATTCTTTTAAGAAAGGACTTCTTGAAATAATTTAATTTTGTGCAAACAAATGAGTTCTGGTTGTTTGAAAGGTTACCAACTGACTATTAATTTTATATATATATATAATTTGGCATTAAAAAGTCTACAAGAATTGATGTGCTATAAACCAAACTTAACAAATACTTGCCATTTAAAGTAGATTTAGCTTTGAATAATTCACCAAGGTGGATATGCCCTAAAACACAAACTATACTAAATGTTATTTGTCTTGTATTTTTCTTCTCTCTCACTCTCCTGATAAATTTATATATACATATGTATACACCCACACATGTATAACTATCATCAACCATGCTTAATTGCAATCAAGAGTGAACTTCATGTGATGGCTTCATTCCTGGACACTTTCCCGAAAATACTGTCTGCTTCTTCTTATCTAATCCATTTTTGAGCTAAAACTCTTAGTGATATGTTGCATGTCTGGTTTGTATTTTTTAATGTTATTTGGTTTTTTATTAATTATTCACTCCCCAAAAACTTCACATTCAATCAAAAAAGCCATTATTTTAGATTGTCCTGGCCAGTTGCCATCTCACCCAATCAGGCATTCAGCTAATATATATAATCCAGAGATTTTTCTTTTACAGTTCGTGTAGTCATATTCTCGTCCGTCACGACCACCTGACATATGTACTGGGGAAGTCAAGCATTGACATTGGGTAGCTGAAACTAATACTCTCTTGGCCTGAGGGGGCTGTCTCACCAGGCTTTTACCTGCTTTGGTTGACACCTGAGTACTTTCCTTTTAGGGAAATACCGACAGAGCCAAGGAATTTTTGGACCGGCCATGCAAGTTGAGCTCTGGCTCATGCTCAGTCCATCACATTAAAACGGCCTTGTGCCATATTTTAACGTGTTGTCTTCTTGAATGAATACTTGCTGAGTTTTGTTAGTTGAATGAAGCGTAGCAATTTTCTGGCGTTCTTAGCTCAGCTCTGCCTACTCTACCAACCATGTAACTTTATGGAATAATAATCTAAGTAAAACGTTTTTTTCCTTTGTATTTTCTTTCTTTTTTATTTTTATTATCAAAAACTCATCGGTAAAAATTGAACTTTATTTTATTTCCTTTTGTGTGTGTGTGTAATTTGCCCACACCTGCCCTACAAGGTCACATTCAATCAAACAGGCCTTTATTTTTTGTGGTCAAGACCAGTAGACATCTCACCAAATCAGGCATTCTGCTAGGTGTACAATATTATCTTGTAACTATATAAGATCCAGTGATTTTTGTTTTACTGGTATAAAAGGTCTGTGAATGCAATTTCAATGCCTACTTTTATTCGGCAAGCCATAATTTTATTGACCCCCAACCCAACCAGGGATCTATAAAGACCACTTTGATGCTGATATTACATTCTTGAAAAGAAGATGAAAAGAAAAATCTATAGTGGCAACGTTTGCTTACTTGTGCACCTTTATACATGAGATTGTGCAACATTTAAGAATCTTTCAAATTTGCATATATTCTAGTCATGAAACATGAAAACAAAACCTCACTGTAAAATCTTTTGGGTAAATGAGAAAATGAAATATAAACCAGATTAAACAATGAGCATAAAAAATATAAGGAAGATAGGAACAAAACATTGTCAATTATATAGAGAAAGGAAATTTTGAATAATCGACCATAAAAAATAGGTGTGCTCTAACTGGTTGTGTAAACATGGTTTCTGAGAAATTGTTTCTTTTTGCCATCCGGAAGTACATCTTTTCAAGCATGTATAGATCGCCCTTCTTTCAGAGACCTCCTAAGAGATTGTTATTTTTTGTATTTATTAAATTCATTTTATGCCAATTTTATTTTAATTTTAATTTTTTAATGATATCGGGTTTCTTATAATTGTTATATCAAGGATATGGTTGCAAGGAAAGGACAAAACAAAGAGTTGCAAATCAAACAAGAAGACAAATGAAAAATTTAACTATTATATTAACAAACAAGAACCAAAAGGTTCAAACAACTGTGTTGGTGAATGTCTTTGAAATTGAGAAGAAAATGTATTGATAGGAATTAATTTTAGGAAATTTTATGTGTGTTTAATGGTAGTGAAAATCAAGAAATAAAATGTTCCAATATTTGTGTTGGTAGGGGTGACTTACTCGGTCAACCAAAGTTTATGTCGATAAGGAAAGAGAAACATCAGCGTTGAAAAAGAGGAATGTAGATGGAGTGGCAATTCCTGGGTCATGTGGCTTCCACCAAAGGTCGCAGTAAGAAGGTTAAGATGAATTTACACGATATTGAATGCTGCAGGCATCGCAGTCGATGTTCTCTTTCGAGGTCTCAGAGCCAACTGACTTTTTGAACATTCGTTGACCATTTTCTAGTCGCGTTTGGGTTGAATCGGTTCCAAGAAAGTTTGGAGGGAAAGGTTGGTGATTAGGTGAAAAACAGGATCTTTTAAATTGTAAATTTGAAGTTACGTTTCAACCGGATAGATGCGCAGAGCCTACCTGCGCAGGGATGTGTTTTTATTCATTTTTGGTCTCGGCTATCATCTAGACATAATCTGGCTTTTTAAATGTACATTTGTGGCATTTTATTTGTTTGTTTATTCATTGTGAATTAGTTTGTAATGTATTAATAAATCAGAAGGGATTTCTCTATATAATATTATTCTGTTGTAAGACCGATAAATGTGTCAATCCCACAAACATTTATATATATGTGAAGTGATTGGCTGAGGATTAACAAATGACAAGGACAAGTGCATGAGATTAATTATCTGGTCTTTATTGAACGAATTGTTTTCGAAAGGTGTGCATGAATGTAGAATCACTGTTGCTGGATAATATCTGTGTTGTCTCCGCCGTGTTGAAAGTCGGTGCAGTGGGATGGCGTAGATTCGGCTGTCGATCAGTTGTTGGCCACAGTATGTTTAGAAGATGAGGATGGGCACAGTGCTTAGTGTAGCTATATAGTTAGATCATAGATGTAGCTGGAGACGGTCGAAGATGTGGACGCATTGGTTGCAGAGGCAGGATGATCGATTTTCCGGTTTAATCAACCTTTGGTTAACTGGGATGTATGTCAATGTGTTCTCAAAGTGCTGATGCTAGTCCTATTAGAGTTATCACTCTTGGACTAGGTTGTTGTTGCATGATCTGGTCTGCTGTGACGAAAGATGCACATGCTTGCTGCTTGGTTGTGCGAGGGACTTCAGCTTGGTGATGCAGCTGGTTTACTGTAAGTCGGGCTGGCTGTTGCTTCGTCATCACATGGTATCTGCAAGGGAAATAGAGAGGACACCAGAGATGATTCTCAGAAGACTTTCTGAAGTTAGCTTTTAGAAGAGCTGATTTATAACTTTCTGAAATTAGCTCCAAAGTGAGAGAGCGGTGATGATTGGTTCGAAGGTGGCATTGGCTGTGCTGAATCTATGGTTGTGATTGGTTGGATTCCACATCAGCTACTGGTTGGTGGTAGTGGTGGGTATTCCTCATTGACCGCTTGCTGCTGGAAAAAGAACAGATATCTTTCCTCTGGGAACGTATGCCCAGCGACGGCTTACGATATTTGTCTTTGCCTCCCACCAGACAAGACTTGACACAAGGTCGTTTTGTAATGGGGGTTTAGAGAGAATGGTCTGGTACGAGACGAAGCACGAGCCCTGCAGGACTTATGCTTGTCATCGGCTTACTTGGTGCAATGTAAACCAAATGACTCTGCTGGACTTGGACTCACTCGATATATTACATGAGTCCTGCACGGATGTCTATTAATAGCTTAAACTAGACCCAAGTGTCTAGCACTCTGCACTGCTTGTCAATGACGTCATTACCCACACACAGATGGCCCAGCTGAAGCCGGGTCTCATTCTGCCTCAAATCTGTCCTTGACCTTGAAGCCCCACTCAGCACGAATGCCAGACGGCATGGCTATAGAGCCTTTTGCGCTGACTATGAATGGCTTGCGACGGATTACTGATGGTATTTTCATGTTTTGTTGAAGTCAGTAAATGATGAGTCTACATGAGTCTCGAAGGAAGACCGACAAGCTCTGAACGCGGTTTATTTTTGCACTGACATTCTTGATCAACCGAACATCAATCATCAAATCAAAATGTCACTTTTGCCATTAATTTCACTAAAAACTGTCAACAATAAAATGATATCAAATCCCTATTTGTTTAGAGGTGAACCTATGGTGATCATCTTTGTTCGTCTTACTAGCAATTGAACTAAAGAGCTTTGGCAATTTATCAAGGGAGTTATCAAGGGACATGAGGTTGGCGGAAATGGAGCCCCCCTCACTGAAAAAAATGTTAATGCACTGTGCAGGCAGGGTCCTGATTTACGTTCACCCGAGTTTCTATAGGTCCCTAAAACTGAGGTATCCCCTAGATGTCTGAGGAATTTCCAGGGACGGCTGAGTTACTAATTGACTCGGCATTGGGTCCCTGTGTCACGCCGTCGGCATACTCACTCCCGAGGATTTCCGGCCCGTAGTCGACACTGGTTAAGGTAAGTGGATCTGATGACTTTAAACCTTGCCACTTTGAATGTGAGGGGACTGAGGGATTCAAGCATGTGTGCGCGCTTACTTGCTGAACTCAAAAACCTCAGAGTAAATGTTGCTGCAGTGCAGGAGACTCACTTCATTTGTACTGCGGACTGTCGGGTGCTGGAGAACGATTTTAACGTTTTCTCAGCATACGGCAGCTGCAGAAGCACTAGTCTCTTTGCTAGTTGGACGCAGCCTTAATGCTGATGTTGAAGTTGTTTTTGCAGGTGACGGGAGCCGACTGGTTGTGGTCGACTGGTTGTGGCCGATGTTGCCGTTAAAAGTTTCGAGTCCTGGTTGGTTGTGGTGTATGTGCCCAACATCGTTGCGGAGAGGGTTTCCTTTTTTCGTCGGTTGGAACCGTTCCTGGACGATTCGAAGCAACTAGTCTTAATAGGTGATTGGAATGCGATCCTTGATCCCAAGATAGATAAGGTCAGGTGGGGAGCCACAACTTGGTCGACAGGTTTCGTCTGGATCACCCAGGGAAGGAGATGCCGATGTGGCTAGATAGCTCGCCGTCTGCCAAAGTTGGTTCTTACTTGGACAGAGTGTTAGTCAGAAGAGTTGATAACGATTTCGTTAGTTGTCCCACGTTCTACTTCATAGCGTGGACTGACCATAAACTTGTTAGGGTCAGCCTGCGGTTAGTTAATAGGCCTAGTCTTGCCGGCCAATGGAAGTTCAGTAACTCCTTATTGGAGATACAGGACTTCTGGAACTGGCTAGAATTCCTAATTAAATGGGCAGTAGTGGGGGCGGTTACCGGAAATAGGTGGTGGGCTTCTCTTAAACATAGGATGAGAGATTTCGCCATCAAGTACCGTCGTCAGCTCAACCTAGATAGGACCAGGAAGGTGAAATCTATAGAAGATAGACTTTCCCGGGAAGTGGCTGGTGGGGGACTCCCTAACTGTAGAACTAGCTAGGGGTACCTTGAGCGTGATACTAGCGAGCGCTACAAGGGATTCGCAGTTAGATCTAGGTTAAAAAGAGTTCTCAACGAAGCTGTGAGATGGAAAGATTTTGCACATGAGGAAGAATTGCGTAGGTTTCCCGATCGGTATATCGATTCCGTCAAGTCTCCTGATGGGAGCATGCTACAATCGAATCGCGAGATGCGTGATGCCGTTTGGGTGCACTTTCGTGATCGCTTTGCCCGCTGTCCTGATCTCCCGCTTCAGGAGTTTCGCTGTTATTTTGCCGACTTCCCCTGCCTTGAGGCAGCTAAAGCGGCTAGCTGCGAGGATGTGATTATTGAATGCGAAGTCCGTGATGCGTTGAAGCAGGTCGGCCTCAACAAGTCACCAGGACTAGATAGTTTACCAAACGAAGTGTACTTGAGGGTGCCGCATATGTTTGTTCCTATTCTGACGGATATGTTCAACCAATGGATCTGCCTTTCTCCCACCTACATTGGTATGCACAAAGGTCCTTTTAAGGGCCATAAGAGGTCACCTTCTGCGGGTCGGAGCATCTCTGGCAGCCTTAACTGGCTCGTCGAAATAGACGGCCCGGAGGCAAACACGAAGACGGATTCTAAGACCAGCCGGTCTAAACCCTCGCTCGGTTCCGCCTGACCGATAAGCTGCGCAGCGCTAATGGCACGGTTCAGCTTTTAGCTATTGCTTCACTATCTGTGCAGCGCTAAGATAACGCCCATCTTAGCCTCGGCCTCCTGGCCTGTCCGCTCGTTTGTACTGAGCTTCGGCGCGGCTCAGCCTTAGCTCCCGTCCGATATGTCCGTACGGCTTTGACACAGTAAAGCCTTCGCTATCGTCCGACCGTCCGTACTGCTTCGGCACGACAAAGCCTTTGCTAGCGCCCGATATCGTCCGCACGGCTTTGACACGGCAAAGCTTTCGCTCCCGTCCGATATGTCCGCACGGCTTTTGGCGCGACCCAGCCATAGCCATCGTCCGTATGGCTTTGACACGGCAAAGCCTCCGCCTTCGTCTGGTTACGTCCGCACAGCTAGGGGGCACGACAAAGCCCTAGCTTCTCTCGACTCGTTCGCTCGATCTCGTCTGTACTAAGGTCTGGCAAACCTTAACCACGGTCTCTCCGACCTCTCACTTGGTCCGTAACACTAAGACACGGCTCAGTCTTAGTCACTAGCTCGCCCGACACTACACGACCAAGCTGCCATAACCGAACTCGACCTCGACGCTCCTGCAAGGTACCACGCAGTCCACGTATGACTCGCTGTTACGGACTGTCCTACCACTGCAACACCTGGCACACGTACGACCTGCTGTACGAGCCAGCAACCGGATCGACACACCCTCGGTTAACTCATACCGTCATAACCGGGAATATCGATCTACCGACTACTACCGACACCAGCTTCCTACGATGATCATCCAGCTGTATTCTGCGACTCGTCCGACCTCAACGATGATCATCCAGCTGCATTCTACGACTCGTCCGACCTCAGCCTTCAACTTTGATCATCCAGCTGCATTCTGCGACTCAACCTACGCCAGCTACCCGCGACTAACATCAAGCTGCGCTCATCTACGTCTCAACTATACCAGCTGTCAACGTTTCCATCCTAGCTGAAGACCATATTCGACCATCACGGACTTAACACACGTTTGTAGATCTGACAATAAATTGTCATTTGTTGTATTTGTTACCTCGCCTTTGTTCCTTCATTATCTTTGGCAGTCACTTACTCACACGCATTAAACTTAATCCATTTGCGGGGTCGACCTGCTTATCGGCTCCGCAACAAGGTTAATTAAATACTTGTTAATTTTAAAAGTGAATAAGAGACACGATAAAAGTGTAAGTAAAGACTTTCTTTTACATCTACTTTCTTACTGTTATTCTAATATCAGCAGTAATGTAGAAAAAGACATCTAAAATTGATATTTACATTCCCCATCCAGATAAGAGAGTGGTTGTGTAGACAAAATGTAAATGATTTTAAAAGCAGGGAACGAATTCTTCATAGACACCGGTCTCTCGACGTCTTTGTTCTGTTGGCTGTTAGTGTTAGAAGGCAGAAACAACGTTAGATTTTTAGGTTGTTTAATGAAATTTTTGAAAATTCCTAATGAATTAAAGATTTGAAGGTAAGTGAAATATTCTAAACAAAGAAATCCCGAATGAAATAACATGGCGAAATTTGAACTGCAATCAGTTTTGGTTTACGTTATAAAAATCTAAAAGAAAACGTTACAATTTCTCTGATTTGTCTATTCGTATATTTCTTTAAATGGAATGAAATATCAAGATCTAAAATAAAAGATAATTACAAATATTAGGGAAATGTTTTGTGAATAGAATCAAATTTTATTAGTGGTCTTTAAGCAATCCTTTTTATACGTACGTACAAAAAAGTATATCTGCTAAGAAGTACCTTTTAACAAAATCCTTTTAAATCGACTAATTACTGGATTTTAAGGATTTTTTTTCTAATACAAAGCAATGAAAGATGAGGTTTCTTTTGAAAAACATTTTCCCACAAAATTTGAAACATTTTTTTTTATTGTTTTGTTGTTATGCGCCAACCCCGCGTCAATCATTTTGTTGACGTGACTCACGTAATGAAAGTTAAATTGAATGATTTTTCCTCTTTTTAAAGACATAATTTCATGGAGAATGAGATTTTCTTTACATTTTTTTCTAACAGTATGACTATTCGAAGGAATGCCTTATTTTTGAAGTTCAAAAAACGATAAAATGACGACCAATATCGCTTTTGTGGGCATTTTTTCTTAATTAATTTTCGAAAGTTAATCTGAAAGTGTATTTAATAAAAGAGAAAATATTCAGGGTAAATATTTTCTTTTTTTTTAAGATTAAAACATTATCATCCATAGATGCTGGCGAATGGCATTTTTGTTAATTAATATGTGAATACTAAATTAATGAAATTAAGAAATTAAACAAAAGAAAATAATCTATCTGAATAATATTTTTTTAGTTTCTATGTTTTGTGTGAGGTATTTCATTGGAAACCCACTAGAAATAGAGTATTTAATGCAGATAAGACTTTCATGACAATTTATTTACATAAAGACCATGGATAGTTACTATAGAAGAAAAGGGTGTGGTTTACTTATGAAATTAAAGTCTATATCATCATCATCATGTCGTGTCACCAGCATGGATATCCCGGACCCTCTCTCCCCACTTCTCCCTATCATTCATCGCCTTTGGCAGGTCTTCAGGGTTACATCCCGTATCCTCACATAGTTGCTCTATGTATGTTCGAGCTGGTCGTCCTGCTTTTGCTTGGCCTTATGTAGGGGTCCATAGGAGTACATCACAGATGAGTTCGTCCTTGCTTCTCCAGCAGTCTCCTGCGTGTCTGGTTCGTCTAACCTGTATAGTTTTTGTGATAGGAGGCAGCTGGCCATATAGTTGGTGTCTTGTCGACAGGACTTGTTCAATATTGTTCTCAACATTCTTGTGTAATTGCCGTCTAGTTTCTTCTTCAGCCGTTTAGTTAGCGTCCAAGTAGTGCATCCATATAGTAGTATCGATACAACCGCTGCCTGGAAGAAACTAATCTTTCTCTTTCACTTTGAATGCTATTGGGATTTTCCCAACATTATACGGTAACAAATATTCCGACGTCGGCTAGAAGAAAGAGACACAACACAGGTTAAAATGTTATAAAAACTTATATTTACATGGAAAAGGAGGAAAGAAAATATTGTCCTTGCAAATAGTTAGTTTGCGGGAAACTTAACTGTAAGAAGCGTCCTTTTAACGGTTTATATTTCTGTGTCCTTTTGGTTGGGTTGAAGAAAATATATTATATAATTGCAGAAGAATTTTTTTATATTATCATTTTTCGTTGGTTATATCTTATCTTTCGGTTTAGAACTTTTCGGCTTAGTGCACGGGTAGGGGCGCACATTGAGCGCAGGTGTTCACGCTCGTGCGGGGAGGATGTGACAATCACAGATGTCATAATAAAAACCCCGGATAGGAAATAGGACTGGGGGATGTGAATGGCGTCATGCCCGGAAGCGATGGGCTGGGATTCTTGGGTATTTTGAAAAAAGCAGAGTTGAGATTTGGACTTAGACAAGTCCAGTTGTTTGCTGCGGGGTGTGCGCGCGTTGGTTGGGTCAGTAAGCTGAGAGCTGACGCTAGACGAACAGTCAGCATAGTAAAAATTGTTTCTCTCTCCCCTCGTGTCGAAAGCCTAAAAGTCAAGAAGGTAATAAAAGTTTCGTACCTGAACCAAGAGAGTCGTCAGTGTTTCGCGAGATTCCTATGCATGTGAATATTTTATGGTTTATGAACGTTTCACGTATCCGTATATTTTACGTATTAATATATGGCTATGTTACAAATAGAACCTTGTTTTTTGTGCTGCACTCGCTGGAATAAATCCTCACACGTGTATTGGTGTCTAGATGACTGATAGAACAGGCAGGCACGTGTTGATTCTGAGGAATCTCACCGGCAAAAGAGGAAGCGAGTTCGTAATAACCACCCTCGTAGGGGTTTGGAGAAAATCTAAAAAGGTAGCCTGTGATTGGCTGTTTTTCATCCAATCACTGGGCACCTAGTAAGCGACTCCGTAAATAATTTCAATAATACTTGATTATCATGTTTTCTATCTGTATTCATTTATGAATTACACTAAAATTTGGAAGCTTTATCGTTTCCATCCTTTTCTTTATCGTTTCTTTGGCATAAAATTCCTTTCTAAAACTTTATTGTCTATCTTATCTTTTTGAATCAATATCCGAATTAAAGCAGACATTAAATGCCGAATTTACGAAATCTAACAACCTTAGAAAAACAGAAATGTTTGCGTAATTTTGCAGATGCAGAATATATAAACTTATTTTATATTTGATCGAAAATAATGAAAATAAAAACACCATATAAAGGTTGTCGGCTTAGAAATAAATACTGTTATCCACTTTGAGTAAATGAAGAAAATTTTAGATTTTTTCTGTATTTTCTCTGACTGGTCAGAATGTTGGAATAGCATTTCTGGAAAAAATGGCAAATCAACAAAGGAAACATTCACTGCTTTGCATCATACAACCAATGCATTCTAGAACTGACCAAGTATTGCATAGAAGAATTGAAAATACTATGACACTTGTGATGAGAGTCACAATGTAGAAAAAATACAAAGAATGTTTGTCTGGGGCTCTACAAATGCTCTTTTAAATATTTTTTGTCCTTGAGAAAATAATAATATTGCAAGAAGTTAAGCAAAAAATAAAAACTTGAAATATTCTGCAAAATTTTGTATCTGTAACGTATTTTTCTGTAAGAATCATGTAATTTTTAAATCGATTCATTTTTTAAAAATCTAATTCATTTGCTTGTTTGTATTTAATCTATTTGTTTCTTATCTATATTTAATTGTTTTATTTATTTATTATTTACTTGTAATTTGTTTGTTTATTTGTTTCATAATTCAGCTGGCCCAGTCAACTGGACTGCAGATTACACTGACTTCATCGCTGCAGAGGGGTAAGATTCCTCCGATGAGTGTCTTGGATATGACACTAAACAATCTGAGGGTGGGGCTTTAGTAATGTTGGAGCTTAGGGCAATGCGGTATACCCCTTCACTGCTATCACTCCCAGGTCCACTCAGCGCTGGAGTGGTAGTACCTGATAGGCACCTATTAATGGCTCAAATAGAACTAAACTGTATACTTATGCTAAATTGAATTGTTTGAAATAGAACTGTTTTTACATTTAAACTGTGTAGTTATCCTGAACTGAATTGTTTGAAATAGAACAGTTCCTGTGTATAAGACTGGATTTGGCATTAAATAACCTACAATAGTTGATATGCTATAAAACCCAACCAAACCAAACTTTTATCAAAATGACTTAATTCAGCGTTAAATGACCCGAAAAGTGTCGACACACCGTAAAACAAACCAACCAACTGTTGAAATTAAACATGTGGTAGCAAGACACAACGAATTAGAAGAATTGATTTAATTTCATTTATTTTTAAATAAATAAAGTTGGTAAGTCAGAAGAGATACAGGCCTTCTTTTTCCATCAGACAATGGGTCAAGAGGAGAGCGGGTATAAGTCGTTCTTGAGTAGATGCTTTGTTATTGCGGCACGGTGTGTGACGTGAGTCAGAAAAATATAAGCCGTTTGTCATATTTACCAACCCCTCCGCTCGGTCAGGATATGACACAAGGTCAATTTTTAAGCGGAGTTTGACAGGTTTGAATTCAGAGTTTTCCTTCTCCTAGACTAGTTGCCTCACCAAGGCTGAAGAATCTAGTCTGCCCTACTATTTACCCATAGCTGGAGGGAGAATAATTGGATTCATACCTTTCCCAATGGTATGAGTGCTATGTGAAATGCAATGAATCTCGTCCAGGATTTGAACTCGTGTCGCCATGTTCACTTCCTGCGACGATAACCATTACATCACGGGCACCTCCAAAATAAGCCGTTTGTTAAAGGGTTGGAATGCGAGGTGATAGGTAGGATGTCTGGTCTGAACAATGATTTTTTTTATGTTTTTTTTTCAAGTAACGGTTTTCGTTGGTTTTAAAATAAATCCGTAAGGAATACAGTATTTAATAAAGGTAAGCCTTTTACGACAATTTTTTTTACAGAAAAGCACGGATTTTTACTATTGAAGTAGCTTACTAATAAAACAAGAGTCCATATGATCTCTGTATGACTTTGAATACTAGATTATCATATTTTCTACCTGTATTTATTTATATCTACAAGTCTACATGATTCTTGATTCCTTATAAGATAAAAGTCTATATAGTCTCTACATTCAATCTGAATACTATTACATCAATATTTCTACATCCATTTCTTTGTATCTAAAAGTCTCCATGGTTTTTGATTCCATATAAAGTAAAAGGCTCTATAATCTCTATATTAAATGTGAATTGTAGCTTATCAATCTTTTAAACTTGATAACTTATTGTTTAAAAGTTTTGATGGCTTTTGAAATATTAGTCCATTATATTTCTGTGTTAAATTAGAATATAAGACACTCTTTCTACCTTAATCTGTTTGTCTGGGAAAGTAGTCAACATGACCTTTACTTAAAAATAAAAGTATCTGTAATATCTGAATTAGACTTGAATTTTCATCAATGTTTCTACCTTCATTTCTGTGTGTTTAAAAGTTAAAATGATTTTAGATTAGGTATAAAATAAAAGTCTTTATAATCTCTAGTAATTTATCAAGATTCTTTCTTTCATTAATTGACTAAAATTTACAGGAGTTTTGATCATTATAATATAATCAATTTTTGACATCCATTTGGACTAAAAATCTACTTGATTTTTGTTACGTATAAAATGAAATTTTACAGAATTTCTCCTAAATTTGAACACGTTGTTAATCAATGTTTTACCTTCCTTCATTTGTTTTGGTTTAAAATTCTACAAGGTCTTTGATTGTTTATAGAATATTTATTGCATAAATGTGTCTTTTGGGCAGAGTCCTTTAGAATCGTTAGAAAATATGAATTTAAAAATTATCACTATGCATATTTATTCATTGATTATAGGTTTCATTATATAACTACATTTTTAATCTTTTTTTCCATTTGTAGGGTTGATCATGATGAGCAATTATGAGAAAAGAGATTGTTAAATAGAAAAATTGTGTATTACCTTGCTGGAGAGAAATTTTTTCGTTCTGAAATCTATGGAGCTAAATTTTTTCTTGAATTCCTGTCTCAAAAGACACATGTCAACACACACTGCGGAGAAACCTTTTAATTGTGAAATCTGTGGAGCATAATTTTTTCTGACTTCTACTCTAAAAAGACACATGTCAACACACACTAGAGAGAAACGTTTTCATTGTGAAATCTGTGGAGCTAAATTTCCCTACAGCTCCAGTCTAAAAAGACACATGTTAACACACACGGGCGAGAAAAGTTTTCATTGTGAAATCTGTGGAGCTAAATTTTCCCTGAATTCCAGTGTCAAAAAACACATGTCAACACACACTGGAGAGAAACCTTTTGATTGTAAAATTTGTGGATCTAAATTTTCTCGAAAGGAACATTTCAAAATACACATGTTAACACATACTAGAGAGAAACCTTTCCATTGTGAAATCTGTGGAGCTAAATTTTTCCAGAATTCAAGTCTCAGAACACACATGTCCACACACACTGGAGAGAAACCTTTTTATTGTGAAATCTGTGGAGCTAAATTTTCACGGAATGACAGTCTCAAAACACACATGTTAACGCACACAGGGGAAAAACCTTTTCGATGTGTAATCTGTGGAGCTAAATTTTCGCACAGTTCAAGTCTCAGAAATCACATGTCAACTCACAGTGGAGAGAAACCTTTTCATTGTGAAATCTGTGGGGCTAAATTTTCCCGAAATTCTAGTCTTAAATCTCACATGTCAACACACACTGGAGAGAAGCCTTTTCATTGTGAAAGCTGTGGCGCTAAATTTTCACGGAATTTTGATCTAAAAAGACACATGTCAACACACACTGGTGAGAAACCTTTTCATTGTGAAATCTGTGGTACTAAATTTTCCCGGAACTCACATCTAAAAAGACATATATCAACTCATACTTGATAGAATCCTTTTCATTGTGAAATCTGGAGCTAAATTTTCATGGAATTACAGTCTCAAAACATACAAATTAACACACACTGGGGAGAAACCTTTTGCTTGAGAAATTTATGGAACTATATTTTCCCGGAATTTCCATTTAAAAAAACACTTGTAACATGTAAGTTTAATAGACAATATAAAAAAAACAAATAACTGAATAAATAAAATTATGAAAAAATAAATAAAATAATCTATCGAAATGATAATTTTTTTACTTATTTTTGAGTGAAGTTTTTTTTACTTGTTTTTTGAGTGAAGTTTTCGTTGGTCTTTAAAATAAACCTGCAAGGGATACAGTATTTAGTGAAGGTAAGCCTTTTACAATTTATTTACAGAAAAAATCAGGATTTTATTATAGAAGTGACTTACTTATGAAACAAAAGTCCATATGATCTCCGTATGACTTTTGAATATTAGATTATCATATTTTCTATCTGTATTTATGTCTACAAGTCTACATGATCTTTGATTCCTTTCAAGATAAAAATCTATATAATCTCTACATTCAATCTGAATCCTATTACATCAATATTTCTACATCCATTCCTTTGTATCTAAAAGCCTCCATGATTTTTGATTGCTTATGAAAAAAAGACTATATAATCTCTGTACTAAATGCTTTTTTTTATTTCTTTGTTTATCTGTATTAAATGTGAATTGTAGCTTATCAATCTTTCGACGTTGATAGCTTTTTGTTTAAAAGTCTTTGATATTTCAATTTCAAATCTCTGTGTTAGTTTAGAATACCTTACATTGTTTGTCTTGAAAAGTAGTCTACATGACCATTGCTTAAATATAAAAGTATCTGTAATATCTGTATTAGTCTTAAATATTAGTTCATCAATGTTTTTACCTTCATTTATGTGTGTTTAAAAGTTAAAATGATTTTAATTTACGTTTAAAATAAAAGTCTTTATAATCTCTAGTAATTTATCAAGCTTCCTTCCTTCATTAATTTGTCTACAATTTACAGGATTTTTGATTGTTATAATATAATCAATTTTTGACATTCATTTAGACTAAAAATCTACTTGATTTTTGTTACTTATAAAATGATTTTTTTAATAATTTCTAATAAATTTGAACACGTTGTTAATCACTGTTTTACCTTCCTTCATTTGTTTTGGTCTAAGATCCTACAAGACCTTGGATTGTTTATAGAATATTTATTGCATAAATGTGTCTTTGAGGCAGAGTCCTAGAATCATTAAAAAATATGAATTTAAAAATTATCACTGCATATTTATTCATTGATTATAGGTTTCATTATATAACTACATTTTTAATCTTTTTCCATTTTTAGGGTTGGTCATGATGAGCAATCATGAGAAAAGAGATTATTAAAGAGAAAAATTTGTGCATTACATGCTGGAGAGAAACCTTTCCATTGTGAATTCTGTCAAGCTTAATTTTCCCAGAATTCAACTCTGAAAAAACTCGTGTCCATACACACTGGAGAAAAACCTTTTCAATCTGTGGAGCTCAAATTCCACAAAATTTTGATCTAAAAAGACATATGTCAACACACACTGGAGAGAAACCTTTTCATTGTGAAATGTGTGGTGCTAAATTTTCCAGAAATACATATCTCAAAGAACGCATGGCAACAGACACTGGAGAGAAAACTCTTCATTGTGAAATCTGTGGAGATAAGTTTCCTGGAATACAATTCTCAAAGGACGCATGTTAACACACACTGGTGAGAAACATTTTCATTGTGAAATCTGTGGGGCTAAATTTTCGTGGAATTCTCGTCTTAAATTTCATATGTCAACACACACTGGAGAGAAACCTTTTCAGTGTGAAATCTGTGGAGCTAAATTTTCCCAGAATACAATTCTCAAAGGACACATGTCAACACACACTGGAGAGAAACCTTTTTGTTGTGAAAGCTGTGGTGCTAAATTTTCTCAGAATCGTGATAGAAAAAGACACATGTCAACTCACACTGGAGAGAAACCTTTTCATTGTGAAATCTGTGGTGCTAAATTTTTAAATATATATATATATATATATATTAGGAGAGTGAGAGAGATAAACCAAACTGATAGGAAAAATAAGATTTTGTTTAGTTTGTGTTTTATGGCATAACAGTCTAAGTGGGTTATTTAAAGCACAGATATTCTTTAGGTTGGTTTTATGGCATATCAATCTTTGTTGATTATTTAATCCCAAATCCTGTTTATATATATATATATATATATATATATATATAATTTGTTAATGAATAGCCTGTAGGTAACTTTTAAACAAGCCAGAGCTCATTTGTTTGAACAAAATTAAATGATTTTAAGCATTTTTTGAAAAATTGATAATTCTATTTAGTATAAATATTTCATTTGTGGAAACTTGAATGGTTTTAGGTTATTTTATTTGATTTAATGGCATATCAACACTTGATAGGATTTTTGATGCCAAATGTTGGTTATAAATGTGATTTTTAAGTGAATGGTTCATAGGTAACTTTTTACATCTATTAAATCTCATTTATTTGCACACAGTTAAATGATTTCAAATATTGCATTAATCTTTATCACAATTTTTATCCATTACTGTATCAATTCTCATATACCATCTATAAGATAAAAAGGTGTGGGAAATTGATGAATACAATCGGGACTAAACTTATATCTGCTTGGGCTGGACATGACCAGCTGGTTTGTTTGTTATGGATATATGATTTTTTGACTTATTTAATCATTCTCACTATTTTGAAAATATTTTGCTTACTGATATATATATATATATATATATATATATATATAAAAGAACCTAAGAGATAGCTACTGTATAATCATGAATTAAGGACAAACTCATAAGCAACATTCTCCTATAGACCCCAAAATATGAATACAATGATGTAGACTGAACTTCAAAAATGTCATCTCAGCTTTGTGTGAACCCTGGATACTGTCTAAAGCACTTACCAAGAGAAATGTCTGATGGTTACAAATGGTGAGAGTATCAAGGGATGTATGATATCAGCAAGCTTTGATTATATAAATATATATATAAAGAGAGAGGAGGAACATAAACAAAACTGATGAGACAAATAAGAATATTTCTTTGGATTTGTTTATTTTTTACTTCTTCTCAACTACATAGGTCTTCATCAGGAGAAGATTCTTTTGAGTAGAAAATTTTTTACTATAATTTGTAAGAACCATTCATTAATGAAAATCACTTCTTTTACTTCTTCTCAACTACATAGGTCTTCATCAGGAGAAGATTCTTTTGAGTAGAAATTTTTTACTATAATTAGCAAGAACCATTCATTAATGAAAATCATTTTTTATCCAAGTGTCGTCAACATAATTTTATGATTTCTGATTTTGCAAAAACGTGCCAGTAAACTCTTCACATAAAACGTATTTCTTCAGCATTGCCAGTGTACATTTCGAATTATCCATATCAATTTCAGTTTTATATCTAACTTAGGCATTTGTATTTTTAGATATTTATGAGTCAATCCATATTTTTCCATCCATTTTAAAACAAAAATACTCACTCAGCTGAATTTAGTGGGTGAAAAATTATCTCTTTTGATTGTATGAATCTAAACATAAAATAATTCTTTATCTTTAGGAAAAGAAAATCCATGAGCTTTAGGGCCGTTTTTATCATTCCCTTTGCAATTTGGTATAAAACATCCATTAGGCATTGTTTTTGCTTACAAATTAATTTGATATTTAAAAGAAAAAATTGATAAATGATTTTAAAACTCTGCTGTAAAAAAATTAATTCACAAAAGACACCCTTCTTGAAAGTTGGAAGACTCAAGATGATGACTTCCTACGTTTTCCTCCTGCCATTGTTTTTCAGCCTTCTCTTTTGGTAGTTTCGACTGAGTTTGTTTTGAAATGTCAGAGTGAAAGAAAGAAGTATTTTTTCATCAACATAGTAAAACTCTGCTGTTAACTTTCACTGTGATTGTGACTTACTTTAGATTTCTGATAAAGGGAAGAATAAATGTTTTTACATTTAGAATTAGATATTAAGCCTGAAAATGAAGGCTAATTATCTGTTGACTTCTACGAAACTTGCAAGCCCACTTAACATTTCAACCAATGCTTCTGAAAATACGAACTCTCCAGTGTTAAGGGGCGCAGTAGGTTCAAGATTAACTCTCTTGGATGGGATGAGGAGTTTGCTCTCTTTTAACAGAAGTCCCTGGACCCTCGAGACGTGAAATTTTCAGCTCCAAACGTCTAGCGCCGATAGAGGCAAAATGACTGTAAGGAAGGAAGAACAAAAGAACTGTGAGTTGGGCTTTGTAAATGTTTTTGCATGTGTTAACATGTATTAAACGTGGCATGAATACATGTGCATTCTCAGTTTTCTTTTATCAAACAAATGACGACTCTTGCATAATTTCCTAAGCTCTTTGCTTAGATGTGACACAAGGTCATATGAATGGGTACCACTACACCAACAGAGGCGCCATTGTTTGTCTGCAAGGTTTCACATACGCCCTGGAAACCCTGGTTATTAAAATGTAAATTTTTCAGGACTTGAAAACCTGGATAAAGTGTTCTTTTTTATCTTGTGGAAAATTTAAATTATCTGAGACAAAATTAATGTTATTGTTACAGTTAGCAAATATACTCTGGATTATTTTAAACATGATTTGTATTTGATATTTTACAGTAAAAACTGGATATTTTAAAAAGGTATTTAAATATAAACGCGTTTTAAATTTCAGGGGAAATATAAAAAATTATTTCCCTTGGATTTCGAATTTCACTTTGTTTATTGTAACTGAAACTTATGTATGAAGAGTATGAATAAATTATTGTTCATTGAGTATTTTTTGTTAGTTTGAAAATTGGAGAGTTCATATCAAACAAAATAACATACAACTACAAACTGGGGGACCAAACAAATTCACCAAATAACATTTCCCCTACAGCATTTATAAATCCCTTTGTAAT
This sequence comes from Sepioteuthis lessoniana, assembly GCA_963585895.1. Lineage (NCBI taxonomy): Eukaryota > Metazoa > Mollusca > Cephalopoda > Myopsida > Loliginidae > Sepioteuthis > Sepioteuthis lessoniana. The sequence continues at coordinate 32,533,486 of OY757908.1, read as the reverse complement.
TTACTAAGTTTTTTTGCTTAGATAAGACACAAGATCATATACAATGCAGAGGTACCAATTAAGACTTGAATTCATTCGTGAAGGTTTTCTTATTTAGACTGCCAACCACTACACCCGTTTGTCTGTCAGTGTTCCTTCGCTGGAAAACTTGGAAAATAAAATGTAAATTTTCCAGGACTGGAAAACCTGGAAAGTTAGAGTTATTTTCTTATTAAATCCAGGAAAAAAATTGTATTACATCCCGGAAAAATCAAAATATCTGAGACAAATTTAATGTTATTGTTACAGATAACAAATATACTTTGGATCGTTTTAAACATAATTTGGGTTTGATCGTTTTCATTAAAAACTTTATATTTCAAAAATGTATTCAAATATGCGTTTCAAATTTCAGAGTAAACATAAAAGATTATTTTCCTTGGATTTCGGATTCAATTTTTTCTAGTAACCAGAACCAGTGTCTGAAGAATATAAATAAATTATAGGTCGCTTAGTATTGTTTGTTAATTAAAACGACGCGCTCGAGGAAAAAGACTATTTTGACAGAAACTTAAAATATTATTAGGTAAATTGTAAAAGTAAGTATGAAACTTTTAATAAAGCATCTTCAATGAAAATTTTGCTATTACAAGATAAGGACAAAAATAAGAACAGACAAACGCAACCACTACTATGAACCTTGCGACAATGTCCAAACAAGTTACAAGAAATAACTTGACAGAGAAGGGTGGTCAAAGTTCAGTTGACAGACACCTATGTCGAAAAGAGGGTTAGGTTCATTAAGGCGGAAAATATGATATTGTAAGAAGTAGCTGGTACCTCTTGGTGAGGCAACTAGTCTAGGAGAAGGAAAACTCTGAATTCAAACCTGTTAAACTCCGCTTAAAAATTGACCTGGTGTCATATCCTGCCCGAGCGGAGGGGTTGGTAAATAGTACCTCTAAAGGGGAGGTATTCCTAAAATGAGGTAACCAAGCGAGTACACGGTAGTATTTTTGTAATTTATCTCTTTTAATTTTAAGTCGTTAACAATAAACATAACAAATAATAATTATTCTAATTTGCAATAAATTATTATTTTTAACTGCATAATTGCATCTGTTTGCATGCCACAGTTAAATGGAATTGGTCAAGGTCATCCATCTTTTAATAAATTCTGAAATGACTTGATGTGTTGCATTGAGTTAAAAGCTAATAGAAAAAAGATGATATGAGGGAATCTAAAAAAATTCTCTAACAGAAAATTCGGTAATTCTGACAAAATAGACGATTAAAGATTTATTTCAGGGGTGAGTGGTGGCTATTTCAAAATAATTCAAAATATTGAGGCCCAGATAAAATCCCATTTATATCGATAAAAAGAGCTAAACCCTCTTCCAATATTTTATTTATAAATATTTTTCAATTTGAGAATTTGCTACAATTTACAAGCAAATCAAATCAATTTATTTATCTCAATGAAGTTCTTGCCTCTTTTAAAAATTTTTAATAATAAAATATATTTTCTGCCGGAAGGCCCTAAAATCAATCTTTAATCAACTTTTTTTTATTTTATGATGGCCGAATTTTCCGGGCTGGGTACCGGTGATGACATGCATTTTTAAAAAAAAGTTTAGATAATAAATTCATTAAAATATTTATCTAGATAATTAATTTCATGTTTTTTTTTGGGTTTTTTTTTTTTTGTGAAATAAATTATTGTGTCACTAAATGTTTATGTACAAGTTTCAATAAAATTTACTCATGTTTTTAAATTAAAAAAATACTCACTCTGCTGAATTTAGTGGGTGAAAAATTATCTCTTTTAATTGTAAGAATCTAAACATCAAATAATACTTTATCTTTAAGAAAAGAAAATACATGAACTTTAGGGCCGTTTTATACTTCCCTTTGTGGTATAACACATCCATAAGGCATTGTTTTTGCTTATAAAGTAATTTAATATTCAAAAGAAAAAACAGATTCTTTAAAAACACTGCCGAAAAAAATCTAAAAGACAAACAACACGTTTATATACATATACATATTTCTTTTTTTTAAAATTCACAATATAATTCTTCGACTTATAATAATTCCTCTATTTTGTGGGTTTTAATAAGGGCTTTTGAAGGTCAGGGGCTAAGGGCAAGGCTGTGTTGCCGTAAGATATCTGACTCCATATTTTGGTTAAATTATTTTACCCCACATTGACTGGCTGGCGCAATGCCTAGCCCAAAGAAAGTCCCAAAAGAAATATACAAAAGAAAAGATAGAAACAGATAAGAGACGAAAACATTTCTTCCATACTTTCCTTTATTTACTTGGTGAATGGACTAACCAACGCTACGTCCCAAGACGCAGCGTGGTACCCAAAACACCAGACAGCAAAATGATGTTGGTTCGACGGACACTGCCTGACAAGACTCGGTTCACAGAAAACCTGAGTATTTATCTCTCTCCACCGGCTCCAAATTCGCCACTCCAAAATCCTTCTAATTTTGGCGCGACCGCTTCCCATTGGCTACTTTACTTTTTATTATTTTTCTTTTTTTCTGATTATTAACCAGATGGATGCGTGGAGCCTTATGCGTGGCGACGCGTTTATACATTTTCTATGTGGCACCCGACGAATCAACATCCGGTTGGGAGTTTTATTAATTCCTAAATCCCCACATATCTCCACTTTTTTGCATTGTGGTTTGTACACTTTGACTGCGATGTTGCCAAGCAAATTTGTTTTGAATAACAGTTCTCCTGGTGATGATAATGTGCGGCCTAAAGGGGTTGTCTGAAGGTACAGCTGTACCATGTCGATGTCACAGCTGCTCAATTTTGCTTTTTTTGATGGCAGATTTCATCGACTGCAAGACCATTAGACTGTTTGTATCTCGTAAACGATGTGAGGTGTTCAAATCTCCATTCTTTTGCAAACTGTTTATATGCAGCTGAATTGTAATGCAGGCTGTTATTACTGATCACTCTGTAATCCCATTATCACCAAACACTTGTTTAGTCGTGTTTATGGTTCCATACACGTTTGTGTGACAGCAGCAGCACTCCATTTATTTGTATCGTTGTCGTGCATCCTAACATGCTTTCCTATTGGATATCGAGGAGATCTCTCGTATGATGATCATAGTATGCTTTTTGTTCAGCTTTGTTTACCTCCACTTTTTTTGCATTGTGGTTAGTACACTTCGACTGGGATGTTGCTAAGCAAATTTCTGTTGAATAACAGTTCTCCTGGTGATGATAATATGTGGTCTAAAGGGGTTGTCTGAAAGTACAGCAGTACCATGTCGATGTCAAGGCTGCTCAATTTTGCTTTTTTTTATGGCAGATTTCATCGACTGCACACAACGTTCTGCAAGCCCATTAGATTGCTAGTATCTCAGAGATGATGTGCGATGCTCAAATTTCCATTCTTCTGCAAACTGTTTATATACAACTGAATTGTAATGTGGGCCATTATCACTGATCATTCTCTCTGTAATCCCATTATCACCAAACACTTGCTTAGTCGTGTTTATGACATCCTGGCTGGAGAAATTACTTAACTTTTGCGCAAAGTGATATTTTTAGCAATAGTCCACAATAAGGATAGGATTAGATCAATCAAAGTGGAACAAGTCATTGGCTACTATTTTCCATATTTTCGCAGGATCTTGTGTGGTATCAAGGTTTCAGCGTTCTCCATTTTTGGTGTTCCTGGCTGGCATCACATAGCTGGATTAACCTGTCAGTGTCTTCGTTGATGTTGTGTCAGAACACAACTTTTGGCTCGCTTCTTGCACTTTTTGATTCCCTGATGGCCATAATGGATCTTGTAAAGTAGCTCTTTTTGTATAGATTTTGGGATAATGATTCATCCTTAATCAAGATGCCAGTTTCTATAGCTAACTCATTTCGATAGGGCTTGTATGGTTGCATTTCCTCCCTAACTTCTTTGAATGTGTCGGGTCCACCTTACATGATTATGTCTCTTAGTTTGCATATTGTTGAATCAGCATTAGTTGCTTGTTGAATCTCTGACTTCTGTGTTGAAACTTGGACAAAATTGACTTTTATGTCCAGATCAACTATTATTTCATAAATTATGAATACTAGGCCATCAATTTTTCTACATTCATTCTGTTGTGTCTAAACGTCTACATGATTTTTGATTGCTTATAAAATAAAAGGCTATACACTCTGTGTGTTAAATGTGAATTGTAGCTTATGAATCTTTTGACCTTCATACCTTTTTGTTTAAAAGTCTTTGATTGTTTATGAAATCATCATCATGATCATGTCGCGCCATTAGCACAGATATTCATGACCCTCTCTCGCCACCCATCCCTATCGTCCATTGCTTCTGGCAGGTATTCAGGGCTACATCCCATATCGGCACAGAACTGTTGTATGTAGGTTTTACCTGGTCGTCCTGCCTTTGCTCGGCCATGTGAAGGGGTCCACAGGAGTACATCTCTTATGAGTTTGTCCTTCCTTCTCCAGCAGTGTTCCGCATGTTTGGTTCGTATAATTTTGATAGCTTTTGTGATGGGGGTTTGTGGCTGTACAGCTGCTGCTTTGTGGGGTGCTGCCTCTGGGACTTGTTCAATATTGCACAAAGCATTCTTGTGTAGTTGCCGTCAAGTTTTTTTTCCATATGTTTAGTTTGCCTTCACGTAGTGCATCCATATAACAATATCGACAAGACCGCTGCTTGTAAGAAACTGCGTTTCATTTTATCAGTTAGATCTGTCTTCTATATGACCGATAGCATATCAATAGCTGTCCATGTCTTTGCTAGTCGCTTGTTGATATCTGTCTCAGTTGATGAGACACTGCTTGTTACACGGAACGCATATCTGAAAGGACACATATCAACACACACTGGAGAAGGTTCTTTTCATTGGGTAATCTGTGGAGCTAGATTTTCACAGAATTCTGGTCTCAAAAAACATGTCAACACATACTGGAGAAAAACCTTTTCATTATGAAATCTGTGGAGCTAAATTTTCGCAGAATTCTAGCCTCAAACCATACATGTATACACATACTGGAGAAAAACCTTTCCATTGTGAAATCTGTGGAGCTCAATTTTCCTACAAGTCAGCTCTCAAAAGACATATGTTAACACACTGGACAGAAGCGTTTTCTTTGTGAAATCTGTGGAGCTAAATTTTCACTGAATGCACATCTCAAAAAACACATGTTAACACACACTAGAGAAAAACCTTTTCATTGTGAAATCTGTGGATCTCGATTTTCCCATGATTTACATCTCAGAACACATATTTCCACACACACTGGAGAGAAACCTTTTTCTTGTGAAGTCTGTAGATCTTAATTTTCCTATAAATCATATCTCAAAACACACATGTTAACACAAATGGAGAAAAACCTTTTCATTGTGAAATCTGTGGGTCTAAATTTTCCCTTAATTCCTCCCTCAAAAGACACATATCAACACACGCTGGAGAGAAACCTTTTCATTGTGAAATCTGTGGAGCTAAATTTTCCTTCAATGCAAATCTCAAAAGACACATGTCAACACACACTGGAGAGAAGTGTTTTGATTTTGAAGTCTGTGGAGCTAAATTTTCACGGAATGATTATCTCAAAGGACACATGTCAATACACACTAGGGAGAAACTTTTCATTGTGAAATCTGTGGAGCTAAATTTTCCCACAATTCCAGTCTCAAAAGCCACTTGTTAACACACACTGGAGAGTAACCTTTTTGTTTTGAAATTTGTGTATATCAACTATTATAAGAACTTTCCCTCACAAAAAAATTCTTCTTTTAATGAAGACCTATGTAGTTGAGTATAACTAAAAAATAAACAACTCCAAAGAAATATTCTTATTTGTCTTATTGCTTTTATATTTACCGTCTCTGTCTCTGTCTATATATATATATATATACATACATACATATATATATATATATATATATATATATATATATATATATTTATATGGAAGTAAATGATGGAAATGAATTTGAAAAGATTTAATGCTGAATTTGTCAATGAACTGCCAATTAGAAAAATATTACTGTTGTCTAATGGTAAACAAGCAAAAAAGACATTGTAAAAATCCTTTTAAATCAGTAACTATAACTTTATTCCTTCCTTCATTATGTCTCTTTATTGAGGGCCACCAGAAGATTGAGTGTCATATTATTCTTGCTAGCATTCATACTGGACTTTGACAGCTTCTTTGTGTAAATCTGTCAGCTTTCCCGATATTGTCCTAGTTTGTTGTTCATACTTTCTCCATTTCAGTTGTCACACTTTTCTACAGTGGATAAAACCTATTGGCATTAGCAATTTGTATTCGGGGCCTTTAAAGCAGGGTGGTGGTTAACTAATCACCATAAAGACAACATGAAAATTTCGAGGAAACTAGGATTGTTTACATGGAACATCGTAATGAGTTTAAACTTTTCATCCGTTGATGACTCTTGGGTGATGAAAAAGAATTTTCATTGAACAAATGGTTATTTTTATGACATTTCAACAATTTTACAAGCTTTTCTTCTCAGAAACTTTTCTACTGATGATGACCTAAAGTCTAAACAAGTTGAGAACTATTTACAAAGAAATATTGGTTGTGTATCCTGATCTCAACACAGTAAATGAGGTTTTTTTCCTGAAAAATTGCCAAAAGTATCGGACTCCATGGTATCATTGGCAGAGCACAGGACCAGCAGAAAACAACCACTATTTATCACTTATCCAAATGAAAAAACTAAATGAAATCTACCAGAGTCTGATTCAGAGACATAAGGCATCAGATTTCCCAAGATGGACTGTACTTGAATCATTCCAAAGGTCCTGCCAAGCCAAATTATCTAAATTCTTAATAGAGAAAGTTACTTCAAACAGAGCAACCCTTCAGAATGTCAAAAATACTTGAAATAGCAATTTGCTGATGATAGGAAACAGTCTGATGCACGGCAAAATACCCTCAAAACGAACATGTTCCACACCACAAAATTCAAGGCATATCTGCATGAGAGATTAATACCTTAAAAAGTGTTATTAGAAGCAGGAAGTTGTTAGCTCCATCAGAAGTAAGGACAGCAGCATTGGGAAAGCAAGGGTTCCCAGATTACCAAAGAATAACCATTAGAAAGTATGGAGAGGAAATTCAGACATATACATATATTCTGACTTTCAAAAAACTTAAGATACCTAACGCATTAAAAATTGGATATTGCCTTGAGAGGGTGGAACAATACATCTCGCACCTTTGAGGTGCTTTTAATGTCAAAGATAAAGCTACCACAAGGAGGGTTTCAGAGGACATTAAGCATATGTAAAGTGTGGTCATGAAGACTCGGACAACATTGAGGAATATTGCTCTAATTGAAACTAAATGCCCAAAATCTCCACAAAACCACACGGCTTTTTCAACATCTTGTGACATATACAAAAGAGAGAAAAAATACATGAAATAAAGTACAAGCAAAATGTGACTTTTTTAGGAGTTAGGCGGATAGTAGGATCTTCAAGGGAGGAACACTTATGCCACTGTATCACAGAGGGTGAATCCAGTGAGAAACAGCAATCTATAAATTTAAGTCGTTAGTATATAAGGACATAATGGTACCTTTACTTATTGATTGTCTGTTTTGTTTTTATGGTATATCAACCTTTATAGGTTATTCAATGCCCAATCCATTTCATAAAAATGAACAGTTCACTTCAGGCAGGATCAAAACCGCGAAGGAACGAGATCGCTGCAAGCTAGACGTGTGCGCAACCGACCGTGAGCTGATATTTGCTTGCCTCACTGGTAGGACGACGACGAAGAAGAGGGATCACTACAAGCCAACGCAAGCGGGCTCTGTCAGTGGACTTTGAAACGTTTTACGCCACCAGGCTGGGATGGACCGAAGGATGGGTCCATGCAAGGGCTTCAAACGTTCGACCTAAGCTAGAACTTTTAGCTACCAGGCTTGGATCGACCGAATGAATGGAATCACAAGCAAGTGTCAAATTCAGCCAAAAAGCCCGGCATGGAAGGAGTGAACTGGATGTAAAAAGGCCACACTCCTGTGGCCCTTCGACCACGAACTGGCAAGCAATCTGGGTTAAGTAGTTGCTTTTATAAAGGAAAGGAGCAGCTATAAAAATGGTCTCGGCGGTAAATATTCGCAGTTGTCAACAATCCTTTCTTAAACAGAGCTACAATGAAATAACTCATTGTAAATCGAAGAAGAGGTTTTAAATACGATGTATTTAAGTAAGCTGTTGAGAACTAAATTTGAAAAGACATTTGGAATTAATCAATTTCAAAAATTTCGAAGTCCTAGATGCAGCTACATGATCGAAGCGAGTAATTGGTGTTGGTCGAAATCGAAGAGAAGCAACTAGATGATCGAAGCGAGTAGCTGGTGTTGGTCGAAGTGGAAGTGGATTGTACCAAAATAGTTGTGCTTTTGCTGTGCTAAGGCACTCGAACGGACGAGGGAAACGACAGCTAACGCTAACCCGTGCTTTAGTGCAGCACAACCGTGCGAACGGACAAGGGAACCGACGGCTAAAGGTAACACGTGCTTTAGCGCCGCGCAGCCGTGCTAACGTATCGAGCAAATGGACCAAGAAGCCATGGCTAAGATTTGCGGTATCTTAGTACTGCGCAGACAGGGGACCGATAGCTAAAGCTAACCGGTGCTTTAGCGCTGCGCAGCTTAGCGGACGAACAGACAACGGAACCGACTGAATGGTTAAGACCAGATGGTCTTAGGGTCCTCTTTGTGTTTGCCTCATAGCCGTCTATTTTGACGAGTCCGTAAGGACTGTCAGAGATACTCCAATCCGCAGAAGGAAACCTCTAATGGTCCTTAAAAGGACCTTTTAGCATATCTAGGTGATGGAAGGCGAATGCGACCACGAGATGTTGGACTTAGCCTTGGAAGTAATGCGAATGCGACCACGAGATGTAGGATTCAGCTTTAAGAGCTTCGCTATTAAAAGCTAGCCGCCGACCGTCGAAAAAAGGCTTATTGATATCCAGCAGGAGTAGTGACAGGGGAACAGGGCTGCCTAAGCGTAAAGTTCTTCTTTTAAAAAAATAGGAGTGGAAGTACACTTATTCTTTTGCCAGGGATAGGCTTTGGAATATAATTCACTTTATTTTGATCGAGTTACTTTTGACAGAGGAGCCCTAAGAATGATATAAATGTCATTTATTCCCTTTTTTCTTTTAGTGGTAGCGGCAGGTCAGCGTTATATAACGTTTTACATCCGGTCGTAGCCGGATGTAATGTTTAAGGTTTGAGTGATCCGGTTTGTTTACGTTTTTAGGCGGGTCAGGAGAGATTAATAAAGAAAAATTTCACTGCTTTGCATCATACAACCAATGCATTCTAGATCTGACTAAGTATTGCTTAGAAGAATCGAAAATGCTGTACATATTAGATGGCAAATTTCAAACTGATCAACTTGCAGTAAAGTTTGTTTAGTAGTGGGGATCAGTATAATATCTCGATACGGAAAGTTTTGAATGTGAAAAAATTAGAATGCCCATTGACCAATATAATGTTAATTCTTTTTATATTTTTTCCATTATTTGCTTCCATATATATGTATACTTATAAGAACTATATATATATATATATATATATATATATATATATATATATATATATATATATATATATAAGAACCTTAAATATAGCAGCTATATATATATATATATATATATATATATATATAAGAACCTTAAATATAGCAGCGTTGTGATCATGAATTAAGCACAAAATCATAAGCAATGTTTTCCTATAGTCCCCTAAACATGGACACAATGACGTTGGCCAAACAAGAAAAACGTCCTCTGATAGTCCGCGGGAACACAGGATACCATCTAAAGAACTTATTAAAGCAATATCTGATGGACAGAAATGGAGAGAGTATCAAAGGAATCCATGTTATCAGCATTGAGAAGGTTTCTTGCCAGTGTGTGTTGACATGTCTCTTTTAAGATTTGAGTTGTGGGAAAATTTAGCACCACAGATTTTATAATGAAAATGTTTCTCTCCACCTAGTGTTGACGTGTGTTTCCAGATGTGATCTCAGGGAAAATGTATTCACTGATGTCACTATCATATTTACAAACCCCTCCGCTCGGGCAGGATATGACACAAAGTCAGTTTTTAAGCGGAGTTTAACAGGTTTCAATTCAGAGTTTTCCTTCTCCTAGACTAGTTGCCTCACCAAGGCTGAAGAACCTAATCTGTCCTACTATTTACCCATAGCTGGAGGGAGAATAATTGGATTCATACCTTTCCCCAAGGGTATATGTGAAATGCGATCAGTCTCGTCTAGGATTTGAACTCGTGTCGCCGTGTGCATTTCCTACGACGATAACCATTACACCACGGGCACCTGATGTCACTATGAATAGGTTTTTCCCTGTGTGTTTTGAAATATATCTTTTAAGATAAATGTCTAGAAAAATAAAATGGAATTCTGTGAAATTTTAGCTGCACAGATTTTACCAATTAAAGGGTTTCTCTCCACAATGTAATGCACAGATTTTTGTATTTAAATGGACAGTCTTTAAATAAATGCAATTCTCCACACCCGTAACACGGATTAATTTTGAAAAACGGTTTATTTTTCTTGCCTTGTGGTTTATTCTTTATCTTATGAATATTTGAAATATCCCTTTCTTCAATTTTTGCTGTGTCAACTCTCAAATTTGAAATATGCAGGCATTCTTCAGCTGGGCTTTGTAAAGTTTTTTTTTTTTTTTTGGTCTTGTTCCAATTTGGTTAATTGCCTCGTAGGAACTCCTTTTCAAACGGTGAGGTTAATCCTTGAATGAAAATCAAACATTCAAACATGTCTGGTGTAATTTCATTTAACTGGAAGTTTTCACTGTACCTGTTAACTGTACTGGCGAAAGTTGTCTAGTCTTAAGAATCCTTTTACGTCATGTTGAGACATTGCCAATGAGTATTAAACACTGAACTTTGTTCCCCAAATATTTTCGTTAGCATATGGATAGTTTCACCGGGCTGCCTTGGCAGAATAAATTTTACGTATTTTTCATGTTCTGCCGCCCCGAACTTGCCTCGTAAAACTCTTACTTTTTTCTCGTCGGGCCATTTTTCATAATCTTTTTCAAAAATATTCGTACCTTCACAAATATGACTCAAATGTCACATCTTCTTCTGGTTTGTAAATAAATTCGCCGACTGAATTTATTACCGACTCTTGCGAGAATATATTTAAATTTTCCGGGTCATTTTCTTTCGTAAGACATTTGAAAAGTTTCCCGAATCTTTTTTCTTATCGATCAATGCTCTCATGGAGTCTTTTAAAATCCTCTTGTCGTTGATTTTCCTGTAGTTTTAAGTCTTCTTGTCGTTGTTTTTCTTGTTGTTTTAGGAATTCCAACATGCAATATTTAAAGTCCTCCATTGTATATCCTTGAACGTCCTTTTGTATGTAGTTTACTGTAAATTTGAGTCTGCAAATCCTTCGTCGACAATTGTTAGAGGATTTTTGTTTGTGAATACGAAATCTTCGAATCCTTCGTTGCCAACTCTTGTATCGTGGTAAGGAAGAAATACACCGAGAAATAGAGTTAATTATCTATTAAATGAAGTGGTACAGTCCTGCAGATATCATAAGTCTCGCGCTGTTGGTGTTAGGTCCAAGTTGGTCTTACTACTGACCGAGATCTTTCAGTAATGACCGTGCTTAAGAAACGCGACGTCTTTTATTCCTCCGCGATACCGGTGTGTTAGCGCATTACAAAAAAACAACAAAAAACATGTAGTCTTTAGAATTTTGTTGAAAATATGTTTTAAATAGACCTCATCTTTTATTAATTTAATTAGGAAAAAGTCATTTAATTCCGATGTTTAATCGATTCAAAGGAATTTTGTTAAAAGCTGCTTTTAGCAGATATATATTTTTGTACGTACGTATAAAAAGATTGTTTAAAGACCATCAATAAAAAAAAATCGACTCTATTCACAAAACATTTCCCAAATATTTGTAATTACCTTTTATTTTAAATCTTATGCTTTCACCCCATTAAAAGAAATATACTATGGTGTTTCAAAGGTAATTTATGATATTGTTTGCTATTTGACTCTATTCTGGGTTATTCTATTCTTATGCCACGTTACCTTGGTGGTTTAACTTCTTGGATATGAAGGCTGTAAAGGAATTATATGAAAGAAGGAGATAGTAAAAGATATGAGACGAAGATATCTTTTATATTTTGCCTTTATTTCTGAGTTCAACAACCATTCAGTGGGTGAGGAAATTCTTCCTGAATACAAATGAAATGGTTGAATCTCCCAGTCAAGGTGTTAAAATGTGTTAGTCATTCTTGGGTATATATGTTCAAATTTGGTATTTAAAGCGTTAACAACGAGTTAAATGCTTTTGGGAGGTATGTCTACATCTGATGTTTTCCGTGGTAGTCATTAAGTCCGTTGTATGGTGTCTTAATTGTGATTCTGACGAGGTCATTATTTGGTGTTTTTAGTCGAGGGTCGTTAGTAAAAGAGGCCGCTGCTACTAGTGAAAAGGTTAGCCAACGCATCGTCTAGAGACGGACACATGGCGCCTTCTACCACTAGCAAGAGAGATTTAGGTGTTGTCATTCCGCTGGTCACTGCTGAAAGAGAACGAGATTCTTTCTTTTATCGGGACAGTTCCTTCTCTAATTTATATGAGAAAGCTAAACTTTCTTGTAAGCATGGAGAAAGCTGACGACCGTAAAGTCTTTTCTTTCTTTCATTCCAAGTTTTCTAAACCAGCACTGTTAAGAAAGCTGACAGAATTACCCCCCTTTCAGTAAAACAGCCTATTGAAAGAGAAATAAACTGAGACATAACAGACGTTTGACTCAACACCAGAGAATCGATTGTCGCAGAAGTTTGTTAAATACTTGTTAATTTTACAACTGAATGAGAAACACGATGAAAATGTAAGTAAAGACTTTCTTTCACATCTACTTTCTTAGTTTCATTCTACTATCAGTAGTAATGTAGAAAAAGAAATCTAAAATTGATATTTACATTCCTCATTGTCATAAGATGGGATTGTATAGCTCAGATGAATCGGATTTTGAAAGCAGGGAACGAATTGTCCATGTACACCGGTTTCTAGACCTGTTCGTTCTTTTGTTAAAAGTCAGAAACAACGTTGGATTTGTTCTTTGATAAAAATTTTTGAAACTTCCAATTAATTTAAAGATTCAAAGGTAAGTGAAATATTCTAAATATTTCTAAACACAAAGAAATCCCAATTGAAATAACATTGTGAAATTTGAACTGCTATCAGTTTTTGTTTTCGTGGTAATAAATCTTAAAGAAAATGTTACACTTCTCTGATTTTTGTCCATTCGTACATTTATATAAATGGGATAAAAATCAGGATTTAAAGAGAAAGGTAATTCCAAATATTATAAATAATAGGGAAACATTATAAATAATAGGGAAATATTATGAATAATAGGGAAATATTTTGTGAATAGAGTCGATGTTTTTTTTATTGATTGTCTTTCAAAAAATTTTCCTTTTAAATCGCCTAATGTTCCGATTTTAATGAATTTAAACGAATTTTTCCCATTTAAAGAAATAAAAGATGAGGTTTGTTTAAAATATGTGTTCACCAATATTCTAAGGACTAGAAGTTTTTTTTATTGTTTTGCTGTAATGCACCAACCACCGTCAATCATTTTGTTAATGTAACTCACATAATGAAGGTGTAACTGAACAAGTTTTACATTTTTTAAGAGATAATTTAATGGAAAATGACGACCAATTTTTGCTTTTGTGGGCATTTTTTTTTCTTTATTGATTTTCGAAGGTTAATCTGAAAATTTTGTTTAGAAAAAAGAAAATGTTCAGGGTAAATGTTTCCTTTTTTTTAATTTTTTAGATTAAAACATTTTCCTCCATAGATTAAAGTCTTCCACTCGCTGCAGATGATTTGGATTTTGTTTATCAATTTAAAAATAATGATTAGATAAAATCAAAGAATTAAATGACAAAAAAAAAAAAGACCTAATAATATTTTTTTAGTTTTTGTTTTTGCGTGTGTTATTTCATTAGAGGATAGAGTTTCAACGAAAACCCGCTAGTGGTACAGTATTTAATTGAGATAATCCTTTTACGATAATTTACTTACATTGTTGCAGAGCCGATAAGCATGTCGATCCCGCAATTGAATTAAGTTTAATGCATATGAGTAAGTGACGGCCAAAGACAATGAAGGAAGCAAAGGCGAGGTAACAAATATAACAAAAGTGACAATTTATTGTCAGATTTACAAACATGTGTGTAAAGTCCGTGGTGGTTGTATTCGGTCTTCAGCTAGAATTGTAATGTTGATAGCTGGTATGGTTGAGTCGTAGATGTGCGCCGCTGGATGTTAGTTGCGGGTAGCTGACGTAGGTTGAGTCGTAGAATGCAGCTGAATGATCATAGCTGGAAGCTGAGGAGTGGTTGAGTCGTAGAATGCAGCTGGATGATCGTAGCTTGAAGCTGAGGTTGGATGAGTCGTAGAATGCAGCTGGATGATCGTAGCTGGAAGCTAAGGTCGGATGAGTCGTAGAATGCAGCTGGATGATCGTAGCTGGAAGCTGAGGTCGGATGAGTCGTAGAATGCAGCTGGATGATCGTAGCTGGAAGCTGAGGTCGGATGAGTCGTAGAATGCAGCTGGATGATCGTAGCTGGAAGCTGAGGTCGGATGAGTCGTAGAATGCAGCTGGATGATCGTAGCTAGAAGCTGAGGTCGGTTGAGTCGTAGAATGCAGCTGGATGATCGTAGCTGGAAGCTGAGGTCAGTTGAGTCGTTGAAGTGCAGCTGGATGATCGTAGCTGGAAGCTGAGGTCGGTTGAGTCGTAGAATGCAGCTGGATGATCGTAGCTGGAAGCTGAGGTCAGTTGAGTCGTTGAAGTGCAGCTGGATGATCGTAGCTGGAATCAGTCGTGGTTGGTAAGTCGATATCCTGGTTTGACAGTACGTTGGCTTAATCGGGGGGGGGGTCGATTTGGTTGCAGGCCCGTCCTGCGAGTTGTATGTGGGCCAGATGTTGCAATGCTAGGGCAGTCCGTAACAGCGAGTCGTACGTGGACGGCATGCTACATTGCAGGATCGTCGAGGTCGAAATCAGTATTGGCGGATTAGTCGTGTAGAGTCGGGCGAGTTGGGGACTAAGACTAAGCTGTGTCTTAGTACTATGGACCAAGGGAGCGAACGGAGTGACCGTGGCTAAGATTTGCCAGGCCTTAGTACAGACGAGATCGAGCGAACGAGTCGGAGAAGCCAGGGCTTCGTCGTGCCCCATAGCTGTACGGAAGTATCGAGGCGATTGCTAAGGCTTTGCCGTGTCAAAGCCGTGCGGATGTGTTGGACGATAGCTATGGCTGGGTTGCGCCAAAGCTGTGCGGACGTATCGGACGCTAGCTAAAGCTTTGCCATGTGAAAGCCCTGCGGACTTATCGGAGGGTAGCTATGGCTGTGTCGCACCAAAGATGTACGGACGTATCGGACGATAGCTAAGACTTTGCCGTGTCAAAGCCGATCAGACGTTAGCTAAGGCTGAGTCGCGCCGAAGCTGTACGGACGTATTGGACGGTAGCAAAGGCTTTGCCATGTCAAACCGTGTGAACGATAGCAAACGCTGTTCATCGCCCAAGCTCTGCACAAACAAGCAGACAGGCCAGGAGGCTGAGGCTAAGATTTGCGTTATCTTAGCGCTGCGCAGATAGTGAAGCGGTAGCTAAAGGCTAAATCGTGCTTTTAGCGCTGCGCAGCCAAGCAGATGAGCAGAACCGATCGAAGGTTAAGACCGGCTGGTCTTAGGATCCTTCTTCGTGTTTGCCTCCAGGCCGTCTATTTCGACTGGTAGTTAAGGACCGTCAGAGATACTTCAACCTGCAGAAGGGGACCTCTTATGGACCTTAAAAGGACCGTTTGTGCATAACTATGTAATGGGTAAGCCGAATGCAACCACGTAACGTAGGATTCGAGCCTTTCGGAGCCTGCTGAGACCGGCTCCTGAGAGCATCCGAAGAACTCTAAATTTTGCCGTAGAAGCCTTTGTTATATAAAAGTGGCGTGGCGCCACACTGCCGAGTTGTGTAAACAGAAAGTTATTCTATAAAAATGGGCGAAAAGATAAATCACTTCTTTAGCCTGATATAGGCTAGCGAAGATAATATATTCCATTTTTATAGCGTTGTTTCTGACAGAAATGTTCTGTAATTATTGTTAATTTTAATTTATCCCTTTTTTATCTGAAACAAGAAGTTAAGGTCGTAAAAGGGGCTTCGTCACTTCCGATCGTTACCAGATGTTGTTTTTCTAGGGCGAGCGAGTAATCCGTTGTATTTATGTTAGTGAACAGGTTACGACAACATAAAACCACGGATTGTTTCTGTAGAAAGAAAGAGACATGGTTTACTCTTGAAATTAAAGTCGATATAATTTCCGTATAACATTTGAATACTGAATTATTTTCTATCTATATTTATTTATGTCTACTAATCTATATGATCTTTTATTCCTTATAAAATAAAAGTCTATATAATCTCTACATTAATTTTGAATACTAGTCCAATTTTTCTACATCCATTCTTTTGTGTCTAAAAGTCTAGAATATCTTTGCTTATAAAGAAAAAGACTATATAATCACTATATTAAATGTGAATTGTAGCTCATGAATCTTTCTACTTTCATACCTTTTTTTTTAAAGTTTTGATTGCTTTTGAAAAAATCTCGGTATTAAATTTGAATAAAAGTCAATGAATCTTTCTACCTCCATCCATTTGCTTCTGATAGTAGTCTACATGATCTTTTCTTAAATATAAAAGTCTATATTATATCTGTATTAGATTTGAGTAGTAGTTCATCAATGTTTCTAACGTCATTTCTTTGTATCTAAAAGTCTACAGGATTTTAGATTACATATAAAAAAGCCTTTATAATCTTCCTACCTTCATTTATTAGTCTAAAATCTACATGATTTTTGATTGCATGTAAAATTAAAAAAGAATAACTCTATAGTGTGTGTATTAGAATTGAATAGTTCTTTATCAATCTTTCTACCTTTATGTTTTTTCTATGTAAAAGACTTCAGGATGTTAGATTACTTATAAAATAAAAAAAATTATATAATTTCTCTATTAGATATGAATAATAGTTAATCAATCTTTTGACTTTCTAAACTAATTGTCAAAAAGACTTTGATTCTTTATTAAATAAAAGTCTCTATAATTAATACTAGTCCATCAATCTTTCAACATTTATTCGTTCGGACTGAAAGTCTTCTTGATTTTTGTTACTTAAAAAATGAAAGATTATAGAATCTTTCTTTCAAAATTTAAGAGTACTCAATCAATGTTTCAACTTTCTTTCATTTGTTTCGGTCTAAAATTCTACATGGTCTTTGATTTCTTGTTGAATGTTTATAGCATAAATGTGTCTTTAGGTAACATCCTCTAGTGTTGTATAAAAAATTCTGCATTTAAGGAAAACAAGAGACATATTTATTCATGAAATATAGGTTTTATTACATAAGTAAATTTCTTGTTTTTTCGTTTATAGGTTTGATCATAAAGAGCAATCTTGAAAAAGAGAGATTATTATACTGTCAAATTTGTGGATTACATTCAAGAGAGAAACCCTTATCTGGGGAAATCTATGAGGCTACATTTTCGCAGTATTCTAATCTTAAGTAACATATGACAGCACACCCGGAATATAAAAGTTTAATTACAAAATCTGTGCGGCTAAAATTTCTCGGCATACCTTTCTAAATAAATACTTTTCAATACACACTAGAGGGAAACATTTTCATAGAGAAATCTATAGAGATAAATTTTGCCAGAAGTCCAGTCTCAATAGAGACATATCAACAGACCTTGAAAAGAAACCCTTAAGTTGTGAAATCTGTGGAGTGAAATCTTCCCTGAATTTGGGTCAGAAAACACTCATGTCACCACACACTGGAGATAAACCTTTTCATTGTGACATCTGTGGAGCTAAATTTTCCCGGAAATCCAATCTCAAAGCACATATGTCAACACACACTGGCGATAAACCTTTTTATTGTAATATCTGTGGAGCTCAATTTTCCCACAATTCCAATCTCAAAACACACATGTCAACACACACAGGAGAGAAACCTTTTCATTGTGACATTTGTGGATCTAAATTTTCCTGGAATTCCAGTCTCAAAACACACATGTCAACACACACTGGAGATAAACCTTTTCATTGTAATATCTGTGGAGCTCAATTTTCCCAGAAGGGAAATCTCAAAACACACATGTCAACACACATTGGAGAGAAACCTTTTCATTGTGAAATATGTGGATCTAAATTTTCTCTGGGGAGACGTTTCAAAACTCACATGTCAACACATAGTGGAAAGAAACCTTTTCATTGTGAAATCTGTGGAGCTAAATTTTCCCTGAAGGGAACTCTCAAAAGACACATGTCGACACACACTGGAAAGAAACCTTTTCATTGTGAAATCTGTGGAGCTAAATTTTCCCAGAAAGTACATCTTAAAACACACATGTCAATACACACTGGTGAGAAGCCTTTTCGTTGTGAAATCTGTGGGGCTAAATTTTTACAGAATTATGGACACAAAACACATATGTCAACACACACTGGAGAGAAACCTTTTCAATGTGAAATTTGTGGAGCTAAATTTTCCCAGAGAGGAAATCTCAAAACACACATTTCAACACACACTGGAGAAAAACGTTTTCATTGTGACATCTGTGGAGCTAAATTTTCCCATAATTCCAATCTCAAAACATATATTTCAACACACGCTGGAGTGAAATATTTTAATTGAAAAATCGGTGGAGATAAATTTTCTCAAAAAGGATGTCTCAAAACACATTTATACACACACTGGATAGAAATCTTTCTGTTGTGAAATCTGTGGAGCTAAATTTTCCCTGAAGGTAACTCTCAAAAGACACATGTCAACACACTCTGGAAAGAAACCTTTTCATTGTGAAATCTGTGGAGTTAAATTTTCCCTGAAGGGAACTCTCTAAAGACATGTCAACACACACTGGAAAGAAACCTTTTCAATGTGAAATCTGTGGAGCTACATTTTCCCACAATTCCAGTGTCAAATCACACATGTTAACACACACTGGAAAGAAACGTTTTCATTGTGAAATTCGTCGTGCTAAATTTTCCCACAATTCCAATCTCAAAACACACATGCTACTTCACTCCGGAAAGAAACCTTTTCAATGTGATGTCTGAGGATGTAAGATTTCCAGATTTCCTATCTGTGGATCTAAATTTTCTCTGGAGAGATGTTTTAAAACTCACATGTTAACACATAGTGGAGAGAAACCTTTCCATTGTGAAATCTGTGGAGCTAAATTTTCCCTCCAGGGAACTCTCAAAAGACACATGTCGATACACACTGTAGAGAAACCTTTTCATTGTGAAATCTGTGGAGCTAAATTTTCCCAGAAAGTACATCTTAAAACACACATGTCAATACACACTGGTGAGAAGCCTTATCATTGTGAAATCTGTGGGGCTAGATTTTCACAGAATTATTGTCTCAAAATAACATTTGTTCTTTTGAAAGATAACGTCTGCTGTTACTGGAGGGTGCATTTTTGTTTGTGAAAAGGGTTTGACTCAACTGATAATCTTTTTGTAATTCCCTGACGAAACTTAATGCTTTCATTCTTCTGTTGGTTAAAACCACATTCTTTAATATTTAGTTTGGCCTTTATACAACTTTCTTCTTATTAATTTCTTCAGTCCTTGAAAAATGTTCTTTTATCAATTCCTTTTCTTTAGAAAGATAATTGGTATATAATTCATCGTCTTCCTCCAACATTTTGATCTCCGTTGTAATATCCTTTTCGATTAGACTCATTAAGGGGTTTTACCTCTTTTAAATTTTCATACTCGACTGCCATGTTGAATATATATATATATACATAACACATGGTTTTATTTTAATATTCAATTTGACTAAAAGGTAGACTAAATTGAATTGTTTTCATGTTGGAACAGGTCTACATGTTTTGGTCCCCCGGCGAGAAAGGAGGAAGAGTGTGTTGAGATGAGAAGGAATTTTAGCTGCTAAATGCCTGAGCAAAATGTACATCGTTACGGTTATGGCATTGTTAAATGTCTGAGTGAGATATGGTCGCCATAGGTGTAGCAAAAGTCGTGTTTGCTGGTTAAGGACAGGAATGATGTAGTCACCCATAAATGCGTGGTCCTGGTTGATGTAGGAGAGAAGCATGAATGTCTCCAGAAAAAGTTGACCAAGGATTAAGTAGCTGGATGTTTGAGCGGAATTATGCGTCACTGTTGACACAGCAAAAGTTGAAGGTGACATAAAGGTGTTCCTGTGTGTGGCGGATGGAAGGCATCTAATTCATATTCCACTGGGAAGCCTTGGTCTAAGAGAGATAGACTCAAGAGGTCCATTAATTAGATGGCTTTCCTCATGGTGTTATGATGATGCTACTATGAAGGGAGCGGACAGTAAGTACGTCTGTCCTTTTCAAAAGGTCCTGAGAAAGAGAGAGAGAGCATTTTTGCCGCGGCTTTTATTCAGCTTTCAAACTCCCGCGTCGAACAATGCATTTTTTAAATCTTAAATCACAGAGTGATTTAACGGTGAACCGAACGCAAAACTGAAAATAGATCTTCCTGCTTAATATAGCGATGAAACAAAACGCACCACTGAATATAGTTCTTTTTGCTACATAGTAATTAACAAAAATGCCCTTCACCTGCATCTATGGAAGAAAAGGTTTTAAGTTTAATGAAGAAGAAAAAGGAAAATATTTACCCTGAATATTAGCTCGTTTATTGAATACATTTTCAGACTGACTCTCGAAAATTAATAAAGTAAGAAAAAATGTCCACAAAAGCGAGATTGGTCGTCATTTTATCGTTTTTTGAACTTCAAAAATAAGGCATCCCTTCGAATGACTATATATCTATTATAAAAAAATGTAAAGAAAATCTCATTCTTCATGAAATCATCTCTTAAAAAAAAGAAAACTCATTCAGTTGAACCTTCATTACGTGAGTCTCATTTACAAAATGATTGACAGTGGGTTGGCGCATTACAACAATTTTTTTTAAAAAACACGTAGTCTTTAGAATTTCGTTGAAAACATGTTTTAAATAAACCTCATGTTTTACTGATTTAATTAGGAAAAATTCATTTAAATCCGATAACAATTAGATTCAAAGGGATTTTGTTAAAAGTTACTTTTAGAAGATATACTTTTTTGTACGTACGTATAAAAAAGGTTGTTTAAAGACCATCAATGAAAATAAATCGACTCTATTAACAAAATATTTCCCTAATACTTGTAATTACCTTTTATTTTAAATCCTGATCTTTCACCGCATTAAAAGAAATATAGGAATTGACAAAATAAAAAGAGTAACGTTTCCTTTAAGAGTTTAAACATAAAAACTGACTGCTGTTCAAATTTCGCCATGTTATTTCATTTGGGATTTCTTTGTGTTTAGAAATGTTTAGAATATTTCACATTCGATCGAATCTTTAAATCATTCACAAGTTTCAAAAATTTTCCTTAAACAACCAACAAATCTAACGTTGTTTCTGACTTTTAACATTAACACCCAAGAGAACAAACAAGTCTAGAAAACGGTGAGTATGAAGAATTCGTTCCTTGCTTTCAAAATCCGATACATTTTGTCTCCACAACCACACTCTTATCTCGATGGGAAATGTAAGTATCAATTTTAGATTTTGTTATTACATTATTTTGGTGAGCTTTTTTCCTGGATTCAACTTTTGTCGCCCTTTTCCACACCAACACAACCTTTTGTTTTAGAAAATATTTTTAACAGAAATATCTTCAGTAAATAATCCATACATCAAAATTAAACTAAATTTGACAACTTTTAGGTTGGGTTTTAACAAGTAAAAATAGTCTCTACATAGTTTCGTTTTTACTTAAATTATTGTACACCATCACTTAAGGGCATCAACTTAAAAAGTTAAACCGATATTTGACTAAAAAGTTGAAAAACAAAAATAAACATTATTTTGAATGAAATCTTATTTTTGTACTTATCTTGTAATAGCAAAATTTTCATTGAAGATGCTTTATTAAAAGTTTCATACTTACTTTTACAATTTACCAAATAATATTTTAAGTTTCTGTCAAAATAGTCTTTTTCCTCAAGTGCATCATTTTAAATTAACAAACAATACAAAGCGACCAATAATTTCTTCATTTTCTTCAGACACTGGTTTTAGTTACAAGAAAAAATTCAATCCGAAACCGGAAATCCAAGGAAAATAATCTTTTATTTTTATCCTGAATTTTAAAACGCATTTACATTTAAATAGATTTTTAAAATATCCAGTTTTAATGTAAACTATCAAACCCAAATTATGTTTAAAATGATCCAGAGTATATTTGTTATCTGTAACAATAACATTAAATTGTCTCAGATATTTTGAATTTTCCTGAATAATATACAAAATTTTTTCCAGTATTTAATAGGAAAAAATACCTCGTTTTCCTGATTTTCCAGTCCTGGAAAATTTACATTTTATTTTCCAAATTTTCCAGCACGTGTGGGAACCGTGATAGACAAAGGGGTGCGCCTCCAGTGGTGTTGTGGTTTGCAGTCTAAACTAGAAAACCTTCACCAATGAGTACGAGTCTTACTTGGTACCCATGCATTGCATAGGGTCTTGTGTTTTATCCAAGCAAAAAATTTAGTAAATTACGAAGGGATTTATAAATGCTGACGAGTAAATTCAATCCCTCTGGATCCCTACGCTTTTATTCAACCAGCCAAAATTTTATTTACCCACCCAGAGATTTATATAGACCAATTTCAAAAACCCCGGTTGAGATATTAAGTGTATTTTCAAGTTTCGTAGAAGCCAGCAGATGATGAATCCACATTTTCAGACTTCATACTCAATTCAAAATGGTTAAAAATTGTAATAAATAATAAGATGAGCCCAAATTTCTTAACCTCCTCTTTATTCATCCTTATATAAGAACGCTAAACTTAGGGGACAGCAATGTTTAAAAACCAGCACTTCCTGCGAAAATTCATAGGGCTAGAAAAATGACGTCTTGACAGCTTCGTGGCTTAAGTGAAAAAAAAAGCCTTACTCTCTCAGAAGGCGGCGTCACTTCCAAATATCCCGTCATTTTATTGCATTGGTGACAACCATAAAAGTTCTTACAAGATGTTCCTATAACAATCAGAATCATTCAGCTTTTGACAAACATGTAAAACTATATAATAAACACACAAACAACAATAAAAGAATATATATATATATAAACCCAACTACCCCAATATCTAGACCACCCAATACCAACACACAAGAAATGAGAGAGAAAGGTGGACATCATAAGCATAACACTACACTACCCGCAAAATATGCTGACTTTGTCGTTAATATACCAGGGAGATTAGTCGAAAACACAAATTAAAAGATGGGAGTGGTGATGCATTCAAAGTTATCTCCCCTACACTGAGAGCTTTCCCCCAAAAAGTTCAGGAAAGTGAAAAGAAGACTTTCAGAAAGGGACAGTAGCCATTTTAGTACTGACAGCTTCTTACTCAATAAAAGTATTAAAAACTCACATCCTCTGTCTTTGCCTATTTACTTCAGCTATCATATATTTTATGTCGTTAAAATCTAGTGACATTTTCTAAAGAACAAGTAACAGCAATTTTCTTTATTCTAATTCAATTCTTAATGCTATTATTATTGTTATCATTTTATATGTATCTCAATTTATATATTTTTAAACATAAATTTTGGGTCCTATGGGTCGACCGTTTGTAACGCTGGATAGTGGTAAGATTTAGTCGGTTGATAGACGGTTGATTTCTTCGCCTTTTTCTTCTCTAGCGAGCGACAACTTGAACACGTTTTCTTCTTATTATTATTGTTCTCGCAGGTTCAATTATTTAAAGGAAAAGTAACTTTCAAAGTAATATTTTTGGGGCATAGGTAGGGCACAGCAAAGCCTTAGCCACGCTTCCCCATTCGTTCGCTCAGCTTCTCAGAGCTAAGGCACGGCAAACCTTAGCTATCGGTTTCCCTGTCCGTTTGGCTGCGTAGCGCTAAGGTGCGGTAACCTTAGCTGTTAGTTCCCTGTCCGTTTACACGGCTGCGTAGCGCTAAGGTACAGCAGCCCTAGCTGTCGGTTCCCTGTCCGTTCGAGCGGCTTAGCAGAGCTAAGGCACGATAGTCTTAGTACACTTACGACGACGACCAATACCAGCAACACACATCGATCATCTAGTTGTCTCTCTAACAACGACGACCATTTCAGCTCTTGATACCGACCATCTAGCTGATTACACTAACAACTACTTACATCAGTAAATTGTCAGTTTTTTTATACTGTTACCTCGTCTTTGTTTCCTTCATTGTTCTTTTGGCTGTCATTACTCGTACGCTTAACTCTAAAATAATTTGTGGGGTCGATGTGCTTATGGGCTTCGCCACACATCTTTACAAGAATGCGTAGATGTCATTTCTGTCAGAGGCCACCAAGGCATTGTTATTTTTTGTATTTATTTATTTCATTTTGTGCTTATTTTATTTTATTTTTGTTT
Organism: Sepioteuthis lessoniana; assembly: GCA_963585895.1. NCBI lineage: Eukaryota > Metazoa > Mollusca > Cephalopoda > Myopsida > Loliginidae > Sepioteuthis > Sepioteuthis lessoniana. The sequence continues at coordinate 32,508,883 of OY757908.1, read as the reverse complement.
TTTTTTAAATGATACTGGTTTTTGTGTTCGATACCCTAAAACGTCTCATTCAAGTGCCTGTAGCCATCTCACATTCTGCAACTATAAATAATCAGGTTATTAAGGGATTAATGAATGCAAATGGATCCCTATGCTTTTTTTAGCCAACCAAAATGTTATTTACCTCCCATGCATCTAAAAAGACCAATTTGATACGCCCTAGTCGAAATGTTAAGAATATTTTAAAATTTCGTAAAAGCCAGCAGATGACGAGTTCATAGTTTCATTGTAAATGGTAGAAAAATTTTAATAAACTATACGAAGAACTCACAATTTATCATCCTCCTCTTATTCGTCCCTACTATAGAAAGTTAAACTAAGTCGCGAACAGAGAAAGCTAACAGAATAGTTTTACCTTGTTGATGAAAACGTATTTCTTTTCTTTCACCCAAATATTTCCAAACCAGCTCTGTTAATGAAGCTGTCATGATTACCTCCCTTTCAATGAGTCAGTAATTTAAACAGAAATAAGCAGAGACAAAACAGACGTTTAACATATTGTCGCAGAGCTTAGTTAAATACTTGTTTATATATAACTGAAGGCGAATCTCGATAAAAGTGTAAGTAAAGACTTTCTTTTACATCTACTTTCTTACTTTCACTCTAATGTCTGCAGTAATGGGGAAAAAAGGCTTAAATTGATATTTACATTCCCCATCTATTAAAGAATGTGGTTGTGTAGACAAGTTGTATCGGATTTTGAAAGCAGGGAACGAATTCTTCATACACACCGGTTTCTAGACTTGTTTCATCTCTTGGCTGTTCGTGTTAGAATTCAGAAACAACGTTGGATTTGTTGATTGATGAAAATTTTTAAAACTTCCACTTGATTTGAAGATTCGAAGGTTAGTGAAATATTCTAAACATTTCGTAACACAAAGAAATCCCAACTGGAATAACATGGCGAAATTTCTACAACAATCAGTTTTGTTTTCATATCTTAAAGAAAACGTTACACTTTTTCGTTTCTCTCAGTTAGAAAGTTGATTTTAATAGGGTAAAAATCAAGATTCAACGTTAAAGGTAATTCCAAATATTAGGGAAATATTTCGTGAAAAGTGTCAATTTTATTATTTATTGTGATTAAACAATTTTTGTTACTTATGCATCTATGTTACCACGAAAAAGCTGAACTTTCGCGAGCGTTTTCCGGCCGATAACGGAAAGAATCGGAATATGCCGGAACGAAATTTAACCAAGCAGACGATAAAATAAGTCAATCAATTTGTTGACAAAACGAATAAAGACCAAAAAAAAAAAAAAAAAAAGAGAAAAAGACAATTTTTAATGGATAATGTTACCAGCCTTTTCAGGAGAAAAAGAAAAAAACAACACTCAATGTATGGTAATTTTAAAAATGAAAAAATAGTTTGAATTTTTATTTTATCTATTATTTTTGGCTTGTGTATCATTTTCTTTTTGTCTTTTTAAAAATATTTTTCGTATTTATGCACTTATTGTACCGTACAGAAGTAATAACGTGTTAATTTAGAAATCCATTCTTACCATGGGGAGGGAGTGTTTTGTAACTATTCTGTATAACAATTTAATTAAAAAAAAAAGATATCGTAACACTTGAATTTAACTTGAAAAATACTATTTAAAAATAGCCCGCTACAATAAGTGCATAAGCACCAGTTTTTTTTTTTTTCTTGGCTGAATTGTATTACCTTTTCAACAGATTGTAGTTTGTCGCTTAGCTGCGATAAATCCATGTTGTTTACAATTGTTTGTAACTTTGTGAACAAATTGATTGAATTATTTTATCGTCTGCTTGGTTAAATTTGATTAGCTAGGCGTTTCGGCATATTCCGATTCTTTCCGGAAACGCTTTGGAAATAGGTATGTATAAAAATACACCTTTAAGAAAATCCCCTTAAATCCACTAATCATCGAATTTTAATGACTTTTTCATATTTAAAGTTATAAAAGATGAGGTTTCTTTTAAAATATATTTTTCAACAAAATTCTAAGGACTACATGTGTTTTTATTGTTTTGTTGTATTGCGCCCTGCCGTCTATCATTTTGTTAATGTGACTCACTTAGTGAAGATGCAACTGAATGAGTTTTACTTTTTTTTAAGAGATAATTTCATGGAGAATGAGATTTTCCAAAAACAGTAAAATGACAAACACTATTGCTTTTTTAAGTATTTTTTCTTACTTTATTCGTTTTTGAATGTTTATCTGAAAAATGTCTTTGGTAAAAGAGAAACAATTCATGGTGAATATATTCCCTTTTTGTTTTTGAATAAAACCATTTTCATCCATAGATTAAAGTCTTCCACTCACTGCAGTGGGTGGGAAGGATTTTGTTTAATAATATAAAAATAGTGCATAAATAAAATTAAGAAAATAAATAAAAATATAATTTATCTGAATAATGATTTTCTATTTAATTTTTTTGACTGAGATATTTTATTGGTCTTTAAATGGAACCCACAAAGGATACAGCAGTTAATGTAGATAAATCTTTTATGACAATTTACATAAAAATGCAGATTGTTACTGTAGAAGAAAAGAAGCCTGGTTTACTTATGAAATAAAAGTTTATATAATCTCTGAATAACTTTAGAATTGTGGCTTATCATATTTTCTATTTGTATTCATTTATGTCTAAAAGTCTTCATGATCTTTGATTCTTTATAAAATAAAAGTCTATATAATCTCTCCATTAGATTTGAATACTTGTTCATTAATTTTTCTAAATTCATTCCTTTGTATCTAAAAGTCTACATGAATTTTAATTACTTATAAGATAAAAAACCGGTTCATTGGCCTAATGAGTAGAGTGTTCGCAAATGGTCCGGGAGACCTGGGTTCAATCCCAGGTTGTGTTATACCAAAGACTTTAAAAATGGTACTTGATACCTCCTTGCTTTACACTCAGCAATATAAGGTACATATCGAGGGTAAAGTGGAGCAATCCATGGAAAGGAGTAGCACCCTCCCCTACACCTCAGTGCAGTAGCTATTGAAAAGGGAGCCTTCTGTTCACCCTCGAATACGATCGTCAACTTTACTTATTTTTACTTATAAGATAAAATCGATATAATCTCTATATCAACTGTGAATTTTAGCTTATCAATCTTTTGACTTTCATAGTTTTTTTGTTTAAAAGTCTTTGATTTCTTATGAAAAAATTGTCTATAAAATCTCTGTAGGACGTTAGAATTGTAGCTTATCATATTTTCTATCTGTATTCATTTATGTCTAAAAGTCTACATGATGTTTGATTGCTTGTTAAATAAAACTCTATATAATCTCTCCATTAGATTTGAATACTTGTTCATTAATTTTTCTACATCAATTGCTTTGTATCTAAAAGTCTACATGATCTTTGATTCCTTATAAAATAAAAGGCTCTATAATATCTGGATTAAATGTGAATTGTAGCTTATCAAACTTTTGACTTTCATAGTTTTTTTGTTTAAAAGTCTTTGATTACTTATGAAAAAATAGTCTATAAAATCTCTGTATAAAATTAGAATACAAGTTAATCAATCTTTCTACTTTCATCCATTTGGGCTGAGAGATAGTCTACATGTTCTGTGCTTAAATATAATTTATCAATGTTTCTACCTTAATTTCTGTGTGTCTAGAAGTCAACATGATTTTAGATTACTTATAAAATAAAACCCTTTATAATCTCTAGTAGTTTTTCACTCTTCCTACCTTCATGAATTTGTCTAAAATCTACAGGAGTTTTGATTGCCTATAAAATAATCAATTTTTTACATTCTTTTGGACTAAAAGTCTACTTGATATTTTGTTCCTTATAAAAGGAAAGTTTATAGAATCTTTCTTAATGTGAACAGTATTTTATTAATGTTTCTAGATTCCTTCCTATGTTTTGGTCTAAAATTCTACATGGTCTTTGATGGCTTATAGAATATTTATTGCATAAATGTGTCTTTAAGGCAATATGCCTTGAATTATAGAAAAGATAGGATTTTAAAATATCAACAGCCTTATTTATTCATTAATTATTAGTTTTCTTTTGTAAATATATTTTTAATTTATTTTTTAATTTGTAGGTTTTATCATCATGAACAATCAAAAAAAAAAAGAGATTAATATGGCTCTATTATTGTTCGTGAAAATAAAACTGTGTGTATGACTAACACAACTAAAACTACAAAAAAGACTAAATAATAAAAGTGTCCTATGCATGTTGACTACGTATTTCTAAATGTTCGTTTCTTTCTGTGGTTCGATGCAATTGCTGTTTTCAAGGCTGGAAAAAGTCTCACAAACAAGGTATACTGAGGAAAGGAATGTTTGCATAGCCTATACATTTTATGGCGTTTGACGGCTGTGGGTGAATTGGGGAGAGTGATAGTATTCTCTCTGGAAGTCACACTGGAGAGAGTGTGTTAGCCCTGCAAGTGAAAATGTGAAAAAGAAGAGTGTTTGAAGATGAAGTATTTATAGAAAATACGTGTCTTGGAGTCAGCTCCAAAAACGCGGGACGAAATTTGAATGAGGGCGTATTTTTAAGCACTGACCATGTGGTTCTGGCCAATGGTTTCACGAGACTGAATATTTACGTGCGTCCGCCATCTTTCTTTCAGGAACAAGTGGCATAACACCCATTTTAAATTACAGGAATCGTTGAAAAGATGTGAATTAAAAAAATCAACTGGAATATTCATTCATTAATAATAGGTTTTCTTTTGTAAATGTATTTTTAATTTTTTTTTTTTTTTTTTGTAGGTTTGATCATCAGGAACAATCATTAAAAAGAAAGACATTATTACACATTGAAATTTGTGGATTACATTCTGGAGAGAAACCTTTAATTAATGAAATCTGTGATTCTGCATTTTGCAGATTCCAATCTAAAATGACATATATCAACACATACTGAAGAGAGACCTTTTTATTGTTAAATGTGTGGAGTTAAATTTTCACTGAATACATATCTCAAAGGACAAATGTCAACACATACCCAAGAAAAACCTTTTCACTGTAAAATCTGTGGAGCTAAATTTTCCTGGAATTCCCATCTCAAAAGACATAAGGCAATACACACTGGAGAGAAATGTTTCCAGTGTGAAATCTGTGGAGTGAAATTTTCACAAAATTCCAATCTCAAAGGACACATGTCAACACATACAGGAGAAAAACCTTTTCAATGTGAAATCTGTGGAGCTAAATTTTCTCAGAATTTATACCTCAAAGAACACATGCCCACACATACTGGAGAGAAACGTTTTCACTGTAAAATCTGTGGAGCGAGATTTTCTTGGAATTCTAGTCTAAAAAATCACCTGTCAACACACACTGGAGAGAAACCTTTTCATTGTGAAATCTGTGGAGCTAAATTTTCCTTGAATTCCAATCTCAAAAGACACATGTCAACACACACTGGTGATAAATTGTTTCATTGTCAAATCTGTGGAGCTAAATTTTCCGAGAATTCCAGTGTCAAAAAACACATGTCAACACACACTGGAGAGAAACCTTTTCATTGTGAAATTTGCGGAGCTAAATTTTCACGGAATACACATCTCAAAGGACACATGTCAACACATACTGGAGAAAAACATTTTCATTGTCAAATCTGTGGATCAAAATTTTCACAGAATTCCAGTCTCAAAACACACATGGCAATACACACTGGAGAGAAACTTTTTCATTGTGAAATCTGTGGAGCTAAATTTTCTCAGAAAGGAAATCTCAAAACACACATGTCAACACACACTGGAGAGAAAATCTTTCAATGTGAAATCTGTGGAGCTGAATTTTCCCGGAATTCCAGTCTCAAAAGACACATGTTAACCCACACTGGAGAGAAACGTTTTCATTGTAAAATCTGTGGAGCTAAATTTGCCCACAATTCCAGTCTCAAAAAACACACGTCAACGCACACTAGAAAAAAAAACACGTCAATACCCACTTGAGAGAAACGTTTTCATTGTGAAAGTTTTAGTACAAAATTTTCCCTTGTTGTTTGTTTGGATTTTAAGGCATATCAATCTTTGTTGGTTATTTAATGCCAAATTCAGTTCAGTCAGTTTTATTTCCATCTATTCAGTTTTGTATAAGTATAGTTTTTTTATTTATACACAGTTAAATGTCAAAACAGTTCTATTTCAAATGATTCCATTTAGTGTAATACGTTTTCAGTGTCAAAAACAGATCTATTTCAAACAATTCTGGTTAGCATCTGAAACGGTTCCATTTCAAATAATTCAGTCAAGTGTAAGTATGCAGTTTAAATGTCAAAACACTTCCATTTCAAGCAATTCAGTTTAATATAAGTACAGTGTTTAGTTCTATTTGACCCATTGATTGGGCACTTTAAGGTACTAACACTCCGAGCCAGAGTAGACCTTGAAGCAATAGCATTGAAGGGGTACTCTGCATTCCCTAAAGCTCCAGCATTACCGGAACAATTAAATTGTTTAGTGTCATATCTAGAACGCTCTTTGGGGGTGTCTTACCTATTTGCAGAGAAGACACTTTTCAACCAACATCGAAGAGAAACCATTTATTGTAAAATCTGTCAAACTAAATTTTTTCAGATTTCACATCTCAAAATACACATGTAAGAACATTAGGGAGAGAAAAGTTCCCATTGTGAAACTTGTTGAGCTGCATTTTTCCTAAATTCAAGTCTTAAAAAACACATGTCAACACACACTGAAGAAACCTTTCCATTGTGAAATCCGTTGAGATACATTTTCATGGAGTTCAAAAAGGCATTTTCCAACACATACTGAAGAAACCTTTCCATTGTGAAATCTGTTGAGATACATTTTCATCGAGTTCAAAAAGACATTTTCCAACACATACAAAAGAAAAAACATTTCATCATGAAAGCTGTGGACCTTTAATTTCCCGGAATTCTTTTCTAAAACCAATGTCTACATTTACGAAAGAGAAAGTATTTTATTTTTAAATCTATAAGCTACAATTCTTAGGAACATCACCTGTTAACACAGTCTATAGAAACGTTTTCCATGTATATTGTAAGTATCAAATTTTTCCCCTATGTCACATGTCATAGAACATATGAAAGTGATTGCTTGCAAATTATTAGTGCTAGATAGGAATACTTGGGTCTATGTTACTGTGTGTAGATGATTTTCATATATCAATAAATAGCTATATATAAGTTTCCTAGAAAATAATTCTTACATTTAAATATCTCATACAATCAATATTGTGATTTACTTGACATAAGTAATAAATCAGCCTAAACAAGGTCAACAAGTAATTAACTATTAAAAAGAGAGAAAGGAGTCCTTTATATTTTATCCCGGAAAAAGAGTTTTACTCCTTGCATTGAACCTTGGGAAAAATTGCCCTAGGTCACTTTTAGGTCCTGAAATTGAATAAATTACTGCTGTCTGGAAGCTTATCAAAAATGCCTGTTTTTCCTATGATAAAGAATTTGAAAATTTTTCTTTTAAGGAAATTTGAGTCTGTCTGGTCAGACAAAAGCTTTAAAAAGGAACTCTTTTTCTGCTAACACTTTAAAATAACAAAGGAATTAATCATAGTTTTCACTTGTAGGATTTCATGACTTATCAAATTGTTGTATTTTGACCTTCGACCCGGCCAAAAATGCCATTCCAAGGTGATGCATCGGAAGGAAGTGACACATTCTAATGGCAGTTATGAGAGGAAATCGCGTGGGCAGAAATTGGCTGATGAAATGGGACGAGGTAAAAAAATTCCCATGGTACACTCATAGACTGATGCACCGGAAGAGAGTGACCTGTGAACTGCATGACAGTTATTTCCGCTTGATGATGATCCAACATACGATTCCAAAAATCGAGTAGGTGACTGAGTGGGTGTTGAAATATTATATAACTCAGTCAAGACAGAAGTCAGAGAGTTGCAGTTAGAGATTGGATGGAGTTATAGACAAGTTGTGGTAGGGAAGGCCACATTAGGCCGACGGGGCTCTTGGAGCCCCTGATGAGTTGCAGTTGGAGACAGAGATCGGACGGAGATAGACGAGATGTGGTAGGTAAAGCCACATCAGGCTGAAGGGGCCTTGGGGCCCCTGATGAGTTCCAGTTAGAGATCAGACGGAGTTATAGACAAGATGTGGTAGGGAAAGCCACACCCGGCCGAAGGTACCCTCGGGAAGCCTGATGAGTTGGGGTCCAGAGAAGTTGCTGATAAGATGCAGTAAAGAAAGCCATCACCCAGCAGAGTGGGCCTCTGGGCCTCCGGTTGAGCAGCCCTGGAGAACAAGAAAGACACAACGCTGACGGCCATAAGAGTGGGGGTCAAAATATTGTAGTTCCGTTCGGTCTCCAGCTCCCTCTCACACACAAACCTTGAATAACCTTTTCGAACCCTTGCAATAAAGTGAGAGGTACATATTTTGTTAAAGAAGTCTTCCTGCATCTGTCTTTATTATGGTGTCATTATGATGCTGTAGATGACGATATAACAAAATCAATTGACTTAAATCATAAGCTATCCTCTTGGTACAATTAACATATTTGTTGAAATGATTTTCCTTGTGCCTTGGGCAGAAACCTTAAAATAAAATATTCCTCTCAAAATAGATTAAATAATTTTACTTTAGATACCAGTTGACATTTGACATACTATAATCTTCTCAAAGGATATTGACAGAAACTTATTTGAACAAATGTCTTATATGTAGAAGTGATTTTTCTCGTGGAAAATAAATAAAAAACTGAAAAAAATTTATAATGTAAAATACTATTTATTCTAATCATAGATGTGGGAGGGAGTTGAATTTGAAAGAAAATTAAAATCTGGAAAATTTTGGATATTTTAAAACTTTTACATCTTAAGGATTTATAAATATCAAAACTATTAGAAACTATATATATATATATATAGAAAGAGTTTCTAATCATTTTGAATATATATATATATATATATATATATATACTTCTGGGGCATCTGGAGTAGATTGTTAAAAATTTGATATTTATATCTCTTACTTGGGCCACCAGAAAATGGACCAATTCAGAAATTGCCAAAATTCCTTATTCAAATATGATACTAATAATATATACTCAATGATATGATGTAAATAACTATCTTTATTTGATAATAGATTTTATTAGACCTTACAGCAATAATTTGTAATTATATGGTTTCAAGTAATTAATAATAACACTCATCTTTAGTAAATAATCGTTGGTTAAAGTGAGTATTTTTAATTGAAATAACTTTCACAATATAATATGGTATCAAAATGGATGGACAGATATGTGTTGACTCATAAATACCTGATTAAAGAAGTGATGAAGATAGATATGTGGTGCATTCAATAAGTTTTCAGACTTTTTTTTTGTACAGGCATTTAAAATTGTCATAGACTCTTGAAAATTCAGTATGTTATTGCTATACATCTTATGAGATGACTGACTTATTTTTATGGTTTCAAGTTCAAATGAACAGCTACAGCAGCAGTTGGATTACACCCTACTAAAGCCTGATTGTCACAGCTGGTGAATTTCAAAAATACAATCTGGACATGAGGACACTTTAAAAGAATGATATGCAATAAAATTCTGTTTTAAACTTTGAAAAAATACCACAGAAACGTATGGAATACTTCAGACTGCTTTTGGAGCATCTTGCATGAATCAAGCATCAGTTTTTGAATCGCATAAGAGATTCAAAGAAGGCAGAGAGTCTGTGAGGGATGATGATAGGTGTGGGAGGAGTAAGGAAGTCAATACACCTCAGTTGATTGGCCAAAGGGCTAGGGTTACTATGTTGAGGTTTTAAGGGAGTTCAGGAAGAGATTCCTAGGGAAGAGGCCAGCACTCTTCAAATCGGGTTAGTGGCATTTCCACCATGACACTACACCAGTCCACAACTCCATCCTCGTCACAGCCTATTTGACCAAGATGGGAATCAAGACAGTTCCTCAGCCTTCCTATAGTCCAGACCTTGCTCCCTGTGACTTTTGGTTATTCCCTAAGCTCAGACGCTGTCATTATAAGACAATTGAGGAGATGAAAGAAGCTGTGATGAAAGTCATTGACACGCTCACACAAGAGGACTTCCATGAGGCCTTCCAGAAGTTGTTGGAACAGTACAATGAGTGCATTGCAGCCAGAGGAGATTACTTTGAAGGGGACTAGAGTTTTATGTTAGTACTATCAATAAAAGTTCCCATATGAAAAAAGTCTGGAAACTTATTTAATGATCCTCATATCAAACAAAATAGTCAAAGCAAGATGATTGCACGGATTCCCTTGATTCTCATAACATTTGTCCCCATCAGACATTGCTCTTGGTTAGTTTTTTAGATGGTATCCAGTGTTCACACAGTCGATAAAAGGCCATTTTTGTTGTTTGGTCTACATCATTGTGTCCATGTTTAAGAGAATGTCACTTATGAGTTTGTGCTTAATTCATCATCATACAGCTGCGTTTTTGTTAAGTTCTGATATATATATATATATATATATATATATATATATATATATATATATATATATAAATGAGCAGACAATTTTCTGAAAAATTGCAAAATTGAGACAATGTACAAGTCAATTAATCATATATACAAAACAAACAAATTATGATAGTTTGATCAGCAATTGTTTTTCATAGCACAATAATATGAAAACAATAAAGCACTCACTTTTAGATATGATATATTGCAAAATAACCTTTACAAAATCCTACACCATTGTTCAGTGATGTTTCAATACGTAAACAATAAATTGGTTAACATAATCAATTATGGAAAACCTTTATATTTTGCTAATGCTAAACAATAGAACTGTCACTCTTGTGACCAAAGGATTAAAATTCAAACTTTTTTGTATAGTTTCAATTCTAACCATTGATTTGAAAAATGAATTCGCAACACAATAATTATGTAACTCAGTCAAAAGTAGTAAGTAGGAGTTTTAAATTTTTTGGTTGGTTGAAGGCACTTGGGTTCAAAAAATAATTTTCATTCAACGAATGATTCTTTTATGGCATGTCACTTATTTTACAAGTTTTTCTTTACAAAAACCTTTCTCGTAATGATGACCTAAGGTCTATCCTAGCTGAGAAGAATTTACAAAGAAATATTGTCCCTGCCTTGTTGGCTCGGGCTGTAGAATACTGATTTCTCTTGTGAGAAAGGGTAAGACTGTATTCATTAATCTGCCCTTGCTATACATTCCTCTCCCTTTTTATCTTTTAGTGGTAGAAGGTGGTAACTGGGGGAGGGGGTCAAGTATATTGAGAGAAAAAGACGTTGACCATTATTAAGTTGTATGGCTATAAGTATTGTCTTCTGAAAAGCCAAAATTGGCTGGGGCTCAAAATCCTACTCCCAACTTGCAGGGTCGATGTTCTTATTGATGCCACAACAAGTTGCCTGTGTTAGCTGGACAAAAAGAAACAACAGAGAGATAAATAGAGAGATATAGGTTTCCTGTTTGCAGTCTGTAACTATGTGATTTTAATATGTAAACACACACACACACACACACACATAGCAGGCTGCTAGAAAATATTTTTCACTTTTACATGTCTTTTGTTTACCTAAAGTCACAAGTGCAACCTGTTTTTGAGATCTACAAACTAACCTTGCCCAGTCGGCTGGGGCTGTAGAATGTACCGACTGCATCTCTGCAGAGAGATAAGCCCCCGCCTCAACTAATGTCCTGATAATAACATTAAACAATTTGATGATAAGGTTCCAGTAATGCTGGAGCTTTGGAAAATGCAGTATACTCCTTCATTGCCATCACTCCCAGATCCACTCCGGCCTGGTGTGGTAGCACCTAATAGACTCCTATCTATGGGTCAAATAGACTAAAATGCTTACTTATGCTAAACTGAACTGCTTGAAATAGAACTGTTTTGACATTTAAAATGTGTATTTATGCTAAACTGAATTGTTTGAAATAAGACCGTTTTTGAAATTGAAACTGTACTTACACTCAACGGAATCGCTTGAAATAGAATTGTTATGATATTTAACAGTGTGTAGACAAAAACTGTACAAATGCTAAACTGAATTGTTTACTTACATTTAAATTGCTTACTAATGCTAAACTGAATTGTTTGAAATGGAAGTGTTGTTGTATGCGAAATTTAATTGTTTGAAATGGAACTGCTTTTGACATTGAATCTGTACTTCAGCTAAAGTGAATTGTTTGAAATAGAACTGATTTTTTAAAAAATGGATTTGGAATTAAATCACATACAAAGGTTGATATGTCAGAAAACCCAAACAAACTAACTACAAACTAACTGGCCTGCCAAACGTCAATATGTAACATATAGATAGATATATATTAGGTTCCTGGAAAATAATTTTTACATTTAGATGTCTCATAAATATATCTATCATATGTTGATTTATAATGACGTAAATAAATTATCAGCCTAAGGGAGGTCACCAAGCAGTTAACGATTAGAAAAAAAGATGGGGGATTTAAAGCAAAAAGCTGTTAGAACAAATATATATGAAAAAAAACGACATAATTTAGCTTTAGTGAGTATCACGATTTATAAAGTTAAAAACTTTATAAATCGTGATACTCACTAAAGCTAAAATTTTCTGTCTTTTTTCTTTTTCTTTTTCTCCTTTTCTTTCCTAAAAGAAAGAAAAAAGTCTTCTTTTTTTATCACTGAAGGAGACATGATTCTTTCTCCTTGCATTGAATCAAGGGAAAAATTAACCTGGGGCAATTTTAGGTCCCGATTCTAAAAAAATTTACTTTACATCGAGTTTATTATTATTTCTTTTTTTTTTTTTATGTTATTGTGTTTTTTTTAATTTAATATGCAGTCCACTAAAACGTCACATTCCGTCGAACAAGCCTTTATTTTAGGTTGTTGTGGCTATTGGCCATTGTTGCACTCGAAGTTATCTCCCCTACACCGAGAGCTTTCCCCGAGGAAGTTGGAAAAGAGAAAAAAGGGACTTCCGGAGGACAGTAGCCATTTTGGTACTAGCAGCTTCTTACCTAAATAAATGTATAAAATATCACATCTGCGTCAATATCTATTTACTTCAACTTTTACAATAATGATGGAAACTAGTACACATAAAACGAGTACCTCACAAGATGAGGCTTTTAACATAAATAGTAGCAATGATGGCGGACTCAGTTGCGGATTCTGCGCTGAGACGCGAACGTTTGGGACTAAAATGGGTCTGTCGCAACATCTAAGACAGGCCCACCCGGTGGATTATAATAAGCTACAAGAAGACCGTGATTCCGAGCGAAGGGGTAGCGCCAGAGTTGTGAAACGGTGGACGGAGTCGGAACTCCAACTAATGGCAGCTATGGATGTGATGGCTGAGAGAGAAAAGAGAAAGCGCGTGAGGTGCTACATTGCGACCTCCCTGGGACGGCCGCTGGACTCTGTGTCCGGGAAGAGGAGGGAGAGCACATACAAAGTCCTTGTCGACCGCGTTCGTGCTGTTCATTCTGATGTACTAAGCGCCTTGATTCAAAAGGAACTCAAATGCTTCTCGAGTAGGAGGGATACGCCCACCCTGCCAGAGCCAGACTCTGCGGGGCCTACCAACGCTGCGCTGACAACTGGAGATGAAGGGAACGGGTTGGGAGCACCTAACCGTGAGGTGACCCCTACTGCCCAAGCCGACGGCAGGAGACCTTGGTCCAACGCCGAATTAGATATCATCACGAAAGCGAAACCTACGACCAAAACCAAAGAGCTTATGAAACTGTTGCCTGGCCGCACGGCCATCGCAATACGGAGTAAGCGCCTGAGGCTTAAGTCTGCGATTAGTGCCCCTCCACTTCCGCCACAATCCCGCGTCGTAACATCTGGCCCGGCGGACCGGCCCGGCGAGGACCCTCCCGATGCGGCGCCCGAGCGCGCGGATCCTGACAGGATCAGCCACACCAATATTGCCAGAGTACTGACCCCTGACGAGATCGAAGGACCCTGTAGCCCCCCCCCACCGCCGCGGATGATCAGTCCTTAGACCCGACAATACAAAAATTATACGATCTTAAGGCTTATATACTGGAGATCTTGAATGATACCAAGCGCCCGGTTGTACCGGAGTTTGTGGTTTTGGCTAAGCAGGTGATGGACGGGGCGGCCTCCCTGCGACAGCTATACGCCTACATGTAAACGTTACCCCCTCACCCCCACCACATTATCTCAGTCTTCTAACCATGTCACTTCTTAGCCGGCCGGTGATCAACTAGTGGTTCGAGGGGGTAACGCACATTTCTTTACCTACACAAGAATACGATCGAGGGAACGGAGAAAATAGAAGGACAACGAACAAACACGAACAAACTTGGGGTTAACCAAGAGCAGAGGAAGGTATGCAACACTACATGCATGTGCATTCCTGATAGCATATATGGACTAACGCTAGCGTGGGTTACTAGCGAAAATTCCACAATGCTACTGGAATCAGACTCATCTTGACTCACTGTCGCTGGACCCTATCCCATGCTGCCTCGCCTCTCTGCTGTCCAGCCGCAACTCCCCTCTCTGCTCTCCAGCCGCAACTGCCCTCTGCTGGGTCGCGTCGTCAACTCTCATTCGCGTCCCCTTACCACTTCCGGATACGGCGAGATTTCATGTCCAAGAATCCTTTGTCTGGTTTCGCGCCAAAACAGACTCGTCTGCTTTGGCGGCCTACCCACATAGTGCTACATACATACTACCCAAAAAGTATGGAATAAAGAAGGGTAGAGGCGGGCTGCAAGTTCGGCCTGGTCTTACATCTAGACGGTATCAGAAGGCGGAAGTATATAAGTACTTAAAGGAGACTTATAAGTACAGCCCAAAGACAGTAGCCGAAAAGATCCTGAATGGCACGGCTTCTTACGATGACTTGTCGCGTAGGGAGGGCTTGTCAAAGCTTGGAGACCCATTTTCGAACGTACTGACGATAACTGTACTATCCCGGCCCTTAATGTAAAGGATGTACGCTGGGACCTCGTGGAACCCATTAAGATTCCAGAAGTTGCAGATGCGCTCAAAAGAACTAAGAACTCCTCACCGGGCCCCGATGGATATCGACTGAAGGAGATTCTTTCCAGACCCATTGAGCAAATCGCCGTACTTCTGAATCTTATCCTGCTGTATGGTCCGGAACAGCTGCCCGAAGGAACCTATGATTCTAGCGTAACCTTCATTAAGAAGATGAGTAAACCGTCATCCCCACTTGACTATCGGCCCATTGCCGTTGGTAACTTTGTTACACGGATATTTCACCGCATTCTCGCACTAAGGGTCGAAGGTTGCCTGGATAACCACCCTAGTAAAGTTAGCTTCAAAAGATTGGACGGAGTAGCTTATAATATTTTAAAGCTACAAAAAACCCTGGGAGATGCATGGAGTCGTCATGAGGAATTGGTGACCCTCGTACTTGACCTCCGCAAGGCCTTCGATAGCGTCTCCCACAGGGCCTTGTATCGAACAATGATCAATAGAGGATTCCCTAAAATCCTAGCTGACTATATCCAGGCCTCGATGGAATCGACTAACATGATCATCGGTGAAACTAGGATCAAACCGACTGGTCGCGGCGTAAAACAGGGTGATCCGTTGTCCCTTGCTTTATTCAACTTAACACTAGATACAGCATTGTTCGATAATGACAGCCCCCTCCAAGGTCTCATGGCCGGACCTACCGCAAAAGAGTTAGTAAATGCGGATGACACTACTCTTTTCGCGCCTAACCTGCCCGCTATGCAGGATAGAGTCGATAGACTCGTAAAGTCGCTGGAGGGCGTCGGCTTAGAGATTAACCCTAAAAAATGCCACCTGCTCCATCTAGGTGGCAACAAAAAGCGCAAGATTTCCTACGTTCGAACACACTCAGTGTGTACCGTCAATGGAGCCCCTGTTCCGATCGTAGATGCCAAGTCGCGATTCAAGTACTTGGGAGTGGATTTCAACCACAGGGGTGTCGCGCACAGCCCTCTTGACCCCTGTGGCTGGCTGAACCGTGTAGACTCGGCACCCATTAAGCCCTTCTGTAAGTATGAAATCCTGAGTAAATTTTTACTCCCAAGACTTCATTTTCCTCTCACGTTCTGCAGGTATACCAAATATGAACTGCAGGGCTATGACAAACGGGTTCGCACTATGGTTAGACACTGGCAACGTCTACCTAATGACACTTCAAACGCCGCTATTCACGCGCCGATACCAGAAGGCGGTCTAGGTCTATTTTCGACTTCGAAGAAACTTAAGGAGTCACGGCTCCTGAACGTGGAAGGTATAGGCGGTGACAAGGACGGTGGTTCTATAATTAGATCACCACACATACAAGCAATCATGGAGCCTAAATTCATCAAGGCTTTCAAAGACACATCTACTAGAGACCTACATAAGCACTTAGATACTCTAGGTCTGCGCGGGATCAGGACGGTTCCCGCAGCGAGCGCGTGGCTGCGTAAGGTTCACGAGGTCCACCGAGGACACGATTTCCAGGAAGCAGTACGTATTCGTTTGGGGTGCGTCCCAACCCCTGTAAGACAGTCACGAGGAGGCAGAATGGTTAGAGTCAAGTGTAAATGTGGTAATGGAACTGCGTCTCTTGGGCATATAATCCAGAATTGCCCGATAACTCATGGACTGCGAGTCCACAGACATGATGATGTGACCAAGTACTTATTTCACTGTTGGCGCAAACGCAATAAATATGTTGACGTGGTCCGTGAACTGCGCCTGGAAACGTCCGCCGGCCTACAAAAGCCGGATCTGCTAGTAGTCGATAAAGAGTCCGTTTACGTTGTCGACGTGCAGATCCGTGCAGATAGCAAGGGTGGCAACCTGGATGCCTTCCACACTGCGAAATGCGCGAAATATAATAACCCAGCGCTCCTTAAAGCTTTACAAGACAAGTACGAGGGTAAAGCTATGCAGGTCTGCTCCGTCACATTTAGTTGGCGCGGAGCTATGTCCCATCTATCATATAAGACCTTGCGGAGCATTGGCTTGATTAAAAACCGCTACGTTGGGACCCTCGGGTACCAGATATGTCGTGCATCCGCTAAGATGGTCACAGCATATTGGCGTGCCCCTGGAGCATTCAATCCACCGGTTAGTAATAAAAGCGGTAAAAATGATTAATAATAAAATAATACAACGGCTTAAAATCAAAAATAAGGCCTAAATTTGATGTAATGGCTAACGAGGCCTCGAGTCGGGGATATGACGGCTCACCTACTAGAAAAATACAGAAAACCAAATAAAAATAAAATAAAACGATAAAAACAATAAAAATAAATAAAACGATAAAAACCAAATAAAAATAAAATAAAAATAAAAACCTATGACAAAAACATAATGAAAATACTTCTTCCCTAATCAACCATAATCACTCGTCCTTGTTATGTCTCGGTATTTTTCCCTTCTAAGTGTCCCATGGACACCTCGGCATCTCTTGCCTAATGTTCGTAAACTTCTTTTACTTTGTGTAATAGTCCTCTCGACTACTTGTCCTCTCACCCTCTGTTTGTACCTATGATTTATCTCTCAAAATTTTCACCTCTTTGCATCGTAACTCGACCAGGGTCGAGAGCTTCGTGCTTTCCCTTGCTAAGGTTTAATATGCCATAACTTTATATATATTACCTTTCACTATATGTTTCATATCAAAATAAAAATCAACTATAGATCCCTAATGCTTGCTACTTAGCCCTATATCCGATTGAGTAATGACTGCCCTGGGCTAAACGGTTTACCGCGCCCATGTGCACGAGGCTCCAACGTCTACGCTACTAGAACCTCTTCCTTCCTCACTGTGTCTATATAGACTTACTTCTATCTTTAATTTGGTCCCTCGACCAACAATGATGATGAAGAGAATAATAGGAACAAATCTCTCTAACATAAAATGAAATATTTTCTTGAAAAAATAAACGAATAAGAATAACCAAATGATAGAGTCAGGATAAAACTCCGAGAAAAATGGAAAAGAAAAGGCATAATTCTGAAAAAACTTCAACAACCAAGATCATATTGAGTAAAACCTGAACAAGGATTAATCATAAAAAGAAATAGACGATACTTACTATAAACACAACAGAAAGTAAACAATCCAGTCACAAACACGAAAGACTAATCATAAAAAGAAATAGACGATACTTACTATAAACACAACAGAAAGTAAACAATCCAGTCACAAACACGAAAGACTAATCATAAAAAGAAATAGACGATACTTACTATAAACACAACAGAAAGTAAACAATCCAGTAACAAACACTGTTATGAAAAGACATTCAGTAACTTACAAAAAAAATGAACATTCCCACTGTAACACTATGTAGGTAGTCCGCCAAGCAGACGATCCTTTTGTCTGTTTAGGCGCGAAACCAGGCAAAGGATTTGGACCCGAGATCTCAACGTGACAGAAAGGATGAAGGGAATGCCAGTCAGAGAGTGAGACAAAGGGACTGAGAAGAAGCAGTTGGCGACAGACGACGGACAGACCAGTCGACACGGGACAGCAGAGAGACGATTTGGCATGAGAGAGGGTCCCAAGCAGTGAGGAAGACTGGTCAGGATAGTTTGGCATTGCTAGTAGCTTTGTAGAAGTTTCGCTAGAAATCCACGCTAGCATTAGTCTACATATGCACACAGGAAATGCAGAGTGTTATATAACTCCCTCTCTTGCACCTTGAGTTAACCCAAGTATTTTGTTCGTTTGTTCTCTTTCCTCTCACTCCCTTGATTGTATTTCTTGTAGCCGTAAAGTAATGTGCGATGCCCCTATCGGAATCACTATTTGATCACCGGCCAAGAAGTGAAATGGGTTCGAAGAAGTTGATGTAACGTGGGGGCCGAGGGGGTATCGTCACACCCCAACTAACGAAAAATACTTTCAAAAGTGGTAGGTTAATTAAAACACCTTTAAGATACAAAATATAAACAAAATAAAATGTACCCACACATAAATATCAAAAAGAAAAAAATTCTTTCATAAAAAACCGAGGATGTTATATACACACACTACTCCTACCTCAACTATAGACTTCTGGTTGCCGTGCAACCTCTCACTACCTTATATTTGTACACATGTAGTAGTTGCTAATAAAATGTTTAACTGATTACACATGCCTCTGTCTACATTATTGTCTTGTTCCTAGCACTTGACACACTGAATATTGAAATATAACAGCATTAAGTTTTCTACTTATTAGCCAGTCGTGCATGAACATCAAAGTAGATGAAAAAACGGCTGGTATACACTTGCCAATATATTCTCATGGAAGGTGGAATCAAAAAAAGTCTTGGGTAAAGGACAAATATCCAACCTGCGGGGCTAGAGATGAGAAAGAAGTTGTGTCCGCTTCGAGTCAGGCCTCTGTTCGTTAGCATTTAAATTTACTAAGCTTAAATCAATCACCATGATTATGGGGTTTGGGTACCTGGACTGAACATGGCAGGAGTCAAGACACCAAGAGTCTGGCTAATGAATCCAAAGTCCTTCTCTTAATCGATGGTACAGTCTTGAGCGAGACCTGTGATATCCAACGGGAAAGTTAATCTAAGACCCCTACAAAAGGAAGAGTCCAAACAAATGGGGACCCTCATAGAGACACTCTTCCTCTTGTCTCCTTCGGTAAAGAGAAGGCAGTGAGGTTGAAGGACTGAGTGATTTCTCCGTACATATTCACACTTGCCTCAGACCCTCAGCCCATTATTATAACTGACTCTCTAAAGAAATTCGACATCCTTACCGTCCGCCTCTATATAGTGGTGGAGTAGACTTAAATCCTTTATCTATTGTGGCTGGTGTTTGTTTCTCATCTCCCGCATCTCCACATCCAAACTTTATACATCTTCCCCCTTTCTATACCTTGGACGGTCTTTCTTATTCTGTTTAGGTAGCTCATCTCCCCAACAATTTATTGACAACTCAGCTGCCGTTTCTTGGGCAGTGGTTTATGTAGTCACTGATGATGATTATGCAACTTGTTTCTGGTGGTGGGGGTGTAGCAGCCACAGATCTATTTCCTTTCGCGAATCAATGCCCCTGTTAAGAGAGTCGGTCACTCACGGGCCAATCAACTGGTAGAGCGCATTAATTCCTTCTCCCTCTCAGGAACTATTTTTCTAGTCCCTTTTTTGTAGAACGGACAAAGTCAGAGAGCCCTGAGCTAGCAAAAGAAACACATCTCTCTCACATGACTGCCACTGATTCCACTTGGAACCCTTCGCTCACTGCTAGCTTCAAACACGCATCCAACAAACCAAGGACTAACATACTGACCAGCGACGCAAAAGAGACACTTTTTCACTCTCACTCCTTTACGCCTGCTACTAAAATAAACCTTTCTTTGTTGTGTTGTTAAAAAGAAGTTTTGTTATTTATTTGTGTTGCCTAAAATTTATAGTGTGAGAGAAATTAACAATTTCCCGATACACTAAAGGGGTATTGGTAATAATGTCCTTTAAACCGTCCACTTTAGAGGAGACATAATATGGCTTGGTGGACTCAAGACTGACCTGACTGTCCGTGGCTTGGGTGAAAACGAGGTGGAACGCGAAGACTCGGATAAGGAGGCTGATGATCTTGCCTAATTCAGCCACTTATTAAACTCTACGTGTTTTTCAATGTAATCTTTCTCCAAACTGACACACCTGCCTTTTTTGTTGGTTCTTCTTTGGACCGAGTTTTACCTTAACTTGCTAAGGTTCCATCGCAAGAACGTGCGGCATGAATTGATTGCAACAAAGTGAAACTTCCATCTCACCCATACAATATGACTCCGGAAGACGTATATAAAATGTGAATCCAGCCGTGAAAATTCACTCCAAATCTAACCATTGAGAAAACAGTTCACAAGAAATTATGATCAACCCTATCTTGGGCTGAATTATGCAGCACTGCTGATAGTGCCAAACGAATAAACTCTGTTTTGGAATGGTCCTGCTCTTAACAACTCAAAATTGCAAAGGGGCAATTAGACTAGGCAGGGTAATCTGAAAAGATTACCAAATTCTTTAAGTCAATGTGTAGCATCATTAAAGAGCGAAAATTACTAATCTCGTCCTCACTAAGTATGTTCTTGCAAGTATCTTTACTACCAACCTGGTGAAGCATTAAGGAGTTGTAATTTACCAAGCCTTTTGCTTAGATGTGGCACAAGGCCATATAAATGGGGCACTCAAATGAGACTCGAACTCATTCATGTAGGTTTGATAGACTAGCTTGCTAACCATTATACCATCAGAGGCGCCCTTAGTCAAGCATTAAGGAGTCGTCCACTGCTTCGTCTTGTTATAGACAGCCACTGTCAAACTCAGAAACATTGTGATGGTGCGACACTCCTAGGTACACTTAGTAAAAGAAGTCCATCAATTCCAAAAGTCTTGTCCGTCTCGACTGCTTGCCGCACTTCGTCCTCTGCAATGCGCCTCTTACACTGGGCCGCTTATAATCGTCACTAGGCAAGGGAAGTCAGCTAGCTAGGAATCTAATAGGTGAAGGGGGCCGCAGTTGAAAAATTAAAGATAGTAATCCGGAAACTTCGCGAGTGGTATGTCGCTGTGACGCATCTCTAACTTCCTCAGGTGGTTGCACATGAGCAAGATTCATTTTCTCGCAAGACATTCTTTTTACGTTTGCCCTAACTACGATGACCTGGTAATTTTTGTGTGAAAGCCAGCTATGTGTCTACACTATCGCCCGCTTTGACCGCCCTATTTAATCGATAGTCTAACGCTCTTTACACCACATGTCTCTCTAGCTTTAGCCTTACACTATAGCAGCAGCAAAGGATCTCATTCTATCCTTAAGCTTTGCTCACTGACTATTCTCAATCATTGTATCTGTCAGTTACCGCTTTAATATTAGTTCCAGCTGGATCTAAAAATCCTTCTCATTCAAAAAGGACATATTGAATTTACACTAACCAGACATCCAAAACTTAGCCTAATCTAATTCACTTGTAACACAGACAAGTCTTTGATCATGATTATTAAATGACTCAAAACGTGTGCCGTGACCTGCCTACAAACATAAACAGATCGGATTACTCGTTCACCCTAGAAAAATTACATCCGGGTACGGCCGGAAATGACAAAGCCCTTTTTCGACTCTAACCGGCCGTTACAGCTAAGAAAGGGATAAATTAACATTTATCAATATTTGCAAAACACTTCTGCCAGAAATAATTCAATAAAAAATAGAATTAATTATCTTCGCTAGCCTATACCAGGCTAAAAAAGTACTTATTTTCTTCGTCCATTTTTTATAGAAGAACTTTCAATTAAAGTGGCGCGGGAGAAGTGGTCTTGCCTTTCTTTCATATGAAAAAGTCTTGGGCGGCGAAAAATTCAGAAGTCCACGCAGACGCTCTCAGGGGCCACTCGGCTCCACGAGGTCGAATCTTGCGTTATCGTGGTTGCGTTCACCTCACCGCCACTTCTAGTGGTAGATTCACTCTCCTTTTTTTATCGCATTGATATGCACTAAAAGTTCCGCTTGTTCATTTGGCTGCTCAGCGCTAAAGGCCCGGGTTTGGCGCGTAAAGCCTTACCTACCGTCCGATACGTCTGCACAGCTTTGGCGCGCGAAAGACGGAGCTACCGTCAACGATACGCCCGCACAGCTTTGGCGCAGGACAGCCTTAGCTACCGTCCGATACGTCTGTGGGGTTTAAAGGTGTTTAGGAGGTCAGGGGCTAAGGGCAAGGCTGTGTTGCCGTAAGATATCTAACTCCATATTTTGGTTATATTATTTTACCCCACGTTGACTGGCCGGCGAAATGCCTTGTCCAAAGAAAGTCCAAAAGAAATATACAAAAAGAAAAGATAGAAACAGATAAGAGACGAAAACATTTCTTCCATACTTTCCTTTATTTACTTGGTGAATGGACTAACCAACGCTACGTCCCAAGACGTAGCGTGGTGCCCAAAACACCAGACAGCAAAATGATGTTGTTGGTTTGACGTACACTTCCTGACAAGGAAGAAGACTGGTTTACAGAAAACCTGAGTATTTATCTCTCTCCACCGGCTCCAAATTCGCCACTCCGAAATCCTTCTAATTTTGGCGCGACCGCTTCCCATTGGCTACTTTACTTTTTATTATTTTTCTTTTTTTCTGATTTTTAACCGGATGGATGCGTGGAGCCTTATGTGTGGCGACGCGTTTATACATTTTGTATCTGGCAGCCGACGAGTCAATATCCGGTTGGGAGTTTTACTGTTAATTCTTAAATCCCCACAATACATCGCCACCCGAAATAGCAGAGCTACTAGGAGGATTCTTTGAGAAAAATGAATATTTGTAAGGGTGTCACGGCTCCCTTTAAAAAATTTTTAGTTTTTAATTTTTTTTTTTTTTTGTGTGTGTCCAGCCAACCCGCTTTTTTTGCAAAAAGACTGAATTGATTTTTAATTGTCCTGTTTTCTAGGAGGATTATTTATCAAATTCTTGTAACTTATTTGCAAATTTTCAATAATTTTGGTAATTTGTTACGGGTGGTTGGAAAACTAGGACTCGTTGGATGTGACGGATTTTATTTCAATTTTTTTTTTTTTATGTGTATTAATTTTGGTAGTGCATAGAATTGTTGAATGTAATCATCTAGTTTGAGAGGATTATTCTTCATTAACCTTTTTGTTTTTTCTTTGGAACTTCTTTTAATATCCGGGAATAATTTTTATTTATTTTTTATTTTTTATCCGGGAGTTTTTTTTTTTTGTTTTTTTGTTCTTTTTTTTTTTTTGTTTTTGTGTGTGTGTTCGCTCGCTTGTTTAAACGTTGTATATTCTGTAGTAGTGACTACTTTTCTTTTTTTTTCTTTTTTTTTTTTTTTTTCTTTAGTCGCTAGTATTTGCTGGAAATCTCTTTTTTTGTGTACCTCGTGGTACGTTTTTTTTAAAAAAAAAAACAAAATGTCACTTTGGGAAAAAAAAGTTATGAGCCGAGAAGGTGGCCTACAGAAGTAGCAGTATAGTTCAGAGGAGTAGTGCGAGTTTTTTTTTTTTTTTTTTTTTTGTGGTTCTCTGGAATTCCTAGCAGTCGTTGATGGTTTACCGAGTTAGAGGGAGTGATAAACCGTGTTGCTGAAGAAACCAAAATAGGAGTAGGGTGAGTGAAAGTGAAAAAGTTACCTATTTTGCGAGTTGGGAAGTGAAAAAGTGTGTTGATAGATAAAGTTTTGCTGAAAAAAAATTCCACGGTGTTTGGTATTTACGTCCAATTTGCATTGTCCTTGAAGTTAGTTCGGCGGGTACATTTGAAAATTTTTCTCGATGTTTCGCTGTTTTTTTTTTTTTTTGTGCCACGTGGAAAGTCATCTGTCTCCAGTTTAGGATGTTTTTGTTGTTTTTTTCTTTTTAAAATTTCTTGTTGGGATGTCTTCTTTATTCTGGGTGTTCATCATTCACGTGTTCGGGGTTCACCAATGTGGGGTTTGAAGGTATTTAGGAGGTCAGTGGCTAAGGGCAAGACTGTGTTGCCTTTGGTTATATTATTTTACCCCACGTTAACTGGCCGGCGAAATGCCTTGTCCAAAGAAAGTCCAAAAGAAATATACAAAAAGAAAAGATAGAAACAGATAAGAGACG
Source organism: Sepioteuthis lessoniana (assembly GCA_963585895.1). Lineage (NCBI taxonomy): Eukaryota > Metazoa > Mollusca > Cephalopoda > Myopsida > Loliginidae > Sepioteuthis > Sepioteuthis lessoniana. The sequence continues at coordinate 32,484,337 of OY757908.1, read as the reverse complement.
AAAACATTTCTTCCATACTTTCCTTTATTTACTTGGTGAATGGACTAACCAACGCTACGTCCCAAGACGTAGCGTGGTGCCCAAAACACCAGACAGCAAAAATGATGTTGTTGGTTTGACGTACACTTCCTGACAAGGAAGAAGACTGGTTTACAGAAAACCTGAGTATTTATCTCTCTCCACCGGCTCCAAATTCGCCACTCCAAAATCCTTCTAATTTTGGCGCGACCGCTTCCCATTGGCTACTTTACTTTTTATTATTTTTCTTTTTTTCTGATTTTTAACCGGATGGATGCGTGGAGCCTTATGTGTGGCGACGCGTTTATACATTTTGTATCTGGCAGCCGACGAGTCAATATCCGGTTGGGAGTTTTACTGTTAATTCCTAAATCCCCACACGTCTGCACAGTTTTAGCTCCCTCGGTCTACGTTGGGATCAAGGACGGTGTTCCAATCACCGCCTCGTTGACTTCCCAAAGGGCTCGATACACCGAAGAAATAAGGCAGGAAAATTACTGGTGATATTGTAAAAATTTTTGTCTAAGTAAAAAAAAATGAAGCCGACCATGTGAGGCACTTGATTTGGCCGGAGTGGAAAAGGGAGAAGTAATCCAAGACAATATGGCACCAAAAAGCTACCTCCCCTTTTTGTCAAGAAATACCATTGGTACCCTCATTACGAATTCGGTGACCAAACTGTAGGCAACAAAAATTAGCCAGCAGAAGGGTTTGGTCACTCACTTCTCGAATAGACGATAAGTTTTTCAAACTGTGAAGGCAAGAAACTTCACATGAAATAAAAGTAAAATTAAATGTAAGTCGACTGCCGAAATTCCACCAAGTTGAACAGCTGAAAAAAAATTCAACCGAGAATTGTGCTAAAAAAAAATTTAAAGACGACTCGAAAATAATTGAACTCTGAAACATTTCGACAAAATTAAAAAGAAAAGAAAAATACTCAAATTCAAAGAACTTTGTTTCCATGACACTCTCAGATAAATTCCCGCAAATTGTACTGAAATGTGCAATACGTTATCTTTTCTATGCCCTTCTTCGTCGTTTCTTTTGTATAAATTTTTTTTTTAAAAACTTTATTGTCTGTGTTATCTTTTCGAATCAGTATCCGAACTAGAAAGCTGCGGAACTTCCCGTTTGAATTTCCAGTTTAAAATTACACACAAAAGCCCCCTAAAAACCTTATCCAGTTAAATACTAAAATTAGGTTTACTGTCATTTCCTTCATATCAAATTTTATTCCCTCAAAATTCTTTTACTATACCAGCCATGAAACTTTTCGGGAAAATGATTTCAATAAAAACTTTTTTTGTTTGTTCTTTCTTTCGTTCTTTCTTTTTTTTTTTTTTTTTTTATCAAAAGTCTTCGTTAAAAAGTAATTTTTTCATAGAAGCCAGCAGATGATGACGCAAAATTTTCGGTCTTCACACTCATTGTAAACGGTAAAAAATTGTAATTAATAATAAGATGAGCCCATAATTTCTCACCCTCTTTTTATTCTTTCCGATATCAGTAAGCTAAAATTAAGTCACAAACACAGAGAAAGCTAACAACATAGTTTTGTCTTATTGTTGAAAAAATATTTGGTTTCTTTCACACCATTTCTAAATCAACTTAGTTGACATGATTACCTCCCTTTCAGTGACCTCTGCATAGCGACGGCCACAGTCAGCCCTTTTAACAGAAATATAACTGAGACAAAACAGACAGTTGACACGACATCAGAAAATCGATTGTAGCAGAGCTGAGAAAACACATGTTGATTTTACAAGTGAATGAGAAACTCGATGAAAGTGTAAGTAAAGACTTTCTTTCCTATCTACTTTCTTACTTTCAGTCTTATGTTAATTGTAATGTATTTTATATAACGTGCAAATACATATTAACAAGGTTAGAAACGAGAATCAACTAGACTCAGACATGTATGCTCTCATGAAATATTTTATTCAGACTGCTTTATTAAGGGAAATTAGGGATCTGATACTATGTACTGGTTAGTGTGGAAGAGGGAGGTTGCAGGAGGTTTTTTTTAGAGAGGAATAGTGTGAGGGAGTCGATTTCCAGCGAGGGGGGATAATCCAGCAATGTCGAAAAAGAAATCTAAAATATATTTCCATTCCCTATCCAAATAAAAGTGTGTTTGTTTTGACAAGTTGTATCGGATTCTAAAAGCAGGGAACGAATTCTTTATACACACCGGTTTGTAGACTTCTTAGTTCTGTTGGCTGTTAATGTTGGAAGTCGGGAACAACGTTGGATATGTTGGTTATTTTATGAACATTTTTTGAAAATTCGGAATGATTTAAAGATTCGAAGGTAAGTGAAATATTTAAAACATTTCTTAACACAGGGAAATCCCAAATGGAATAACATGGTGAAATTTGAACAACAATCAGTTTTTGTTTTTGTGATAAAAATCTTAAAGTAAATGTTATATTTTCTCGCTTTTGTCACTTTGTACATTTATTTTAATAGTGCAAAAATCAAGAAATAAGGGTGAAAGTTAAGTAGAAATATTACAAATTTTTAAGGAAATATTTTATGAAAAGAGTAGATTTTTTAATTATGGTCTTCAACCAAACTTTCTTAATCTGTATGTTAAGTATAGCCCATCTGCTGAAAGCATCTTTTAAGAAAATCCACTTAAATCAAATAATTATCGGATTTTAAGTAATTTTTCCTATTTAAAATAATAAAAAATAAGTTTTCTTTTAAAACATTTTTTTCCACAAAATTCTAAAGACGACGTCTTCTGTCTAATTCAAGCAAGAAAAGTGAAAATAAGAGAAAAGAAACCTCCAACAAGATCAGTTAGGAGTACATTAATATCTAATCCTCCGTATCTTTCTATCTTCATTCATATTTGAACAAAGAAAATACTGGTGAAAATACTCATGGTTAAAAAGAAGTGACTGTGGACACTCAGCTTAGTTTACTGATGATGAAGCCAGTCTTTTGATTTTTTTAGCTTTTCTACTTGGTCTTTGATTGCATATAGAATATTCATTGCATAAATATCTTTAGGCTAACATCCTCGAGAATGGCAAAAAAATGTGAATTCAACAGACATATTTATTTATTAATTATAGATTTTATTATATGACTATAATTCTTTTTTTTTTTTTTTCATTTGTAGGTTTGATCAAGATGATCAATCATGCAAAAAAGAAATAATTATGAAGTGAAATTTGAGGATTAAATACTTGGAAGAAACCTTTAATTTTCCCAGGATTCCTCTCTCAAATTACGTATGGCAGCACACATTTAAGAAAAACTTTTTCATTGTGAAATCCCTAAAGAAAAAATTTCCCAGAAATCCCATCTCAATACACATACATCAACACTCTCGAGAGAAACCTTTTCATTGTGATATTGGTTAACCTTAAGTTTCAGGGAATAAATTTTCCTGAAATTTACATCTCTAAGGATATGTGTCAACATCCTCAAGAGTGAAATCTTTTTATTGTGAAATCTGTGGAGATAAATTTTCCTAGAAAGAACATTTCAAAACACACACTGGAGAGAAACAATTTCATTGTTAAATCTGTGCAACTAAATTTTCCCAGAAGGGACATCTGGAAATACACATATCAAAACTTAATGGAAAAAAAGTTTTCATTGTGAAATCTGTGGAGCTAAATTTTCCCGCAAAACCAGTCACAAAACACACATGTTACCTCACACTTGAGAGAAAAATTTCCATTGTGAATTTTGTGGAGCTAAATTTTCCCAGAAGAGACAACTCAAAACACACATGCCAACAAGTACTGGAGAAAAAAATTTTCATCATAAAATGGGTGGTGTTGAATTTTCCCAGACGGGGTATCTCAAAACCCACATGCCAACACACACTAAAGAGAAATTTTTTCATTGTGAAATATGCGGAGGTAAATTTTCCCGGAAAGGATATGTCACAATACACATGTCAACACACACTGGAGAGAAACCTTTTGATTGTGAAATCTTTAAAGCTAATTTTTCTCGGAAAGGACATCTCAAAACACACATGTCAACACACACTGGAGAAAAACCTTTTTGTTATGACATCTGCAGAACTAAATTTTCCTGGAAAGGACATCTCAATAGACACATGTTGACACACACTGGAGAGAAACCTTTTCATTGTGAAATCTGTGAAGCTAAATTTTCCCAGAAAGGAACTCTAAAAACACACATGTTAACACATACTGGAGAGAAACCTCTTCATTGTGAAATCTGTCGGGCTAAATTTTCCCAAAATTCCACTCTTAAATACCACATGTCAACACACAGTGGAGAGAAACCTTTTCATTGTGAAATCTGCGGAGCTAAATTTTTCCGGAAAGGAAATCTCACAAGACACATGTCAACACACAGTGGAGATAAACCTTTTCATTGTGAAATCTGTGAAGCTAAATTTTCCCAGAAAGGTTATCTCAAAACACACATGTTAATACACACTGGAGAAAAACCTTTTCACTGTGAAACCTGTGGAACTAAATTTTCCCTGAAGGGATCTCTCAAAGCACACATGTCAACACACATTGGAGAGAAAAGTCATCATTGTGAAATCTGTGGGGCTAAATTTTCCCAATATTCCAATCTCAAAAGCCACATATCAACACACACTGGAGAGAAACCTTTTCATTGTGAAATATGTGGAGCTAAATTTTCTAGGAAAACACATCTCGAAACATATATTAACACACACTGGAGAAAAACCTTTTCACTGTGAAACCTGTGGAACTAAAATTTCCCAGAAGCGATCTCTCAAAGCACACATGTCAACACACAATGGAGAGAAAAGTCATCATTGTGAAATCTGTGGGGCTAAATTTTCCCAATATTCCAATCTCAAAAGACACATATCAACACACACTGGAGAGAAACCTTTTCATTGTGAAATATGTGGAGCTAAATTTTCTAGGAAAACACATCTCAAAACACATATGTTAACACACACTGGAGAAAAACCTTTTTATTGTGACATCTGTGGAACTAAATTTTCCCAGAAAGGAAATCTCAAAAAACACATGTCAACACACTCGAGAGAAACCTTTCCATTGTGAAATCTGTGGAGGTAAATTTTTCCAGAATGAACATCTCAAATCCCACATGTCAACACATACTGGAGAGAAATCTTTTCATTGGGACATCTGTGGAGCTAAATTTTCCCAGAAAGACACATGTTAACACACACTGGAGAAAAACCTTTACACTGTGCTATCTGTGGAGCTAAATTTTCCCAGAAGGGATCTCTCAAAGTACACATGTCAACACATACTGGAGAGAAAATTCGTCATTGTGAAATTTGTGGGGCTAAATTTTCCCAATATTTCAATCTCAAAAGACACATATCAATACACACTGGAGAGAAACCTTTTCATTGGGAAATCTGTGGAGCTAAATTTTTCCACAATTCCAATCTAAAAAAACATGTTCATGCACACCAGAGAGTATTGTTTTGATTGTGAAATGTGGAGCTAAATTTTCCATTAATATCAGTCTCAAAAGACATATGTTCACACACTGAGGAGTAACTTTTGCATTGTGAATTCTGTTGAGCTATATTTTCCTGGAAGTGACATCTCAAAACACACATGTCGACGCACACTGGAGAGAAACCTTTTCATTGCAAAATCTGTGGGGTTAAATTTTCTCAGAATTCCAGTCTAAAAATGCATATGTCAACACACACTGGAAGAAAACATTTTCATTGTGAAATCTGTGCTGCTAAATTTTCCCCAACATGTAATCTCAAAACCCACATGTCAACACCCTCTGGATAGAACATTTAATTATTATCTTTGATGCATTCCTTTAACAGGTTTCAAATCTCAAAAATACAAGTTACACTTTTTATTTTGAAATCTTTTGCTATATTTTTTTCCAGAATTCAATCTTAAAAGTCACTTCGAATTCATATATATACTTTCTGTATTAAATTTGAATAGTAGTAAATCAGTCTTTTGATTTTCTTAGCTTTTTGTCAAAAAGTCTTTGATTGTTTATAAGATAAAAGTCTATATAATTAATACTAGTCCATCAATCTTTCAACATTTATTTGAACTAAAAGTCTTCTTGAGATTTGTTACTTATAAAATGAAAGTTTATTGAATCTTTCCCTTGAATAAGAACAGTAATTTATCACTGCATGTACCTTTCTTTATTTGTTTCCATCTAAAATTCTACTTGCTTATAGAATATTCATTGCATAAATATCTTTAGGGCAACATCCTCTCGAATGGCAAAAATATGTGAATTCCACAGACATATTTATTTATTAATTATAGGTTTTATTATGATTATATTTCTAATTTTCTTTTATCTGTAGGTTTGATCAAGTTGATCAATCATGTAAAATAGAAATAATTATGCAGTGAAATTTGTGGATTAAATACTGGAAAGAAACCGTCTATTGGTGAAATCCGTGGAGCTAAATTTTCTCAGAATTCTGTTGTTAAAAAACATATGTCAGCATATGTTTAAGGAAAACATTTTCATTGGGAAATCCCGAGAATAAAATGTTTCCAGAAATCCAGTCTCAGTACACATACATCAACACTCTAGAGCGAAACCTTTTCAGCATGATATCGGATAACCTTAAGTTTCAGGAAATATACAACTCAAAGGAAACATATTAACATGCATGCAAGAGAAACTTTTGTATTTTGAAATCTATGGTAGTAAATTTTCTTGGATGTCCTGTGTCAAAACACGGGACAACATCCACTAGAGTAAAATATTTTCATTGTGAAGTCTGTGTAGATAAATTTTCCCACAAAATCAGTCACAAAACACTAATGTTAATACACTAGAGAAAAACATTTACATTGTGAAAACTGTGCAACTAAATTTTTCCAGAAGGGACACCTGGAAATGCACATGTCAACACACACTTGAAAGAAAAGCTTTCATTGTGAAATCTGTGGAGCTAAATTTTCCCAGAAGGGACATCTGAAAACACCCCTGTCAACACACACTGGAGAAAAATCTTTTCGTTGTGAAATCTGTGATGCTAAATTTTCCCACAATTACAGTCTCAAAGCACACATGTTAACACACACTGGAGAGAAATTTTTTTGTTGTGAAATCTGTGGGACTGAATTTTCCTGAAAAGAACATTTCAAAACACACGTTAACACGCACTGGAGAGAAACCTTTTCATTGTGAAATCCATGGAAATAAATTTTCCCAGAAAGAATATTTCAAAATACACATGTCAACACATACTGGAGAGAAAAGTTTGCATCATGATATCTGTGGGGCTAAATTTTCCCACAATTCCACTCTCAAAAAACACATATCAACACACACTGGAGAGAAACCTTTTCATTGTGAAATCTGTGGAGGTAAATTTTCCCAAAATTCAAATCTAAAAACACACATGTTAATACACACTGGTGAGAAACATTTTCATTGTGAAATGTGTGGTGCTAAATTTTCCCTGAATTCAATTCTTAAAAGACACATGTTCACACACTGAGTAGGAACTAAATTTTCACAGTTTTTACATTTCAAAATACACATCTAAACATATACTGGAGAGAAAAGTTTTCATTGGGAAATTTGTGGAACTAGCTTTTCACACAATTTATATCTCAAAACATATGTGAGCACATACAGAATAGAACAGTTTTCTCTGTGAAATTTATGGTGCTGTATTTACCCTGAATTCATATCTTAAAAAACATATCTCAACACACTCTGGAGAGAAACTTTTCCATGGTGAAATCTGTGGACCTACATTTTCACAGATTTCAAATGTAAAAAGACATTTTCCAACACTTACTGGAGGAAAACATTTCATCATGAATGCTTTGGACCTGATAGAAAACAAAAGATACTAATGTAATAATTTAAGGAAGATGACTGACAAGACATCTTGATTCAACTAAATCCAAATATTGATCTCATAGGAAATGAAGTGTCTGTCTTGCCTGCCACCAAACAGGACTTGACACGAGGTCAATGTCCCGAAGGTCAGCTTAAAGTAGGGATTAAGAGAGGGGAAGGTCAGACACAAGCCGAGGCTCGAACCCTGCTGGTCTATGCTGGTCATTGATCCACTTAATGCAATGTTGGCCTGATAAGCCTAGCTGGTCTTGGACCCAAATCAGGGTCCAGGCACGTATGCCTGATTATAGCTTAAACTGGACAGTAAGGTCCAGTGCTATATAAGGGGAAGAAAGGTGTCAATGAATGTTGCAGTTCGCACACCTGAAAGTTACCCAGCTGAAATTGAGGGCCTTTCAGCTTTGAATCAGCCATTGGTTTCTATACTCCGTCTGGCACAAATGACAGATGGCCCAGCTAAAGCCAGAAAAGTATACAAAATCATGCAATTTCCTCATCAGAGAAACATCTGCAAAAATCAAATCAAGAATGGCACCAAAAACCCTACCAAACACCCATGCATGTGCAAAACAGAAAAAAATTTCAATAAATAAAATGATTATATAACCCCTCCCCCTAAAATATGACCAAAAGCAGAAAAAGAAAAAGAAATAATTGGATAAAAAGGATTATTTAATTTTAAAAAACTCTTCTGTGCCTGTAAGAAAAAAAAATTGGCCCCCACTACAAGTTTGTCTTTTTTTTCTGCTTTGTAAAAAAAAAAACAACAATTTTTCTCTTTTACCCATTATCATTTTATCTTATTGCTAAAAAAATCCCCACCCCAAATAAGCTTAGTTAACACCCCTGTCCTCTCCATCTGATTTCCCTACAAAACATTTTTTAAAAATTGGTAACATGTCTCAGGTCGTCAGTAATGCTTCCTAGTCCTGAATGGGTGATCATTTTACATTAAATTTATATGACAAAGTGACCCTCCTCACAAATTCTAAAATATGTTTTTTTTTTTTTTTAAATTTCTTCTTTGCGGATGTTAACAGTGTGTTTACAAGTATTCACCAAAAATAAAGTAGATTCTGATTTTCAGTTTTCGCTAAAATCCTATGGGATAAAGGGTAAAAATTGACCAATCAAAATTGAAAATAAAAGGTAATTACAAATATTAGGGAAACATTTTGTAAACAGTCGATTTTCTATTAATGGTCTTTAATCCATTTTTTGATTGGTATGTATAAAAAGTACAACAACTAAAAGCATCCTTTAAGAAAATCCACTTAAAATGAGTTATAATCAAATTATAATATGACTCAAAGAGTTTTATATTCTTTAAGAGATAATTTCGTCTATGGATCAAAGTCTTCCACTCAATGCAGGTGACTGGGATTTTGTTTATTAATATAAATATATTGAATCAATAGGATTAAGAAATTAAATAAAAATAATCTTTTTGAAAAATTATTTTTCATGTTTTGTTTTTCTATGAATTATTTCATTGGCTGAAAGTCTTTCCATGAAAACTCACAAAGGATACAGTATTTAATGGAGATAAGCTTTTTACAACAATTTATTTATATAAAAACCATAGATTGTTACTGTAGAAAAAAAGAGATGTTTCTTACGTATGAAATAAAAACCTATTTAACCTCATTATCTTATTTTCTCTCTGTATTTAGTCATATCTTAATGTCTACATGATCTTTGATTCCTTATAAAATAAAAGTCAGTACAATCTCTCTATTAGATTTGAATTATTCCATCATATCTAAAAGTCTACATGAACTTCTAAAATAAAAAGCAATATTACCTCTTTATTAGATTTGAATACTAGTCAATTATTATTTCTACATTCATCCCTTTGTATCTAAAAGTCTACATAATATTTGATTGCTTATAAAATAAAATTTATATAATTTCTGTATTAAATGTGAATTGTAGCTTATGAATCTTTTGACTTTCATACCTTTTTGTCTAAAAGTCTTTGATTGTTTATGAAATAATAGTCTATAAAATCTCAGTATTAAATTAGAATACAAATAAATCAATCTTTATCCTTTCATCCATTTGAGTCAGAAGGTCATGATCTTTGCTTAAACATAGAAGTCTATTTAATATCTGTATTAGACTTGAGTACTAGTCCATCAGTGTTTCAACTTTCATTTCTGTGTGTCTCAAAATCTACATGATTTTAGATTATATATAAAATAAAAGCCTTTAAAATTTCTAAAGGAAATTTTAATTGTAGTTTATCAGTCTTACTACTTTTATTTATTCATCTAAAATCTTCAGGATTTTGATTGTTAATAAAATAAAATCTCTATTGTGTGTATGTTAGAATTGAATATTAGTTTATCAATCTTTCTACCTTTATTTATATCTGCCTTAGATTTCAATAACAGAGTATCAATATTTTAAACTTTTTATCAAAATTATTTGATTGTTTATGCAATAAATGTCTATATAATCAATACTAGTCCAACAATCTTTCAACATTCATTTAAACTAAAATTCTACATGGTCTTTGATTTCTTGTAGAATATTTATAGCATAAATGTATCTTCAGGGTAACATTCTGTAGAATTATAAGAAATATGAACTAAAAATTTTCAATACACATATTTATTCATTTATAATAGGTCTAATTATATAACTACATTTCTCATTCCTTTTTTCCATTTGTAGGGTTGGTTATGATGAACAATCATGAAAAAAGATATAATTTCTCAGAGAAAATAGTGGATTACATACTAGAGAGAAACTTTTTCATTATGAAATCTGTGGAGCTAAATTTTTCTTGAATTCCAATCTCAAAAGACACGTGTCAACACACAGTGGAGAGAAACTTTTTCATTGTGAAATCTGTGGTGCTAAATTTTCCCACAATTCTAATCTCAAAACACACTTTTCAACAATGGAGAATAACTTTTTCATTGTGAAATTTGAAGTGGTAAATATATAAAAGTTTGCTGAAAAATAATCAGTATTATATCATTATTTATACAGTAGTTAGTCATAAATCAACCAAAGGGAGATCACCAAGAGAAAAAGAAAAGAGATGGGGCAATTTAAGAAAATTATTGTTGGAAGAAATATATATGAAAAAATAAAAATCATAACTTTGATGTTATAAATTTCAATATTCACAAAAGATGAAGTTTTCCATTCTTTTTCCTTTCCTTTTTTTTTTGTTTTCTTTCCTTTGCACAAGTAAAAAATGGAGTCTTCCATTTTTTATCAGAGAAAGAGAAAAAAGTCTCTCTCTATGCATTGAACATTAGGAGAATTTGCCCTGGGTCAATTTTAAGTCCTAAAGACTACAAAATGCCTCTGATAAATTTTATTCTATGGAAAGTTGTGTCTGTTTTCTTAGACCAAACCATTGAAAATGAAGTCTATCTCTACTATAACTTGCAAATAAATGAATTAACTATAGTTTTCACTTGTAGAATTTCATGACTTATCAAAATCACCTGACATAAAACATGAGATACATAAGGACCTAAAATAACCACCTCAAAGAATATTAAACAATTCTGTAAATAATTTTTCTTTAGTTACTAGATGACATTTGTTATGAAACAATTTTAAAGGATATTGAACTAAAACTTATTTGAACAACACTTTATTTGAGGAAATGATTTTTCTAATGCAAAATAAATAAAAGGCTGAAAAACAATTTTTTACATAAAAGATTTTGTTTTAATTGTATTTGGAATGGAAGTTGCAGATAAAAGAAAATAAAAATCTGGAAGTTATTTAATATTTTTAGGTTTTTTATCTCAAAAACTTATCACATAAATATCTAAAAAATAAAAAACTATATATAAACATGAACTGAATTGCCACACCCAGAAAATCCGGTAAACACCTGCGCATCACATACAGAAACATTGGACATCTATTTCAACCTCATTAGGTCTCATCAGCTGTGTATACCGTGATCTCTCCCACTGGAGATCGAACCAGTAACCACAGAATGCAGAGCCAAAATTCAACCACTGAGCCAGCAACCCACATCACACACAAGTGATGCCAAACTAACTAGACATAGTAATTGCATGGCCTATTAACCTGAATGTAACGTGCAAGTTACATCCATACTCTTTACAGGGGACATGATCACCTCGAGGGTCATGTCTTCCCAAGAGGATTACAAATACACATCCACATAATTATTATAAATTCAGGGCAAGGATATAGATGTACATTTTTGCTTTTTCTTTAAACAGAGGAATTATTATAAGTAAAAGAATTATATTGTGAATTTTAAAAGAAAGAAAAATGTATATGTATATAAACGTGTTGTTTGTCTTTTAGATTTTTTTCGGCAGTGGTTTTAAAGAATCTGTTTTTTTCTTTTGAATATTAAATTACTTTATAAGCAAAAACAATGCCTTATGGATGTGTTATACCACAAAGCGAATTATAAAACGGCTCAAAAGTTCATGTATTTTCTTTTCTTAATGATAAAGTATTATTTAATGTTTAGATTCTTACAATTAAAAGAGATAATTTTTCACCCACTAAATTCAGCAGAGTGAGTATTTTTTGATTTAAAAACATGAGTAAATTTTATTGAAACTTAAATGCTGATCCACACACTTCACAAGAAAATTCTTATCATTCTTATTGTTACTATAATTATACATATCCATTCATTGTTATTTTATTTACACATAGTTTAGCATTTTCTAAAAATTCCTCATGAAAATACCACATGTGAAAACACAGTGGAGAGAAGCCGTTTTCTTGTTAACTCTTATTATCACTTTAATTATATTTATTTATTCATTATTATTTTGTTTACTTTACCGCAATTTTTAAGAAAAGCTATTAAATTCAGTTGAAACTTTAAGAATTAAAATATTTTCCTGTTAAACTACAAATTAAAAAGAAAGTTACAAAAGTTTTTAAAAGCTAAAACCCAAATTTGAAAAAAAAAAAAAAACCTTAAAAAATTGTCACTATAAATTCCTAAAGGAATATTTTCTCAGGCATAAAAATAAGTCTAGTAATCTAACAATTTTTAGAATTAGAAAGTATCACAGAATCTGATTTTGCAGGACATATATTTTGTAGAGATGAGGAAATTGACAAAATAGGGGACTATAAGATTCCTAAACGTATAACAGTAAAATACTCTTGAAAATTTGTTAGAAATTATGACAAAAATTGATATAAGATAATGGCAAACACAGCTAGAAAATATGATGTTTATATTAAAATTGCTAATGTCATTCCTTTTATTGGTGGAAGAAGAAACAAAGAAACATTTTAATTCAATCCTGAGCAGCTAAGCTTAATGACACAGAATAAGCTTGATTATTCAAAAGAAATGATGATATTTTCTTTATTGTTTTATCACTGCTCAGCTAAATGGTACTTGTTAAGAGACAGCTAAAATATAATTTTACCTTCCGATTCGACCATAAAAAGATGAACCTTATCAAGATATATGAATCCTTTGATTGAGCAACATGATAACAATTTTCTTATGTATCTTAAAAATAAATTTAATTTACAAGAGCAGAAGGAGACCACTGTATCTTTACTTGTTGATAAAATTCACCTAAAACCTTATTTTGATTATAAGGATGGGAATATAGTTGTCTTATCTGATAACAGCAATGAAGCTGCAATAAGTGCTTTTGGTTTTATGCTTAACAGTGTATTCTCACAATATAAGGATGTTGTGCATGCTATGCCAAATAAATGTCTTAAAGCAGATAATGTATTTTACATAGTTAAATGTATAATAATTAGTTTAGAGGAGATAGGATTTTAAGTATTATCAATCATAGCAAATATTAATACTATAAATAAAAAAGCTATATCTTTTTTTGCAGTCTCCCAAAGCTTTCCATTGTGCATTCACACCCACTTATATAGTCTAAACCCCTTTTTTTCTTATTCAACTCAGTCCATATAGAAATAATTGGCTTAGTTTTAAAAAATGCATTTAAATGCATGCTGTTCCCAAAGTTTTGTCATACTGGAAATCATGTATTAGATAGTATCCAAACTCTTTTGTACCTTACAGAAACTTCATGCCCTGGATTCTCAGTCAATTATGAAATGTTATTATAAATTGACCTCAAAGGAATTTTATTCTTCTAATTTTTTAAAGGAAAATGTTTATTTACCTTTGCACATTTTAATGAATTCACCTGAAAAGGATTATTGACTTTAGAAAAACAGAAATGTTTGCCTAATTTTGTTGAAGTTGCCAAATATAAAAGCATGTTTTATATTTGATGGAAACTAATGAATGTAAAAACACCATATAAAGGTTGTCGGCTTGGAAATAAATACTGTAATCCACTTTGAGTAAATGAAGAAAATCTTAGATTTCTTTCTGTATTCTGTGACAGGTCAGAATTTTGGAATAGCATTTCTGGAAGAAATGGCAAATTAATAAAGGAAACCTTCACTGATTTGCATCATACAACTAATGCATTCTAGAACTGACCAAATATTACATAGAAGAATTGAAAATGCTGTACATATTAGCTGGCAAATTTCAAAGTGATCTCCTTGAGGTAAATTTTGGTTAGTAGTGGGGATCAGTAAAATATCTCGATACGGAAGCTTTTGAGCGTGAAAAAAATTAGAACACTATCAGTTTTAAAGAATTTACAAGAACCAAACTGGGATGAAGTGACAGATGAGCATAAGTTAGATATGAATAAATTTAGAATTGATGTTAAAGAGGATGATATTAATAAATATAGAGAAGTTCTTTCTGTAATACTATTCTTAAAAGGTTATTGCTGTTATGCAGTTTTTAAGAAAATGAAATGCAATAGTTGCAAAGATTTAATATCTGGAAGAGATACTGGGGAAATAAACAGCTATTTTCAGGAGATTAATAGAGGTTCTTTCTTATGCCGTAATGATAGACCAAGAAATTTTGTTTTATATAAATGTTTAGTCATGGGTAAGCTGATAAAAAATCTTTCTTTTCTTCATTCAGTAATTCAAAAGGAAATTAAGTATGCATATAGCACTGAATATTTTGGCTGATTATGAGCTTCTTTTTAATGTTGACACTTGTGATGAGGGTCACAATATAGAAGAAATAAAAAGAATATTTGTCTGGAGCTCGACAAATGCTCTTTTAAATAATTTTTGTTCTTGGGAAAATAATAATATTACTGATAAGAAGATGTGCAAAACAACATAATTTTAGTTAAACTTTCAGATTATGTAAGTATTTATTATAGTGACAACGAAAATAGATTAATGACCAGAGAAACATGCAAACAAATATTTCTTGATAAAATGTTCAAGGAAAGTTTACTTTTGTTATTTGTACGAGAGTACATCTTAGTAAAAGTGGTTAAATAAGAAAATCTGTTCAATCGAAATTTTGTTTTTGTTGATGACATTGTTTCTAGGTCAGTAGTAAGATGATTGTTCTGTTTTTAAGGAACGTTGTATTTTGACAATTTACAACATTGTAGTAATTTCTTCGCTAGGGTAGAGGAGACAGACGGACAACCCGAACATCGTAGACCCTGTCTACAGGCTTCATAATCAAGAGTGAACGGTAAAAAGATTGTAATAAATAATATAATAAGCCTATAATTCCTCATCCTCCTCTTATTCGCTCCTAAATGAGAAAGTTCAACGTTGTCGTAAACATCGACATACCTAACAACAGCATAGTCTTACTTTGTTGAGGAAAAAATACTCTTTTTCCTTCCACTCTGACATTTCCAAATCAGCTCATATCAGAAAGGTGACATGATTAACAACCATTCAGTGAGTCAGCTCTTTAAACAGAAATAAACAGAGACAAAACAGACGGTTAATACAATATCAGAGAATCAATTGTCGCAGAGGTTTGTTAAATACTTGTTGATTTTACAACTGAATGAGAAACTAGATGAAAAGTAAGTAAAGACTTTTACTTTTTGCGATATACTTTCTTATTTTCATTCTAATGTCTGCACTAATGTAGAAAAAAATTTAATATTGATATTTACATTTCCCATTCAGATATAAGTGTGGTTCTGCAGACGAAATGTATCGGATTTTGAAAGCAGGGAACGAATTCTTCATACACACCGGTTTCTAGCCGTTTTTTTCTTCTCTTCACCGTTTGTGTTAGAAGTCAGTTACAACGTTGGATTTGTTGATTTAATTAATGAAAATTTTTGAAAATTCCGAACGATTTAAAAATTCGATGGTAAGTAAAATTTTCTAAATACAAAGAAATCCCAACTGAAAATAACATTGCGAAATTTGAACCACAATCAGTTTTTGCTTGATAAAAATCAAAAAAAAGAAAACCCTTTCTGGTTTTTGTCGATTCATACATTTATTTTAATTGGGGAAAAAAAAGATATAAAGTGAAAGGCAATTACAAATATTTTGGAAATATTTCGTGGATGGAGTAATTTTTTTCATAAATGGTCTTTAAACAATCTTTTTTGATAGTTATGTACAAAAAAAAAGCACATCTGCTAAAAGCACCCTTTAAGAAAATCCCCTTAAATCGACTTATTATCGACTAAAGAATTTCTCCTAATTAAATTAATAAAAGATGAGTTTTCTTTAAAACCTATTTTCCAGAAAATTCTAAAGACCACATGTTTTTAGCAGTAATGCGCCAACCCACCTTCAATAATTTTGTTAATGTGACTCACATAATGTAAGTGTAACTAAATTAGTTTTACATTTTTTAAGAGATAATTTCATGGAGAATGAGAATTTCTTTATATATATATATATATATATATATATAATAACAGTTTGTCTATTTTTACAGATGTCTTAATTTTGAAGTGAAAAAAACTGTAAAATGACGCTAAGTAGTCATTTTTTTTTTAATTAATTCGTTTTCAAAGGTTAATCTGAAAATATTCAGTGTAAATGTTTTCCTTTTTTTTTAAGATTTTAAAAATGTTCATCCATATTTTAAAGTCTTCCACTCACTACAGGTGATTAGAATTTTGTTTATTAATTAAAAAATCATCATCATCATCATCATCATGTCACGCTGGTAGCACGGATATCCCTGACCCTCTCTCGCCACTCCTCCCTATCGTTCATCGCCCTAAGCAGGTTCTCAGGACAGCATCCCGTATCCTCACACAGCTGCTGAATGTATGTTCGTGCTGGTCGTACTGCTTTTGCACGGCCATGTGTTGGGGTCCATAAGAGTACATCTCTTATGAGTTCGTCCCTGTTTCTCCAGCAGTGTCTTGCATGTCTGGTTCGTCTAACTTGTATAGTTTTCGTGATAGGAGGCAGGTGGCCGTACAGTTGGTGTCTTGTGGGGTGCTGTCGCCAGGACTTGTTCAAGATTGCACGCAGCATTCTTGTGTAATTGCCGTCTAACTTCTCCAGCTATTTTGTTAGCGTCCATCAGGTGCACCCGTATAGCAGTATCGTTGTGACCGCTGCCTGGAAGAAACTGCGTTTCATTTTATCGGTTAGGTCTGATTTCCATATAATCGATAGCCTATTGATAGCTGTCCATGCTTTCGTTAACCCCGTGTTGATGTCCTTTTCGGTTGATTCGACGCTGCTTCCTAGGTAAGTGAATTTGTCTACTAGTTTAAGCAGGGTTCCGTCTAGAGTGGAGATGTTCCCTGTTTGATTATAGCACATATATTCCGTTTTGTGTGCATTAACATAGAGGCCTATGCCTGCGGCTGCTTGTTCCAAACTATGCAGTAGTGTTTCGGGTTGGTCGGGTCTATTTGCCAGTATTGCTATGTCATCGGCGTAGTCGGCGTCGGTAATTGTTTTTGCGGGGTACCTTCTGCTTCTTTTCTTCGTCAGCTCGAAGGCATTCTCTCTGATTTTGTCAATCGATGTTCTAAGTACATAGTCTAGACAAATGATAAAGAGGTACGGAGCCAGAGTGTCCCCTTGTAGTACTCCTGCTACAATGTCGAAGTATTCTGTGTCTCCATCTGATGATCGTACTTTTACTTTGGTGTTTCTATAGAGAATCGTTATTGCTGCTACGGTTTCTTTAGGTATTCCGTACGCTAGTAGGATTTGTTCCATCTTTCCTCTGTAAATGGAATCGAAGGCCTTGGTAAAGTCGACAAATATTAATGTCGCTTTTAGGTTTTTTGCCCGTACACCTTCAAGAATTCTATGGATGGTTAATATTTATGAGGTCATGGATCTATTTCTTCGGAAGCCATTTTGGTTTTTCCTAAGTATGTTGTCGATTTTGGGTTCTATGTGGTTTCCTAGTAGGGCATTGTAGATTTTGGCTGCTATGGATGTAAGTGTTATGCCTCGGTAGTTTTTGGCTAATCTGAGGTCCCCCTTTTTAGGGAAGGGGAGTATGCATTCCTTCATCCATCTATCTATCGGATTTTGATTATATACTGCGTTGCAGTGTCGGAGCAGTATGTCGTCAAATTATTTGGTCTTCCATGCTTCTGGGGGAATCTCGTCCAGCCCTGCAGCTTTCCTATTTTTAATTTTTCTGAGAACCGAGTCAAGTTCTTGTGTGAACGGTCCTAGTTTAATATCTAATTGTTTACTAATTATTCTGGTGATTGGTTCATGTGTTATTTTCGGTGGGTTTCCTAGTAGGTTTTCGAAGTGCTGTTGCCACAGTTTTATTCTTTCTTGTTGGTTTGCTGCTTTCAGTTTTGCTTTGGCTGTGTTCTTTCTTCTGCTCACTTCGTTTATTGTTTGCCAGGCTATCCTAGATTGTCTCTCTTCAACCGAGTCTCTAATCTTATCTATCGGATTTTGAATGTATTCTGTCTGTTCCTTTATATATATGCCTGCTAATTGATATTGTGCCGTTTTTAGTTTTAAGGCATTTGTGTTTGTTGGGTTTTTTCGATAGTTCTTGGAGGCTGTTTTCACTAGTGCACGTTTTTCTCTCACCGCTTAAGTTTCCCATGGGACTCTATATTTAGTTTTGAGTTTTGTTGGAATGCATTTCGCTGCTGCCTCGAGGTGCGCATTGACAAAATTTTCATATTCGTCGTTTGGTGTACTTTTTTCCGTCCTTTCATGTAGTGTTTTGTATCTGTTTATTAATTCTAATGCGTATTTATCTCTTATATCTCTGTTGTTCAAAAGGGCCCAGTCATAGTGTTTGGTGGTCGCTGTTTGTTTGGCGTTTTTTCGTAGGCTTAGCCGTATTTTCACCGTGACTATTCAGTGACCGGTGGACACAGCCTCGAAAGAGGAGTATGCCTCGCAATTCATTGCACTACTTTTCCATTTCTTGTTTATAAGGATGTAGTCTATCTGAGCTTTAGTATTGTTCGCGTACGTGTATGTGCATAGTTTGCCCCCCCCCATTTTTGGTAGTTTGTATTGAGGCATGCTAATCTATTTCCTATCATGAAATCTGTTAGATGTTGCCCATTCCTATTTGACGTGTTATGGAAGCTGTATTTGTTGTTTCCGTTTTTCCCAATTTGGGCATTCAAGTCTCCGCCAATGACTAACATGTTGTGTTTCGGGATGCTATGCACTAATGAGGATAACTCATCGTACAAGGTGACTAGTTCAGTTTCTTCACTAACTAAAAAAAAAAAAAATGTTATGCTTTTTTGTAAAATTGTTATGTTTTTTGTAAAATAATGCTTAAACTGTGAGTTTTAAATATAAAGACACAGTTACTATTAACCCAAATTGAATATATGACTCTGTCCAAATGTCAGCGAACACGGCAAAATGTTTTTGAATCTTTTCTAAAAGCTAAAGATTGTTAGAGGCCTAACAGTAGTTTAGAAGGAAAAGTAAAAGCCTAAAGCTGCCTAAGCTACCACAGCAACCCCCCCAAAAAAGAGAAAGGAAAAAAAAAAACCAAAAAAAAAAACCAATGAAATTAGTAGCCCTCCCCACCCCATCTCGAACAGTAGACCATCTCCAAACATACCTAAAATTTAGTAGTAAATAAATGCTAAAAGGAAGAAGAATGATTTGAACTCACGTGCCAACAGAGGAAAAATGTTTCAATATTGGTCAGTATGTCTTTAAGTCCTATGAATTTAAAATGCTGAATTTTACAAAATAGTATGCTGTATTTTTGTTTGTAAAATATTGCTTAAACTGTGCGTTTTAAATGTAAAGACACGCTTACTATAAACCCAGATTGAATATATGACTCTGTCCAAATGTCAGCAAACACGGCAAAACGTTTTTGAATCTTTTCTAAAAGCTAAAAATAAAAAAAATTAAAAAATACTGATTGAATAAAATTAAGAAATTAACTTTAAAAAATTATCTGAATAATAATATTTTAGTTTTTGTTTTTTGAGTGAAGTATTTGATCAGATGATAGTCGTTTAACAGAAATCCTCTTGGAGTAGAGTATTTAATGGAAATAATCCTGTAGTGATAATGTGTTATATTTTGACCTTCGACCCGACCTAAAAATGCTATTCCAAGGTGATACACCGGAAGGAAGTGACACATTCCAATGGCCAGTAATCGAAAGAGATCGCGTGGGCGGATTAAGGCTTATAATATGGGACAAGGTGAAGGTACCATGGTGCCACTACAGTGATGTACCGGAAGAGAGTGACCTGTGAACTGCATGACAGTTATTTCCGCTTGATGACGATTAAACATTCGATTTCAAAGATCCAGTGGGCAATCGTGTGGGCGTTGAATTATTATTTAACTCAGTTGAGTTCGAGTCCAAGAAGCAGTTGCCAGTAGAATTCCAGACAGCTAGAGACCAGATGATGTAGGGAAAGCCACACCCGACCAAGGGGGCCCTCGGAAACACCGATGGCGTCAAAATATGAAGTTTATGTTCAGTCTCCAGCACCCTCTCACATGCAAACCTTGAACAACCCTTTTGAACCCTTGCAATAAAGTGAGAGGTAAATATATTTGTAAAGAAGTCTTCCTGCGTTTTTATCCTTCATGCGTCTTTATCGTTGTGTCACTGTGAATTATTCTACATATATATGTGCATGTATGTAGATGTGAATCTGCATATGTGACCATATAACAAATGAAGCAGTGTGGAGAACCGGATTTTCACCCTAAGAGATTATGAGTAGAAATAACAGAAATAAGACTGTATACTCCCAGCTTGATGCATTGTTCTGGTCAAAGAAAAAGAAAAATTTACTAAAGAACTAGGAACAAATGAAAAGTGTTTTTGCCCCCAAAAAGATGTTTTCAGCCGAACCATTTGATTCACCAAACATACATAAATAAAGACCTTTTAACCAGCAGACAGAGTTCCCATTATCAGCATACTGATTGATGCCAAACACGACAGACTGATATGATTCAACATTCATAGATTAACATCTTCCTACCTCTTCACCACCACACTAGAAAAGAATGTTTTACTGGCTTGCTCAAAGACAATATAAGTCTCTATTTTTACAATTAATATTTTTAATGTCTATTTCTTAAACTTGAATTACTGACTTTGTCTGAGAAGTAAAATAAACACTGTATCTCCAAGAACTCTCACATACATATATTTGTAATTTCATACATAAATTGTAATTTCATTTTAAAAAGATTCTTATTTTACAGCTAATTAAAATTTTGATTTAATTTCCTTTTGTCTTATCTTTATTGGAGTTAATGTGTCTGACTAACCTACCAACCTCCATAATCCTTTTATGACCATTTATTTACATTGAAACCAGAGATTGTTACTGTAAAAGAGAATTGGTGTGGCATATTTACTTATGAAATAAAAGTCTGTATAATATCTGTATTACATTTGGATACTGGATTATGATATTTTCTATTGGTATTCATTTATTTTTAGAAGACTAAATGATCTATGATAGCTGATAGAATAAAAATCTCTATGATCTCTACATTGGATTTGAATATTTGTCTATCAATGTTACTACATCAATTCCTTTATGTTTAAAATTCTACTCATATTTTTGTTGATAAAATAAAAGGCTCTAATCTCAGTATTAATTGTGAATTTTAGCTTAAGAAACTTTCAACCTTCTACGATTTTATTTAAAAATCTTTGATATATTATGAAATACTTGTTTATAAAACCTCTGCATTAAATTAGGATACAAGTCAATATATTGTTCTGCCTTCATCCATTTGGGTGGGAAAGTAGTGTACATGATGATCATTATCATCATGTTGTGGTGCCAGCACAGATCTCCCTGACCCTCTCTTGCCACCCGTCTCTATCATCCATCACTCCCAGGAGGTCTTCAAGGCTATATCCTGTATCAACACAAAAATAAAAGTTTGTAAGTGGGAAAGTAACTTACATGATCTTTACTTATAAATAAAAGACTACATCATATCTTTATTAGACTTGAGCTCTAGTTCATCAATGTTTCTACCTTTATTTCTGTGTGTCTAAAAGTCTACATGATTTTAGATTTCCTATAAAATAAAAATAACCTCTGAATTAAATTTAAATAGTAGTTTATCAGTCTTCCTGCCTTCATTTCTTTATCTAAAATCCAAAGGGTTTTTGATTGCTAATTAAAGAAAAACTTCTATTGTGTGTGTATTAGAATTGAATTGTTGTTTATTGATATATCTACCATCATTTGTTTTTTGTGTAAAAGTATTTCAGGATCTTATTATGAAATGAAAGTCTGTGTACTTTCTGTTTTAGATCTGAATTATTGTTAATGATTCTTTTGACTTTCTTACTTTTTTGTCAAAAAATTTTGATTGTTTGTAAAAAAAGAGTCTCTATGAATAATACTTGTCTATCAACATTTAATTATTTGGACTGAAAAATCTACTTGATTTTTTCTTACTTATAAAATAAAAGTTTATAGAATCTTTCTCTTAAATTTCAATGGTAGTTTATCAATCTTCTTACCTTCCTTCATTTGTTTCAGCCTAAAATTCTTAATGGTCTTTGATTGCTTGCTGAATATTGCATAAATGTGTAATTAAGGCAACATCCTCCAGAACCCTAAAAAAATGTAAGCTAAAAAAAATCAACAGAACTTTATTCATAATAGGTTTTATTATATGACTAAATTTCTAATTTATTTCATTCGTAGGTTTTATCCTGATTAGCAAGCATGAAAAAAGGAGATTATTATGCTGTGAAATTTGTGGATTACATACTGATGAGAACACTTTAATTTATGAAATTAGTGGAGCTAAAATTTCACAGAATATCATATTTTAAAACACATATATATCAACACACACACTGGACAAAAACCTTTTTATTTTGAAATCTGTGGGTCTCAATTTTCACACAATTCCAGTCTCAAAACAAACATATAAACACACACTGGAGAAAAACCTTTTTATTGTGAAAGCTATAGATACAAATTTTCGAAGAACTCCATCCTCAAAACACACATGTCAACACATACTGGAGAAAAACTTTTTCATTGTGAAAGCTGTGGAGCTAAATTTTCGAAGAATTCCAATCTCAAAAGACACATGTCAACGCACACTGGAGAGAAACCTTTTCATTGTGAAATATGTGGAGCTAAATTTTCCAAGAATTCCAATCTCAAAAGACACATGTCAATGCACACTGGAGAGAAACCTTTTCATTGTGAAATATGTGGAGCTAGATTTTCACAGAATACACATCTCAAAGGACACCTGTTAACACACACTGGAGAGAAACCTTTCAATTGTGAAGTCTGTGCAGCTAAATTTTCCCTGAGTTCTACTCTCAAAAGACACATATCAACACACACTGGAGAGAAACCTTTCCATTGTGAAATCTGTGATGCTAAATTTTTGCACCGTTACCGTCTCAAATCACACATGTTAACACACACTGGAGAAAAACCTTTCCATTGTGAAACCTGTGGAGCTAAATTTTTCCAGAATTCAAACCTCAAACAACATATGTCAATACACACCGGAGAAAAACCTTTCCATTGTGAAATCTGTGGCAGTAAATTTTCCGTGAGTTCTACTCTCAAAGGTCACATGACAACACACACTGGAGAGAAACCTTTTCATTGTGAAGTCTGTGGAGCTAGATTTTCTGTGAAGGGAACTCTCAAAAAACACATGTCAACACACACTGGAGAGAAACCTTTTCATTGTGAAATCTGTGGATCCACATTTTGCCAGAATTCCAGTCTCAAATCACACAAATTAATACACACTGGAGAGAAACCTTTTAGTTGTGAAATCTGTAGAGCTAAATTTTCCCTCAATTCCAATCTCAAAACACATATGCTCATACATACTGGAGAGAAACCTTTTCAATGTGAAATCTGTGGTGCTGCTTTTGCCCAGAATTCCAATCTAAAAAAGCACTTGTCAACACATACTGGAGAGAAACCTTTTATTTGTGAAATTTGTAATGCTAAATTTTCCCGGAAATCACATCTGAAAAGTCATATGTTAACACACTCTTGATAGAAATATTTTCTTTTTTAAATCTGTGAAATTATCCGTTTACAAAAATACAATAAAGCCTCCATTGGAGGGAAACATTTTTGTTGTGAAATCTGTGAATATGTTTTTCCATAATTCAGATCTTGAAAGACACTTGTCAGTCAGTCACATTGGAGTTAAACATTTTTACTGTAAAATCAGTGGAACCCACATCTCTTCTGAAATCATATCTCACAATACACATCTTAATCATGTATTAGAGAGAAAATTCTTCATTGTGACATTTGTGGAACTGTATTTTCCCAGAATTTAAGTCTTAAAAAATACATACCAACATACACTGGAGGGAAACTTTTCCATTGTGAAATCTTTGGAGATATTTTTTCATAGATTGCAAATCTAAAAAGACATTTTCAACACATATAAGAGAAACACACTTTATCTTGAAAGATGTGGAGCTATATTTTCCCAGAATTCTCCTCTTTAAAGACAAATGTCAAAACTCACCCGAGAGAAACTATTTTTACAATGATTTTCCTTGTAGTTTGGACAGAAATCCTGACAAAATTCAACTTTTAAAGGATATTAAACAATTTTGGAAATAATTTTTCTTTAGATATAAGTTGATATTTCACATGGAATAATCTTCTCTAAGGATATTGAATAACAACCTATTTGAATCACACCTTATTAATGGAAATGATTTTCCTTGGGAGACAAAGATAAATGGCAAAAAATTAGTTTTTATGTACAACTTGTCCTTATTGTTGTTGGTGTAGGTGATTGAAAATGAAGGAAAACAGGAATCTGAAAATATCGAATATTTCTAGATTTTTCTCCCTGCAGAACAGATCACAGAAATAGGTAAATGATAACAAACTATGTGTGTGTGTGTATATATATATATATATATATATATAGAAAAATTGATAACAACGATAAGAATAGATTTGAATCTTGTTATCAATTTTTCTACATATTGTTAGATTACAATCCTTTATTTACTTTTCATATATATATATATATATATATATATATAGTTATGATTTTGAGTATATATATATATATATATATATATATATATATATATATATATTTTAAGATCATCTGTAGTTGATAATCATTTATTTTTACACAGTTTTACTGATTTAATTATTCGTGACACCAATAATTTTGTTAAAATAAGTCAGTTAATCATGTATAAAAAAAAACATGGTAATTTGATCAGCAATTGTTTTTCTTCATACAATTATAAGAAAACAATAAAGCACTCGCTTTTAGTTATGATATTTTGCACAACAATCACAACAAAATCCTACATCCTAATTTGGCCTCCAAGTGATGTTTCTATACATTTAAATTAAATTGGTCAATGAACAACCAATTGGAAATAACTTTACATTGAGCTAATGCTAAACCACAAAAATGTCGCTCTGCTTACAAAAGGTTTAAAATTCAAGCATTTTTTATGGTTGAAATTCAAACAGTTGACTTAAAAAATGAATTAGCAACACAATAATTATGAAATCAGTCAAAAGGAGTATGATTTTTAAAGTTTTTGGTTTGGTTTGGCATATCAACCATTGTAGGTTATTTCCTGTCAAATCTATTATTATACATATGAACAGTTCTATTTCAAAGAATTCAATTTAGCATAAGTACTCAGTTTAGATGTTAAAACAGTTCTATTTTAAACAATTCAGTTCATCATAATTACGCAGTTTAGTTTTTTAACCCATAGATACGACCCTATCAGGTGCTATTACCCCAGGCTAGAGCAGTCTTGGGAGTGATGGCAATAAAGAGGTTGAAACTAGTTGAGTACAAAGAAATATTGTCACTGCCCATTGGCTAAGGTTGTAGAATACTCTGACTGCACCTGTGCAAAGGGGTAAAACTCCCACAAATGAGAGTACCTGTTGGCTATGGGTAGCAACCGGTGATATTTTCTGACAGGTTAGTAGCAGCTGAGTAGTCCTAGAAGCTGCAGCACTCCATTTTGTCCCTTACTGGGCTTGAGGAAGAGTTGGAGAGACCTGATCCAATCAATCAGTTGGTCTTGTCATGTGATAGGAGTTATATGGTTAGTCTAAATCATATTCATCAATCTGCATTTGGTAGAAGGTGGTTGCCGTGAGTCAAGTGTGTTAAGAGAAAAAGACTCTGACTACTATTACCTTTATTCTTAATAGAGAAGGTTATTTCAAATAGAACAGCTCCTTAGACTTTCAAAAAGATAAGAAATGGTAATTTGCTCATGGTAATGGACAGTCAGTGGTGGCATGCCAAAATACACTCAAAATTAAAATATTCCCTATAGCAAAATGCAAGACATATGTGGATGAGAGATTGAATACTTTGAAAGATGTTATCATGAGCAGGAAGCTATTCTTGGCTACATCAAAAGAAATAACAGCAGCTCTGGAAAGTAAAGTTTCTCAGACTACATGTGAAATATATAGTCACAAAGATGCATAAAGCTGAAATCACATAGATTTCCAATTTGGCTACCAAAAATTTTCAAACACAGACGAAAAAATTTGTCTCCTTAAAGCTAGAACCAATCAAATAAAGATTAGAAGCTGCCAATGACAAGTCTAGAAAAATTCATATCAACACTAAAGTGTATCATGAAAAACCAGTAAGTGCTTCATACTCATTTGTAAATGGTAAAAATTTGATAATAAATAATATGATGAATCAACAATTTCTCACCTTCCTCTTATTCATCACTATATCAGAAATCTAAACTAATTCTCGAACAGAGAGAAAGCTTTGTTAATGAAAAATACTTTTTTCATTTCTTTCACCCTGACATTTTCAAGCAGGCCCAGTTGAGACCACAGAAAGAGAAAACTGAAACGGTGGTAGGAGGAAAACATGTAACATCATCCTATTGTGTCCTCTAACTTTCAAGAAAGGTGTCTTTTGTGTATTAGATTTTTAAAGTGGTGTTTTTAAAGTATTTATCTATTTTTTCTTTTAAATATTAAATTACTTTATAAGCAAAAACAAGGTCTTATGAATGTGTGTTATCAAATTGGAAAGGAAATTATAAAAACGCCCCTAAAATTCATGTATTTTCTTTTCCTAAAGATAAAGAATTATCAGACATTTGAATTTATACAATCAAAAGAGATCATTTTTTACCCTCTAAACTCTGTAGAGTGAGTATTTTTAGTCTTAAAAACATAAGTAAATTTAATTTAAACTTTAATGATTAATTTCATGTCTTTGTAATTCACAACACAATAAAACAAAGTTTTGTATTAAAAAAGCCAGTAAATTTAATTTAAACTTTAATGATTAAATTAATTTCATGTCTTTGTAAATCCCAACACATCAACAAGAAAGTTGCAAAAGTTTTTAAAAGGTAAACCTTAAAGAAATTTTCAATACAAATTCCAAAAGCAATATTTTTATAGGCATAAAAATAATTCTAATAATCTAGCAATTTTTCAGAATTGTTTTATCTATTAAAAATATTATTTTCTTGATTATTTTAATTTAAAAACTAAATACACATTAAAAATTCTCTCTTTATTTATACATAGCTTCATCGGTAATAATCTTTTGTTGAATAAATAAATTAAATAATGTTCCTTAAAGATAACAGAACACTTTCTTCTATTTTCCCTTGAAGTATGAGAAAAATGCTTCATATTGTAGATTTTTGCTAACTGATTTCCATAGATTTTCACAAAAATTTAAAATAGGTTTGGTTTAAAAATATTTTAAGGTATTTGAACTACATTTTCAACCAGCAGACATGAGGAGAGAATCATCAGATTTTGACAAAAAAACTGGTGTCACAATTACAGTTACATTTCAAAGAATATATCTTCATGATTGTGTTATGGCCTTGAATTCTCCCAGAATGTCCCTTGTTGTCTCTCTCTTCATTGAACACATCTAGTGATCCACCTGATTTTAGGAGAATGTATAAACAGAATATATAAACAAATTTTATATTTGGTTAACAATAATGAATGTAAAAACACCATATAAAGGTTGTTGACTTAGAAATAAATACTGTAATCCACTTAGTGTAAATGAAGAAAATCTGATTTTTCCCAACTATGACACTGTTGTCTACATTGGCATACACATCCGTTAAATTATTTTCCTTAATAATCTTATCAACTATACTTTGGAAACATGACACACCATTAGTCACTCCAAAAGGAATTCTACAAAATTGGTAAAGTTTACCATTAACTTCAAATGCCGTATAGGGCTTATTTTCTTCTTTCATTGGTATCTGGTGATATGAACTCTTCAGATCCAACGAGCTATAAATTTTATATTTTGCTATTTCTTGAGTTAAATCACCCATTCTTGGTAATGGATAAGCATCTAACCTGATAAATATATTAATTGATCGATTGTAATCGACTACTAGTCTCTTTCTTTGACATTCATTCGTTACTATTAAGACCTGAGCCCTCCAAGGAGATGTGCTTTTGTTATATTCAGCTTATGGTGGCAAGGAAAAGACAAACACAAGTTGAAAGTTTTAAACAATTATATTAACAAAGAAGGAAACACCAGGTGATAAAGCAAAGAATCAACTCTACAAAATTGTAGAATACAATATCGAGTGAAGGAGTGAATTGAGGTGTGTGTGAAACCAGAGTTCATGTACGTCACTTAGTTATAAGTTATAGGAAACTCACTTGTTAGGTATGGTGGTATAAGGGTGGTATGGGTATCAGATAATCTTGGTGGTAGTAGCAGTCGTGGACAGGACGGCGTTGTAGCTAGGTCAACAGTCGTTCACAGCAAGTGGCACGTTAAATCCGTCAGAGTTGAGATGAGTTCTTAACAGCCGTAGCGTGTTCCTTCCTCCCACCCTCGTGGTCAGTCTGACGCCTTTGCAAATCTTCGCTTCTTAAGTAGCTACCCCTTGGATCAAGTCGGTTCTGGGAATTTTTCTCGGGGGAAGATTTACGATTGGCTGAAAAAGGACATTTTGTTAAATTGAATTAATTTCTTGCATTCTCGCCCGGAAGCCCTGTGCGGAGCCTCTTGCACAAAGACGCATTTTATTCATTTTCTCGGCGACAGCCATCAGGCTAACATCCAGTCGAATGCTACCCTTCTCCAGCCACGTGTGTATGTTTTTTTGATGAAATCGGGAGAGATCTGAATCCTGCTATATAACACTTTCCTCAATTACACCCTCCTTGATCATTTTCTCAATTTTAGTCTGTATGAAAAGCTTGTCACCCTCTCCACATCTTTTAGATTTAGTTGTAATGGGGTTACAGGCTGGATCAATATTAGAGAATAAAGATGGTGTGTCCACTAATGCAGAGGGTACTCTACAGGAAATAGGATGAGATATTTCAAGATCTTTCTTAGAGGCCTCGAGGGCAAAAGATATGGTGGAATGTTCTGACATGAAATGTTGGCCAAGCTGAAGTGGGGGTAGAACGGAAAGTTATACATCTGGATACCACTCACCTAGAAGGTTTAAGTCCACGGTACACTGTCCTTTGATAGAGGCTTTAAGTGATGATGACACCATGGATATGTTGCCAGCAGCAAATTTCATCTGTAGTCTCTGTTTCCTCACATAACCGAGTGAGATAAAGGATCCTGAGCTCTCCGGTTCCATTAGCGCTGTACCGGTGCCATTTTTCCCGACTAACACGTATGATGCCGCCTGTTTTAGGGATCCTAAGGAACCAGATGTAGTATTTGATATCAACATTGTCGCGAGTCTGTGAGAGCATGTTGCTGCAGATGTTATTTTTGGGTTCGAACGACACATTTTTGAGAAATGGCCTTTGTAGAGAAGAGGAAAATCTCGTATTTTGGTTTGGCGCGCAATTTATTTCAACACTTAATTTCACCCAATCAGGATGACTTATCCTATTCAGCCCGGACCTTCATTTCCGGCTTGCAAAACGGGTGAGTGGCCAAACCCAGTCTCTTTGGCTTGAGACGGCGACCAGAACAGACGTTCCTCTGGCCCTCCCTACTTAGCGATGCTTTTTAGCTAGACAAGCTGCCCAGTGTGGACATCTCACTGTGGCATCTCACTAGCAGCAGCAACATGGACACTCAACGGGGGAACCATCTAATTTATGGATTTCTTACAGTTGAATATGAATTGGATGCATTCAGCATGCCTTTCACAGGCACCACTTCATGTCACCCCAAAAATTGGCTATGTCGATCCGGGCGTAACTCCGCTCTCGACACACTTGCTCCCATTTCACCTCTGACCCACATTAATGGAGATAACGCATACTCTCCCCCAAAAATACCAGATACAAAACTAAACGGTGACTCTAAACACAATCCTTCACACGTCCCGCAACACACACTGCCATCTCAACATCCCACTATGCCATTTCGTCTCCAACACTAACAAGCCTAAACTCCACGAGTCTTGCAGCACCAAAAGCAAACCATATTCAAAGCTGCCAATAAAAAACTTTCCTTGTTGTGTTGTTAAAGAAAAGTTTCGTCATTCATTTGTGCTGCCTAAAAAATATAGTGTTAGAGAAATAAACAGTCTCCCGAAACGCTATACCTTCTTTTTTACACTTGAAACAAGTAGCAATTCTGGCTGCACACACATTTCTATTATGACGAGATCCTCCACAGAAGAAAAACGTGTACTTGGTATTAGCCGAAGCTGCACAACGTGCATTAATGGGGTCTGTTGACTGGATACTGGTACTGGTATTTTCCGGAGAAACTGTACCTACAATTGGTGTTTGAGTGTATGTGTATGCTTCTGAATTTTTCTGAGTTGCATGGAGCGCTTTAGCTTGGTCAATGGCTATATTTAAATGCAGTGTCTTCTTTTTGAGTAGCCGTTGTCGAATAATGTTCGAACGTAAACCTGTGATAAATTCATCTCTAACTGCATCAACAGATTTAAAGTTACATTCTTTTGCTTGTAACTGTAGTCTTTGTACGTATTCGTCTATATTTTCCTCCTCTTTTTGGCAGCAAGTAGCAAGTAAATCCTGGGCAAAAACTTCTTTCAGGGGTTTTATGTACAGTTCTTTCAGACGGTTAACAGCAGTATCAAAAGTATTACACTCAGCAATGTATTCATATACATCAGAAGAAATACAATTTATCAGGGTATCAATTTTATCCAAGTCAGTATGGACGTTGGGGGTCAATAATTTTTCGTAGGAACGACGAGAAGCTTCGAAACCAGTGATTAAAATTCTTACATGACAATGGTGTATTAGGAGGGGTGTCCAAACGTTCCGGTTTCATGTATTTCTCCATAGTGTTGAATTTGTTTTGTTAAATAGATTAAAATGAGTTGACAAGACAGGTATTCCTTAACAAGGATTTATTTAACAAAACATTCCCTGACTAAGCAATTCGTCAACTGATGGATGCCAGTAAGGGAGGTAACTACTATGACAAAATTCCAAGGGCGGATAAGTAGAGCACACACACACACACACACACACACACATATATATATGTATATTTAGGCAGCATTTCTTCGTTAATGCAAATTTCATTAAACATAATAGACATTTTATGCCATCATCAGGGGAGAATCTGTTACAAAAGTGATGTAACTTTTGTTTTAGCAAATTACTACTGTAGTAATTTGCTAAAACAAAAGTTACATCACTTTTGTAACAGATTCTCCCCTGATGATGGCCCAAAGTCGGGCAGAAAGTACTAAGGATACATACAACTATGGACAATACCTAAATCAATCCCCCCCGAATACGATAAAAGTAATACGGGAATTTGAACGGATCCAAAAGAGAATATGTAGGCATAAAATGTCTATTATGTTTAATGAAATTTGCATATATATATATATATATATATATATATTAATTTCCATATGTTTCATAAATTCTAATTTTTACATATTAATTAAGTACTTAACCGTACGTCGTGTCACATTGATTATATAAACTTTTATTACATAAACAATCAAAGACTTTTTGACAAAAACGTAGGAAATTTTAAAGATTGATACACTATTATTGGAATGTAATACAAAAATAAATGAAAGTAGAAAGGGTAATAAACTACTCTTCAATTCTAATACACACACAAGAAATGTTATATTTTATCAACAATCAAAAATCCTGAAGATTTTAGATGAATAGATAAAGTTAGGAAAACTGATAAACAACTATTCCAACTTTATACATAGATTATAAAGGCTTTTATTTTATACATAGTCTAAAATCTTGTAGATTTTTAGACGCAGAAATGAAGATAGAAACACTGATGGACTGTTACTCAAGTCTAATACAGATATTATAAAAAATTAAAAATGCAGAGATTATATAGATTTTATTTTATATGATTAAAGATCATGTAGACTTTTAGATACGAAAGAATCAATGTAAAAATATTGATGGACTAGTATTCAAATCTAATGGAGAGATTATATAAAGTTTTATTTTAAAAGCAATTAAAGATCAATTAGACTCTAAAACAAAAAGAATGAATGAAGAAAAACTGGTTGACTAATATTCAAATATAATACAGAGATAGTATAGACTCTTATTTTATAAGGAATCAATGATCATGAAGACTTCAAGATATAACTGAATACAGTGTTCGCCAATGGCCCGAGAGGCCTGGATTTAATCCCAGGTCGAGTCATACCAAAGACTCAAAAATGGTACTTGATGCTACCTTGCACTCAATAGATGTTTTATTTTATCATATTTACCAACCCTTCCGCTCGGGCAGGATATGACACATGGTCAATTTTTAGGCGAAGTTTAACAGGTTTGAATTCAGAGTTTTCCTTCTCCTAGACTAGTTGCCTCACGAAGGCTGAAGAACCTAGTCTGCCCTACAATTTACCCATAGCTGGAGGGAGAATAATTGGATTCATACCTTTCCCAAGGGTATTAGTGCTATGTGAAACGCAATTAGTCTCGGCCAGGATTTGAACTCGTGTCGCCGTGTCCATTTCCTACGACCATAACCATTACACCACGGGCATCCCCTGTTTTATTTTATCAACAATAAAAAATCCTGAAAATTTAAGATGAATAGATAAAGGTAGTGTTATAGTAAAATGCATTAAATCTCTTCTGATGGTGAAAAGTTAACGGACTTTGCTGGCTGACTCAAAAATACTATCAAAGAGGCCGCTGTCCACATTAAAATTAATATAAAAAAGACAACATCGTCGACTTGACTGTCGATATGGTTTTCTATATCATGGGCGCAATGCTGATGAACGAGAAAGTCAAAGATTGGAACCCGAACAATATACCCTCACAACCACCACAAAATGGGACAAAACGAACGACTCTGTCATAAAAAACTGACAAACGCTGACCCGGCACTTTTCGTCACTTAGACTACTTTTCTCAGTTCACCAGTGACATTATTTGACATTTTGCACTTACTATGCCATCCACGTCCACGTCCAGGTAAACTCAAAGAAAAAAAGTTCACCTACACATAGATGAAAACATACCACCCATCGCTCAGAGATACCGTAGGGTCCCCTTTCACGTAAGGAAAGATAGAGAAGAGTTAATAGCCAAAGATGAGAAACTAGGAGTGACTGAAAAGGCAGACGGACTAACCCCATGGGTATCTCCTATTGTGATAGTACCCAAAAAGGGTCCAAATAAAATCAGGATTGGCATCGACATAAGGGCGGCAAACAAAGCTATCAAAAGGAAATGACACTCAACTCCCACACTCAATGAACTGAAAACTATTCTATCAGGTGCTAATGTTTTCAGCAAATTGGATCTCAACCAAGGCTATAATCAATAGAAACTAGCTGAAGAATCCCGATACATAACCACCTTTGCAACACACTTAGGCCTGTACAGGTATAAAAGACTCTTTGATGTCAACTCCACCAGTGAGATATTCCAAGAAGAAATCAGTCAAGCACTTACAGAGTTTAAGGGAGCCATCAACATCAGCGACGAAATCCTTTGTTTCGGATCAGACCAGCAAGACCACAACCAAAACCTCCATGCGATATTCAGATGACTTCGCGAAAAAGGACTCACCCTAAATGGCAGCAAATGTGAGTACAAGAAGAGGTCACTCGAATTCCTTGGACACACCTTCGCTAATTGTTGTGACAACCTTACCCATCTTACTATAATGGACTCTTCTCACCGTTATTAGAACAGAGATTTCGCTTCCAGAATGCCAGATCACTATCAGTGTTATACGAACAGTGTTAGACTTCTAACCTTTTCTATGTAACTCTATCTTTCTTGTGTAATGTAAACTGTTATCTAATATCCGTGTTTGCGTTTTCATTAGTGACCCTTTCCGGGGCCATAACATACTGGCGACGAGGAACTCGAACAAAAAAAAAGGGACTCTCCACCAAGCAAAAGGGGTTAATCGCACAGCATACTGGCGAACATACATCGCAACAAAGAGATACCCAACTTCAAGTTGTTAAAGAATCTACAACTAAGTTCCAACATACAAGGAACTGAACAAGATTTTTGTTAAAACAACTACAAGGTATCAAATTTTACAAATGACGGAGTGTGTCGGATAGCGGATATTAAAAAACCCCAAAAAAACTTACCCCCTCCAAAAAAAAAAAATGGAAGACTTTAAAGAAATGTTTTCACAAATGATGAAGTTTCAAATGGAGTCTCAACAAAAAAACGAAGAAAGAATCTTAAAAAACGAGGACAAACCCCTTCAACTTCAGAAAGAAAACAAAGAAAAAATCTTTAAAAAACGAGGAAAAACAACAACAGTTCTTCCTTGAATTACAAAAACAAGAAGAAGCACTTTTTAAAAGTCTAAGCAATAACCAGCCCATAGATAGTACTACTATTTTCACTCAAAATGCAGTGTGGAACGCACTCGAAACATTTTCCTACGCACCAGATCAGGATAAGACCTTTGAGACATATAACAGAAGATATGAAGATATCTATATTACCGACTGTGTCGATTGAACAGATACAAAAAAAGTCTGGCTACTTCTATGAAAGCTAGGAACCGTGGAACACAACAACTTCGTCGATTATATCTTACCAAAAAAAAACAAACAAACTTGCGAACTTGGCCTTTTAGAAACAGTTAAATTACTGTCAGAATTATTCAGCTCCAAAACGTCTCTATTCTTCAAAAGATGGAAATGTCTTAACTTAACAAAAAGGGACAATGATGATTATTTAGGGTTTGCCTCGGTCGTCAATAAAAACTGCGACGATTTTAAACTAGGCGAATTGTCAGCGGATAACTTCAAATGTCTGATATTTGCACAAGGCCTAGTGTCGGCAAAAGATGTGGAAATCAGACGTAGAGTTTTGTCGAAATTAGAGAACGAACCCGATCTCACTTCAAAAATTGGCTGAAGACTGTCAGAGGATAGTGAGTGTCATAAAAGACTCAAAAAATATCGAGTAGTCTGGTGTTGCTTACGTAAGGAAAGTCAAGCATAGAACCCAATCATACTCTCCGGTAAAAGAGAGAAAAAATATGATTACCCAAAATTTCAATACAGGCAGACTAGTGTCAACTAAAAAAAAAAAAAAAGCACCCAGCGCTTGCTACCGCTATGGAAAATTACATTGGGCCTAGGATTGTCTCTATCGTACAAAAAAAAAGTCAAAACTGCGATAAATTCGGACATAAGGGCTCACAGTGTAGAAACAGGAAAATAATTAAAAACAGAGTCAGACATACAAAAAGCGATGACAAGTCAAAGTCCTTCGTAAATACATAAAAGTCAAAGTACTAAATAAGTCGGTAAGATTTCAGTTAGACTTTGGCTCTGATTTATCAATTATAAACTTACAAACTTGGAGAAAATTAATTAGGCCAATAATAAAGATGACAAGCAAGACGGCGCGAACGGTAACAGGAGACAAAATAAAATTTGAAGGCGAAATAATTATCCCAGTAACACTAAATGGTATGACCAAAAAATTAAAAGTCTTCATACTAAAGAACACAGAAAATTTGTTTGGGTCGGACTGGTTTCATAAATTTAATCTCTGGGATCAACCAATAAATACGTTTTGCCAAAAAGTAGAATGCATTACGGCCGAAGCTGAAAAAATTAAAATGGAACTAAAAGGTAGTTTTCCCCTTTTCAGCTGGTCTTGGCAAATGTACTAAAATTAAGGCAAAATTTGAACAGAAGGAAAATACGCACCCCATTTTTAGAAAGAAGCGAAACGTACCGTTCGCCGCAACCGAAGAAATAAATAAAGAGCTAGATCGATTAGTGAATATGGGCATATTGTCGCAAGTGGAATTCTACGAATGGGCTGCTCCAACGTTATATATAAGAAAAAATCTAAAGAAATCCGGCTATGCGTAGATTTTTCTACAGGATTGAACGCTGCACCCCCCACTTTTCAAAAATTGACTTAAGCGAGGCCTACCTCCAATTCCAGTAGAAGAAAACAGCTATAAACTACTCTGTATTAACACACACAGAGGGCTATACAAATTTGACAGACTAGTTTTTGGAATAAAAGTCTCACCGGCTATCTTCCAACAGGTGATGGACACCATGCTGGGCGGCTTTGACTTCCCTTTCCCTTATCGTGATGATATTTTGATTGGTAGTAAAACGAAGCAGCTACACAGAGAACATCTAAACAAGGTTTTCGCACAAATACAGGAATTTGGGTTCAAGGTAAAGGAAGTAAAATGTGATTTCTGTATGAACAAAATCAAATATCTGGGATATATCGTTGACAAAGACGGGAGACGCCCCGACCCCGAAAGGGCTAGAGCTATCAAGGATATGCCCGCCCCTGATAATGTAACGACATTACAGAGCTTTCTTGGACTTGCAAACTACTACCAAAGTTTCATAAAAATTTGCATGATCTCCGCGCCCCGCTAAACGAGCAACTAAAAAAAGATATAAAGTGGAGATGGACGCCCGAATGTCAAACAGCATTTGACCAAATTAAAAAGGCATTAACATCTGATCTTTTTTTCACGCACTATGACCCAAAACTGAAGATTATTGTCGCAAGCGATGCCAGCTCATATGGGGTTGGTGTGTGCGTCCTACATAAAATGCCCGATGGGACAAAAAAGCCAATAGCCTACGCATTTAGAACCCTTCTTCCGGCCGAAAAGCATTATTTCCAGATTGAAAAGAAGGCCTTGGGAATAATATTTGCAGTGTGAAAATTTCACCGATACTTGCATGGCAGATTCTTTACTCTACAAACAGACCACAAGCCCCTAATAACAATTTTCGGATCAAAGAGGGTCTACCAATTTATACTGCCGATAGGCTACTAAGATGGTGAACGATTTTACTGAACTACAATTTTAAAATCAAATACCTCCCGTCAAAACAGATTAGCCACGCAGATAGACTATCAAGGCTGGTACCGAAGTATAGTGAACCCTTCGAGGACACTATAATGGCAGCATTACGAACAGACTGTGAAATTAAAAACCTGATAGCCAACACCATCAAAGAACTGCCTATGACGCTACTCGAGATAAAAAAGCGAAGCAATAAACGATGACTTTATTACCAATATTAAACAGAAAATCACAGCAAAAAACGAAAAAGTACCAGAAGTATTTTCACTATGTGACAACGTCCTCCTATATAGTGAAAGGGTCGCAATACCAAAAAAAATGGCAAGACAGAATTTTAAGAGATTTCCACACGGGACACTCGGGAATAAATGGAATGAAGAGTTTCATGAGAAGCTATGTTTATTGACCGAAGATTGAAAACGACATTACGGATATGATCGAAAAATGAAAAGGCTGTGCCTTAACGGCAAAAGCACCCCCACTACTTTCAAACCTTGGCCAAAAACAGAACAACCTTGGTCGAGGATACATGTTGATTTTGCGGGTCCCCTGGAAGATTTCAACTACCTAATTTTGGTCGATAGTTTCTCTAAATGGCCTGAGGTTCTCAGATGCAGAAGACCTACTACGAGGACAACTATTAGATTCCTACATGAACTGTTTGCGCGGTTCGGTGTAGTAGATTATGTGGTCAGCGACAACGGAAGCCAATTCACATCAGTCGAATTCAAGGAGTTCTCTTCCAAATAAAGCACATAACCACACCGCAATATCACCCAAGATCAAACAGCCAGGGTGAGCGCTTTGTAGACATGGTAAAGCGAGCACTCAAAAAAGCAGCAGGTACCCCGACGGACAAGGTACTACAGCAATTTCTACAGATATACAGAATCACATCCAATCCCAATGCAGCACCACTGGCAGTCTCACCAGCCGAGACGATGTTTGCCAGAAAGATAAGATCCGTCTTCGATAAGCTACTCCTGAAACTAAATAAGCTACGAAAGACCACATTAGTGCCTAAAAAAAAGGTTCAACCCGGGAGAAAAAAATTATTTTAAAACATATCAGAATAACACGTCCTGTTGGGAACGTGGAATAATTAAAAAAAAGAATTGGTGATATGGTGTACATTGTAGAAGAGCCCAAATACACACATAAGAGACACCAGAACCAGTTACAGAAACGCCGTTTGAACGACTCCAACGACGTACCACTAACAGAAGAGCTAATAGTCACCATTTTCGACATATTCGATTTAGATCCTCCCCAACCAACACCTGAAATACGTCGGTCAGTGAGGAAGAAGAAATTCACCGACCTGTTGATGATCAACCCAAAAAGAAAAAAATATTAACAGCACTTTTACGAAGTAAAAAGCTTGGGGGAGGGGTGTTGTGGGAACCTTTCCCATCTTACTATAATGGACTCTTCTCACCGTTATTAGTACAGAAAATTTCGCTGTCAGAAGGGCAGATCACTGTCGGTGTTTTACGAACACTACGAGATCTAATATCCGTGTTTGCGTTTTCTTTAGTGACCCTTTCCGGGGCCACAACAGTAATGAAGGCATCAGCCCAAGCAACCTCAAAATAAAAGCAATCCTTGGACTACCCGACCCTAAAAATGCATCAAAAGTCAGAAGCTTGTTGGGGATGACTAACTTCTGTGGGGTAGAATTAATTCCAAACTATGCACCCCTCAACCATGAACTACGTCAACTAACAAAACACACACACACACAGTGGTCCTGGACTGAACGCCACACTGAATGTCTAAAAAAACATTAAGGAGGCACTGAGCAAAGCATGCTCACTTTCTTACTTTGACCCGAACAGACACTCTGAAATACATACGGATGCCAGTCCGGTAGGCATTTCTGCCGTGCTGTCACAAAATGGACGGATAGTACAATTTGCAAGTCGTGCTGTATCCGCAGTTGAAATGAGATATTCCCAAACAGAAGGTTAAGCACTTGCTATCACGTGGGCGTATGAACACTTTCACATCTATATCTTTGGAGCCCCATTCACTGTCTTTACAGATCACGAACCCCTAACACCCATTTTCAACAACACCCGCTCCCAACTATCAGCACGCATTGAAGGTTGGGTTTTGAGAACACAACCATACATGACTGTTATATACAGACCAGGCTATGATAACCCAGCTGACTATCTCAGCCGGCATCCAACGCACCTACCACCAAGTGACAGAGAACAAAAAATAGCAGAGGAATATATAAACTACATCCTCTTAACCTTAACCCCCAAAACAATGACAATTGATGAAGTTGCAACGGAAGCTGCAAAAGACAAGACACTCACCATCGTCATCCAAGCCATCCTTACCAACAAATGGCATGGTGTCGAGGATGGCATAAACAAAGCAACATTCCATACTCTGCACTCCAATCGTGCCAAACTATCACTAGCACAGAAGGATAGCATCATCCTCAAAGGGCACCCCATAGTACTGCCTAAAGCACTACAAATCAGAGCTACCAAAATAGCACATGCCGGACACCAAGGCATTGTGAAAACCATGGATCTCCTTCGAGAAAAGGTCTGGTTCAAAAACATGCCGCCCCTAGAGGAAGAAAACATCAAGAACTGCCACACCTGCCAGATCAGTACCCACAAACCGGGAAGAGAGCCACTGCAAATGTCCCCACTATCAGCAGCCCCATGGGCAGAAGTCAGTGCTGACTTTGGACATCTCCAAATTGGAAAGTACCTTCTTGTTGTCACAAATGAATACTCACTCTATGTTGTTGTCGACATCCTGGACTCCATCTCAAGAACATCAGTCATACCCCTCCTAGACAAGATATTCGCCGAATTTGGCGTGCCAGTCTCTCTCAAAACGGACAACGGCCCACCATTCAACAGCCACGAATTCAAAACCTATGCCTCCATCACCGGATTCAGACACAGGAGAATAACACCCCTAACCCTAACCCTGCCCCAGGCCAATGCTGAAACAGAACGCTTCATTCGCACTGTAAAAACGTCCATTAAAACTGCCCTAAACAAAGGTCAAAGCTGGAGGCAGGAATTATTAAAATTCCTGCTGGAATACCGGACAACGCCACACTGCACCACTGGCATAACCCCAGCCTCAATCCTATTTGGCCAGACCATAAAAAACCGCCTGCCACACCTGATCACACCCATAGCTGAAGAACCTAGCGTGATACCAAAGCCAAGAGAGCAATAAAGCAATACGCTGATAGAAAAGCGTACGTGAAACCCAATGATCTCAGGGTGGGTGATACAGTCATTGTAAAAAGCGACCACACATCAAAGGTGCTCACACCTAACCAACCTAACCCAATGACTATAATAAAGAAAAAGGGATCCATGATCACTGCCACACACAAGGGTAACCAAACTACAAGAAATTCCAGCTTCTTCAAAAAAAAAAAAATCCCCAA
The DNA here is from genome assembly GCA_963585895.1 of Sepioteuthis lessoniana. NCBI lineage: Eukaryota > Metazoa > Mollusca > Cephalopoda > Myopsida > Loliginidae > Sepioteuthis > Sepioteuthis lessoniana. The sequence continues at coordinate 32,443,494 of OY757908.1, read as the reverse complement.
GCCAACAACAAACCCCATACTTAACCGACTGGATTACACCTCATCTGAAGATGAAAGCTACACACATACGACAACACCACCAGAACCCAAAGACAACCAGGCACAACACACAATTCTAAACCTCAGGCGTTCAGGCAGAACAAAACAGCCACCCAAAAGATTTGATCACTGACAAAAAAAAACAAAAACAAAAAAAAAAAACATACCCGTACACAATAGTCTGAATCATCGTCATTTTCTTTTCTCTCATTCAGGTTAACAGACGTCTCCTCCTACATAATGTCCGAGCGATCGGTTCAAGCATCCCAACCACTTCACAAACTGAATGAAACTCCCTCCCCAGATAATTATTATTACCACTGTCATTGTTGTTATCATTATTAAAAAAAAGAAAAGAAAAAAACCATTGTAATATCTTAACTGAGAAAAGGGAAATAACCTCTGATGCCACGGAGGTTACGGCCCTTACTACATCCGGAGATTTGGTCAATAAAGGAATATAACAGGTATAGCAGCAGATGATCGTCTTCCGTCTGTCTTTAATCATCATCCATCTTATCGATTCACCTCGGTAATAATCAATACCTAGCAAGTATCGATTATCTCAAATATAAAAACATTATAGATACTTTCGATGACCATCTATATTAACGGCCTATTCAATTTAATATGACGTTTTAGGGGACTGAAAATTAAATTAAAAAAAACAATAAGATTAAGAATAAAATTAAAATAAAATAAACACAAAAAAATGGCTTGGATATGTCGGGGTGAGAGGAAATAAAGAATTTTTTCATCAACCAAACGTTGAAATATAAATATTAATGACGGATAGAAATAAGTCCGGCCGAGACGAGTGAGAGAATAGGCCTAATCGATGGTGACGTCATGTCACAAAAGTAATAGATAAATCATAATGAAATCCATAATTGGAAGAAAAATGCTTTTTTTTTTAAAATTTCTAATCGTACATTTAAAAAAGAAGGAGAAATTGTTCTCGAATTTGAAACAAATAAAATAATGAACGAATTTCAGTCTTTAAAATTTAACGAAATGTAACGAGATATTTAGTTTATTTGATTTATCGCAGCATTCTGTTACAGCAATTTTTTTCTTGGCATTTATTTTAAAGAAATTCATATCAAATAAAGTTATATATAAAATCCAACCCTATTTCTTTCTTTTTTGACATGTAATTTAAAAATGTTTTCTAAAACTATTTCCAAACCAGCATAATTACGGAAGTCGACATGATTACCTCCCTTTCATTGAGTCAGCACCTTAAACAGAAATAAGCTGTGACAAAACAGACTGTTGAGACGACATCAGTGAATCAATTGTCGAAGAGGTTAGTTAGATACTTGTTTATTTTACAACTGAACGAGAAACTTGATGACGTGTAAGTAAAGACTTTCTTTTACATCTACTTTCTTTCTAATGTCTGCTGTAAAAAAAGAAATCTAAAATCTATATTTACATTCCCCATCGAGATAAGAGTGTGATTGTGTAAACAAAATGTATCGGATTTTAATAGCAAGGAACGAATTCTTCATACACACCGGTTTCTAGACTTCTTTGATCTTTGGCTGTTAGTGATAGAAGTCAGAAATGACGTTGGATTTGAAGGTTGTTTGATGGAGATTTTTGAAAAATCCGAATGATTTAAAGATTTTAAGGTTAGTATTATATTCTAAACATTTCTAAACACAAAAGAATCTCGACTGGAATAACATTACGAAATTGAAGCAACAATCAGTTTTGGTTTCGTGATAAAAATTTTAAAGAAAACGTTACACTTTTTCGGTTTGTCATTTTGTGCATTTATTTTAATGGGGCTAAAAATCAAAATGTAAAATTATAGATTATTACAAATTAATTATTTGTTAATATTTCGTGAACAGGGTTTATATTTTTATTAATGGTCTTTAAATAATTTATAATTCGGCATGTACATAAAAAAAATCTGCTAAAAGTACCTTTCTTGTCAATAGTCTCCAGTGTAGATGCTTTAAGGAAGTCCCACCTCATTTTCATTTTAAATGTGTCACAGATTTTTGAAAGATTATGAAATATATATCTATATATTCTCTGTATGACTTTTGAGTACTGGAATATCATATTTTTCTGTATTCATTTAATAAAAGTCTCTGTAATCTCCACAATTTATTTGGATGCAAGTCTATCAATTTTCCTACATCAGTTCCTTTGTGTCTAAAAGTCTACATAATCTTTGCTTATGAAACAAAAGCCTTTATAATGTCTTTATGAAATTTGAATAGTAGTTTATCAGTCTACCTACCTTCATTTGTTTGTGTCTAAAAGTCTTCAGGGTTTTAGATCACTTATAAAAAAATCTATATACCTTCTTTATCAAATTTGAATGATAGTAAATCATTCTTTCGATTTTCTTAGCTATTTGTCAAAAAGTCTTTGATTGTTTATAAAATAAAAGTCTATATAAGTAATACTAGTCCAGTCTCAAAACAAATATTTCAACAAAAGTGGAGTATTAATTGTGGGGGTTATGGCTGCAGGTGTTGCACTTATTGGTTTTAGTGCGGTCTTGAATTTACATTTTCTCAGGAAATGACAGTTCCTAAGTGGGATTCTTCCCGATCCATCAACTCTTATTTGGTATTGGCTGTTTAGTAGGACAGTAATGACTTTTCACGTTGTGTTCCATTGGTGGTTTAGTGGGCTTTGTATGGCTACTGTGTCACTGGTTTGTAATGAGGAGAGGTTGTTGGTGAGTCTATTGGACCTTTCTCCTATTTTGGTGTTTCAGTGGTGGAGGAGTTCATTGCAGCTTTGTGCAGCTGCTACCCATTCGGGGTGTGGCATATAGAGGGTTAGCTGTGAAGGGATGGACCAGTACCTTGTATTAGGGTTTTTTGGTATTGTAGAATGGCCCGGTTAACATTGTCATTGTTCAAGGAACCTTGTGGGCCTGTGTTTCCATTCACTATCCACTTTGAGGTTTTTACTGTGAGTTCTGCCCAGCCTTTGGATTGGGAGTATGTGACTGAGGATAGAGTATGCCTCACACACCATGTTTGATGGAATTCTTGGAATATACTGGAGGTGAAAGGTGGCCTACTGTCGATACTGAGTTCATCTGGGGTGCCGTATTTTTGAAATAGGTGCCAACAGATGGACATCAACTTGGATGTGGTGGCATGATCTCGTTTTAGGTGGTACAAGATGAGCCAAACACGCTATCTACACAGGCAAGGTACGCAATGTGTCCGATGTGGAATATGTCCATCACAAATTATTGGAATTGCCATTCTGGAGTCATGATGATGGGTTCCCATGGCTGGCTTGAAGCAACATTTGCACAAGTTGGGCCATTCACTCTAAAATTGTGAATGGATGTATTCATACTAGGCCAATAGACTGTATTGTTGGTGCAAGCTTTCATGCCATCTACACCATCTAGGACCATTTTTTGTGTTTGGTGGTACCTAGAATGGTGAGCTTGTGTGGTGTGTTTCCCATTTGCATTAGGAATTTAGGTGCTGGTAACCCACGGTCCTTCTTGGTTTCCCATTTTTCTTTGCTGTAATAACCATGATCATGGTACTGCACCAATCGGGAGAGATAATGCCTCTCTCAACATCATCCCAGAGGACCTTCTTTACTTCCTCCCTGTAATGGTAGGGTACTGGAAAAGGGTTATGTTTGACTTTGGGGATTGCACCATCTTTGAGGTGAATGTGGGCTGGAGGGCCAGACATTGCCGGGAATTTCCCACTTTTGTTGAACACTGAGGTGGCAAATTGATCCAATAGCTATTTTTTAAAATTTTATATATTTTCACTGGTTAGCAGGTACAGAGTTTTAGGATAGTCAAATTTTGGTTTACTTGGGAAGGGTCTATCTTGGGAGGTTGGGTACCTGGATGTATGGCATCGAATGCTACTGATGGTGTCAATGTCATGGGTCTAGGGAAGCATGGGGGTAATATCCTGATATCAATACAAGCTGCCTTGCTGAAATATATTACTTGAATTTTGTTGCATATATACAGAGCCTGCTTTGTAGTTTGACTCCTAATCTTGAACGTGATAAGTAACCAACCTTGACATACCTAGGAAAATTCTCCGACTGTGAATACTTTTTTTAGAGAGGACCAAGTTCCTTTCTGAGAGTCCCATGTGCTGCAAGTGTGTAAGTCCACTAAGGTTGCACTGTTATTGGGGTAGATCTTGAGTCTGGTTGGGTGGCCAGCAGGGATGTCTTGGATTCATCTTGGATTGGGGCATGGGGAGAATTGGATTAATGTCATCTCAAGCTCCTTAAGGCCGCTATTACCTGGTTTATAGGTTCCAGTTGCTAGGTTGAATACTATGTGTGCATGGAGGGCATCCCTGACGGCTTCTTCGTCCTCAATTTACCTCATAGCACCTCATTTCTTCTCATCCTTCGACTGGCAGACCCTTTCAAAGTGGTTTTGCTTGTCTCATGCTCTGTACACCTGGCCTCATGATATGACTTGATCCACCTCCACCATGTTAGCACCTACTGCAGCCTCTACACGCATTTTGCCGGGTTTCATTTCAGCCATGGTCTTTTCGTATCTGTGAGTAGCAGTCGATAGGGCCACATCCTGGGCCCACCTTTGTTGACGATATGCCAACATCTGCAATCCTCCTATGTTAGAAACACCAGATATTTCATTTTGGTCTCACATGGCCATTTCAAATACTTCAGCATGGCTTATATTCTACTCCAGGATCTTCAGTGACCCTGCTTTCACCAGCATGTCCACCTGTAGAGCATCATTCACTATACCCTGGATTAACTGGTCCTTGATATATATTTGGGATAGGCCATGGTGACAATTTGGGCATATAAAGTCACAATCCCAAGGCTCCTGATCATAACTGAATTACATAATTTTGAATGGTTTCATTATCACTTTGAACAATCAATAAAAATGATATCCAGTGCACCATGTGATTTGATTTCCACATGACTAGGACCTTGAGTCTATCAAGTAACTTGTTAGGGCTTGTGTTGAAAAACTTGGGGAAGGTGTTGATGATAAAGTTCTGGATGGTATCATCGACACAGTTATATAGCTGGACATTAGTTTATGCAATGGGGAGATTAGTCATCCTTATGCATTAGTTCCAGTCTATTCTGAATTCCCGCAATTCTTGTGTCTTCATTTCCAAGCTGAGCTGAGGGAGTTTTGCGGTCGGCGGCTTCAAGTGACTTGCTGGTGATACCATGGGTTCTTTGTTCAGTTTGAGTATGGCAAGCACATTGCCCATAGTCTTGATGCCCAGTTCCTTGAGCATTGTATGGTCCAGCATGTGGAAACTGTCTCTTGTGATTTCCTTGCTACAGAATGTTTGTGCATAAATCTTGGCGGAGGTAGCAGATATGCCTGCATCAACGAATGTGCTTTCCCATCCAGCCAAGTTGCATACTATTCGCATCGCCATGTCAAGGTTCTATTGTATATTGTACTTGTAACTCACACGTGTCAAGGTGAATACTTTGAGCTTGAGGAAGGAAAGATTATGTGCACATCAGGGCGTTCCATGATGCGCAGGTGGTCTAGTCCATTCCCTGGATGGGGATTGGATGCCAGCCCTGCAGAGTCTATGCTAGCGTGCACATTTACTAGTCTTCTCATTGATATTTTTGTCTATAAGCTGCGCTGCCGAGCTGGTAAGTGTTGTTATTATTTTGTCCTGTGTGTTCGGGCAGTTGCTCCTTCATATACTTATGCTAAACTGAATAGTTTAAAATAGAACTGTTATGTGTATAGATTTTAAAAGCAGGTAACGAATTCTTCATACACACTGGTTTCTAGACTTGTTAGTCTCTTGCTGTTATTCTTAAAAGTCAGAAACCATGTTGAATATGTAGATTTTCTATGTACAAAAAAGTTGATTTACTAAAAGTATCCTTTAAGAAAATTCCCTTAAATCAACTAATTATGGGATTTTAATGAATTTTTTCTATTTAAAGCAATGATAGATGATGTTTCTTTTAAAACCTATTTTCCCACAAAACTCCAAAGACATGTTTTTTTCTTGTTTTATTTAATGCGCCAACCCATCGTCAATCATTTTGTTAATGTGACTCACGTAATGAAGGTGCAACTGAATGAGTTTAACATTTTTTAAGAGATAATTTCATGGAAGATGAGATTTTCAAAAACAGTAAAATGACGCACAATTTTGTTTTTGTTGGTATTTTCTTTACTAATTTTCATTGGTGTTTTGGTATCATCCCTATTTTTGAAACACAGTGGACTCTTCCAATAAGGATAAAATATTTCACTGAAATTCATTCAATGATTTGGTAACAAGCATCATTGTATTTCTTGTTTTACTGTAACATATAACTTTTTTCTATCTTTATACATGGTTGCCTTACTTATTTTCTGCCCTTTCAGAGGACATACCAGTAGGTTAATCAGAAAATGTAGTTATTAAAAAAGAGAAAATATTCATGGTGAATATTGTCTTTTTTTTAAATAAAAACATCCATAGATAAGCGTCTTCTACTCAATGCAGGTGATTGGGATTTTTTTAGTCTAAAGATACGGAAGAAATAAAATAAATAAAATATCATCTGTCTGAATAATAATTTTTTACTTCGTGACAATTTACATAAAAATCACGGATTATTTTTGTTGAAGAAAAGACGTTTGGATTATTATATAATCTCTGTATGAATTTAAAATTGAAGATTATCATATTTTCTATCCATATTCATTCATGTCTACAAGCTTACTTACACTTTGATTCCTTAAAAAATAAAAGTCTATATAATCTTTCCATTTGATTTGAATACTAGTCCATCTATTTTTCTACATACCTTCATTTGTGTCTAAATGTGTTCATGATTTTTGATTGCTTACAAAATAAAAGGCTATATAAAGTCTGTTTTAAATGTGAATTGTAGATTTCTTATGTAATTGCATTTTTAATTAATTTTTTTTCATTTGCAGCTTGGATCATGATGAGCTGTCATCAAAAAGAAAGAGATTATTACACAGTGAAATCAGTGCATTACATACTGGAGAGAAACCTTTAGTTGATGAAATCTGTGATTCAACAGTTTTCCAGATTCTAGTTTGAAACAACATATGTCAACACACACTGGAGAGAAATGCTTTCATTGTGAAATGTTTAGAGCTAAATTTTCACATCTGAAAACATCCATATAAACACATACTGGAGAAAAAAATTTTCATTTTGATATCTGTGAAGCTAAATTTTTAAAAGAATTACAGTCTCAAATATCACATGTTAATACACACTGGAGAGAAACCTTTTCATTTTGAAGTATGTGGAGCTAGATTTTCTATGAATTCTGCTCTCAAAACTCACATGACAACACACAAGAGGGAACTTTTTCACTGTGAAATGTGTGAAGCTAGATTTTCCTGAAATTACAGTAAAAAATATCACATATTAACACACACTGGAGAAAAACCTTTTCCTTGTAAAATCTGTGGGGCTAAATTTTCAAACAATGCATACCTAAAACAACACATGTCAACACACACTGAAGAGAAAGCTTTTTATTGTGTAATCTGTGGAGATGGATTTTTTGAGAATTTCAGTCTCAAAGATCACATGTCAACACACACTGGAGAGAAGCGTTTTCACTGTGACATCTGTGGAGCTAGATTTTCCCGGAATTACAGTCTCAAATCTCACATATTAACGCACACTGGAGAGAAACCTTTTCATTGTGAAATCTGTGGAGCTAAATTTTCCCAGAATTCCAGTGTCAAAAGGCACATGTCAACTCACACTGGAGAGAAACCTTTTCATTGTGCAATATGTGGAGTTAGATTTTCTGATTCTTTCAGTCTCAAAACGCATATGTCAACCCACACTGGAAACCAACATTTTGATTGTAAAATATGTGGAGTTAGATTTTCTGAAAATTCCACTCTTAAAAGACACATGTCAGTACACACTAGAGAGAAACCTTTTTCTTGTAATATCTGTGGAGCTAAATTTTCACAAAATGGATACCTAAAACAACACATGTTAACACACAATGAGGAGAAACCTTTTCATTGTGTAATCTGTGGAGATAGTTTTTCTGAGAATACTAGTCTCAAATATCACCTGTTAATACACACTGGAGAGAAACGTTTTCACTGTGAAATCTGTGGAGCTAGATTTTCTATGAATTATGATCTAAAAAGACACATGTTAACTCACACTGGAGAGAAACCTTACCATTGTGAAATCTGTGGAGCTAGATTTTCCCAGAATTCCAGTGTCAAAAGACACATGTCAACTCACACTGGAGAGAAACCTTTTCGTTGTGAAATCTGTGGGGTGAAATTTTCTTGGAATTCCAGTCTCAAAACTCACATGTTAACACACACTGGCGAGAAACCTTTCCTTTGTGAAATATGTGGATCCAGGTTTTCAGGGAATTTCAGTCTCAAATCTCACATGTCAATACACACTGGTGGGAAACGTTTCCATTGTGAATTCTGTGGAGCTAAATTTTCTACGAATTTACATCTCAAAAATCATATGTCAACACATACTAGAGAGAAGCCTTTTCATTGTGAAATCTGTGGTGTTAAATTTTCTTGGAATTCCAGTCTCAAAACTCACATGTTAACACACACTGGCGAGAAACCTTTCTACTGTGAAATCTGTGGGGCTAAATTTTCACGGAATTCTGATCTAAAACGTCACATGTCCACACACACTGGAGAGAAACCATTTCATTGTGAAATCTGTGATGCTAAATTTTCCCAGAATTCACATCTCAAAACACACATATCAATACACACTGGAGAGAAACCGTTTCATTGTGAAATCTGTGATGCTAAATTTTCCCAGAATTCACATCTCAAAACACACATATCAATACACACTGGAGAGAAACCTTTTCATTGTGAAATCTGTGGAGCGAAATTTTCACAGAATTATGCTCTAAAACGTCACATGTCCATGCACACTGGAGAGAAATCTTTTCATTTTGAAGCCTGTGGAGCTAATTTTTCCTGGAACTCACATCTCAAAATCCACATGTCAACACACTGTAATAAGAAACTTTTTCATAGTAAAATCTCTGGTGCTAGATTTTCCGATTCTTCCAGTATCAAAACACATATATCAACACACACTGGAAACAAACATTTGGATGTATGAAATATATTCTCTTTATTTTCTTCCCTTTAATTTCCCAAAATATACTTGTGGATAGAGTTAGACTCGAAAATGGCTTAGTGCACACACTGAAACACAGGGCAAGATACCAACCTTCTGTGAACCGCTTCTTCATTCTGCTTCCATGAGATCGATGCAGGACGATTCAAAGCATTTAATAATCTTCGCTTCAACATGTTTCGCAACTTTTTGTACAGGGCCTCTCAAGGCACCTAATCATCTTTAAGTTCAGCTATTATGTATTTGACCTTAAAAACATCGCAGGCCAGTATAATTTGAATGAAAACTTCTTTTTTGTTTCCTGATTTTCTTTCTTTTTTATTTTCTCTATAAAAGTCTTCAATAGAAATTGAGTTCTGATTTCTTCTTTTTTTTGTGTAATTTTAAAACGTATTTCATACATTTAAAAAAGCTACAATCCCTCATCGGCAGCCTGGCTTAATATTTATTTATCATAAATAATATTTGTCACCTTCTTCTTATTCCCCCTATTTCAGAAATCTAAACAAAGTCGTGAACACAGTGAAAGGTAACATCAGGGTTTTTACTTTGTTGATAAAAAAATACTTCTTTCTTTCTCTCCAACATTGCCAAACAAACTCAGTCGAGATCATTGAAAGAGAAAGCCAAAATAGTGGTTGGAGGAAAACATATAAAGTTATCATCTTGAGTCCTCCAACTTTCAAAAAGGGTGTCTTTAGTGTAGATATTTAGATGTTTATGGCAGTGTTTTAAAATAATTTATTTTTTCTTTTAAATATTGAATTACTTCATAGGCAGAAACAATATGTTATGAATGTGTGATATTACATTGGAAAGGAAATTATAAAAACGACCCTCAAGTTCATGTATTTTCTTTTCCTAAAGATAAAGAATTATCTGATATTTGAATTCATACAATCTAAAGAGATAATTGTTCACCCACTAAATTCAGCAGAGTGAGTGTTTTTTTTGTGTTTTTTTTGTCTTAAAAACACAAGTAAATTTAATCGAAACTTTAATTATTAATTGAATTTCATGTCTTTGAAATTCAAAACACAAAGATAAATCTAGTAAGAAAGTTGTGATATATTCATTTTTAGTGTTTATGGATAGTTTCCATATCATTATAAGTTAATTTGTAGTACGAAATAAATAACGAAACTTCTTTGAAACACAACAACGAAAGGTTTATTCTTATAGCAGAAGTAAACTTGAGTCAAAGTGAGAAAAGGTTCTTTTTGGTGTCGCAGGTGGTACGTTTGTTCTTGAGTTTGTAGAAGGTGTTCACTGTAGCAGGTAGTTCGTGCGGCAGGCTGCAGGGTTGGTTCTTTTGTGTGTATAGCGGGATCTTCAGTGAAGATTGTTGGTGTGAGTTAAAGTGTTTTTGGTCCCCGATAATTTAATGTTTCTCCACAATTTTATGTTTAAGTTTTGTATATAGCGTGTTTAGTTTAAAGGTAGAATAGGCATAATATAGACATAATATAGGCACATGGATAAAGTAGTAAATGAAGGAAGCCAATGAAACAAATGAGTAAAAAATATGAAACGAGTAAAGGTTGTAAAACGGCGCGGACAAAAGGAACATTTAAAACAAGGCGACGAACAAAACAAATTTATATATTATAATGAAACTTACATTGATACATAAGAATATTTCTAATTCTACAAACAAAATAATAGTGTGTGAGTGTGTGTGTGTCTAACACAACTAAGCTACAAAAGGATTACTGTCACGTGATGGCTCACGGAGACGAGGAGGTAGGACTGATACTAATCCTCCCGTATTGAATGAGAGTATCAAGCAGTCAAAAAGTGACCGTTAGGAAAGAATGTGGGTCACGCAGATGTTCGCACCTAAGTGACCTTGGGTCGCCGGACATCGGAAGGGGAAAGAGAGAGAAGCCAAATGATTGGCGGGGACCCCAAACGGAAGTGGGGTTCCCTTTCCCTCAGCGGAAGTAAGGCACAAAAGAGGTAGTTTTTTGAGCAACGCTCGTGGCAGACGGACGATAGCCATTTTACTCCGGGCTAAAGACAAAAGACTAAATGAGACACGAAGGACCCCAAGTTCTTCAAGCCAGTATTAAAAACAGTACAAAGTCTATTAGCCCGTGAAAGAAGAAAATTCTCCAGTGGAACCCCGTCAAAAAGAAAAAGATAAGTAACTTTGGGACATTTTTCCTTTACACCCAAATTTTGTTTACCACTCTCTCTCTCTCAATTTGAAAAAGGATAAAAGCCAAGAAAAGACATTTATATTCATGGACTATCCTACTATATGTTTGACATTTTATTGAACGTATATATATATATAACCGTAGTAAAGAACCTATGTATTTTCATTTTTACCATGTGGTCTATGTTGTTATTCCATGCTTTCCTTTCAGCTTCTATTCGCCTTACATTATCTTGCTTAGAACTGTCCTATTAACTCCTAAAGTATCACACGGGAAACCGGAGTTGCCGACTACTACCATATTAATATTATTACAACTAAGACCTATAGGCCCGTATTCTTCTATTATCTAAGGGAAAGAAGTTTAGCGGCCTGGTGGGTGTGTGATAGTGTGAAATTTTGGACCCCTTTGCCAGCGGTGGCCAGTCTGGCCCTAAATTATTCCCTCACGTAATATGCCAGTTCTTATCTGCCTGAGAGAAGAACTCTGAACAGGACTTATTATGTAGGGGATCAAGTGCCAACCTGCCCCGTCTTCACACGTGCGAAAAATAAAGTCCCGTTTTGGGATTTTAGACAATTTGCCGTCACAATTACATACTTAAAATGTCCTTTTTTTATTATTAGAAACAGGCAGTTTCTTGGAGACTGGAAAGTGTCTCATAGTCAATGTATATTTTGAATGTCTTCGAGGCCCATCCATGTTGTTGCTTTTCACTCCTGTTGATTCACACTGGAGGGAGTGTGTTGCTGCTGCGAAGAATTTGTGTAGAAGAGCGCAAGGGTGTTTGAAGACGACGTATTAATAGAAAATACGCGTCTTGTAGGTGGCTCCAAACGCAGGACTAGAATTTACGCGGGGACGTAGTTTTAAGCATGTCACGTGGTCCTCCTGGCCAATGGTTTCCCGAGACTGAATATGTGAGCGTCCACTATCTTTGTGGGAACAAGTGGCATACCGCCCAAAATAATTTATAGGAGTGTAAAGTCCTATAAGATCTTCCATGCTTGGGTGTCCGTAGACGAGGACGAGAGAGAGGTCTTTCATCGCTACTAGCGGGTGCTCTCTGCCTGTTGCGACTTCCAAAAAGGGCTAGAAGAAAAAGTTAGAGGGAATCAATGCGCTCTGCCCCTGATTAAAAAGTTAGAGGGAATCAATGCGCTCTGCCCCTGATTGGTTAATGTGTGGCCAAATCGCTTGGCGGGGGCATTGATTCGCGAGAGAAAATAGATCTGTGACTGCTACACATTCATCGCACGCATTGTTTTGAAATGCGCATACCTAATTTTAAAAAATAAACTTTAAATAAGTTTTCGATATGAATTCATTATGGAATATCTTTTTTGGCAAAAAGTGATTTTTTAATTGGAACAATTTTTAAAAATTGTCTTATTCATGAATCAATGAAACTTTAATTAAATTGATTTCATGTCTTTGTAATTCACAACACATTAAAACAAAGTTTTGTTTTAAAAAGCCATTAAATTAAATCGAAACTTAAAGGATTAAATTAATTTCATGTCTTTGTAAATCACAACACATTAACAAGAAAGTTGCGAAATTTTTAAAAAGTTAAACCCTCATTTTTTAAATATAAACCTTAAAGAAATTTACGATATGAATTCCTAAATAATATTTTATAGGCATCAAAAATAAATCTAAAATTTTTTAGAATGGTTTTGTTCATATAAAAGTTTTTTTTATTGATTATTTTAGTTTAAAAAATAAAAAAACCTTAAAAATTCTAACTTTCTTAATACATAGCTTTGTTCCTAATAATCTTTTTTTGAATCGATAAATAATGTTCCTTAAAAATAACAGAACACTCTTTACTTTCCTTAGAATTGTTAGAAAAGTGCTATATATTGTAGATTTTTGCTCTCTGATTTTCCCAAGAAACTAAAATAGGTTTGGTTTTTAAAATCTTTTTTGGTATGTGAACCACATTTTGGGTCAGAGGACATGAGGAGAGAATCGTCAGATTTTGACGAAAAAACAGATGTCACAAGTACAATTAGACTTTGAAGAACATATTCATGTCATAGAATTCTCCCAAAATGTCCCTTATATTGATCTTCATTGAAAACCTCTAGAGAGCAACCATATTCGAGGAGAATTCGACACTTAAAAATGCTTTAAATCAAAGTATTACAGATGACTTTGCGTATATGAAGCAAAAGAAATTCCATAATATTGATTATCTAGAAGAGAAAAAGAATTTATTGGAGCGTTGTTAGGCAGCTAGAGACACACGTTATATGCCGTAGCATCAAGTCCCCATATCCAAAAATCAATTTGTCTCTTGTAATTAAATCTGATTTTACAGTGCATGTATTTTTAGAGACGTGGTAATGAATACAATAGGGGAATATAAGGTTCTTAATCATTTAACTGATCAAAATATTCTTGAAATTCTGATAGAAAACATGAAGAAAATGGACACAGAACAACAGAAAACCAAACCACAAAATATGCTTTTTATATTAGAATTGCTAATATCATTTCTACAATTGGAGTAGAAAGAATCAAACAAACTTTTTAATTCAATTAGATTTATGTATGAGTTGTTAAACTTAATGACAAAGAATTAGCTTGATTATTTAACAGATATGATGATATTTTATTAATTGTTATATAATTGCTTCGCTAAAGGGTATTGATTGTTAAGAGACAATAAAGATATGATTTTACCGAGCTATTCACCATTAAAAGATTCACCAACATTTATGAATCTTTTGATTGAGCAACCTGATAACTATTTTCTCATGTATATTCAAAATAAATTCAAGTTACTTTTTTAGAAGGACACCACAGAATCTTTATTTAATGATAAAATTCACCTCAAACCTTATTTTTATGATAAGGATGGTAATATTGTTGTCTTATATGACATCAGCAATGAAGCTGCAACATGTGCTTTTGCTTTTATAATTAGCAGTGTATTCTTATAATATAAGGATGTTTTGCATGTTATGCCAACGAAATATCTTAAAGTTGAGGATTTATTTGACATAGTTAAAACGTATAACAATTGGTTTAGATGAGATAGGATTTTAAGTATTATCAATTAGAGCAGATGATAATGCTATGAATAAAAAAAAAAAATCTTTTTTTTTGCCGTCCCTCTAAGCTTTCCATTGTATATTCATACCCAGTTATAAAGTCTTGGCCTCTTTTTCCCTATTCAACTCAGTCCATAGAGAAATAATTGGCTTGGTCAAAAAGATGCAAGTAAATGCATGCTGTTCCCAAAATTTTACCATGATAGAAATCATGAATTAGATCGTATCCAAACTGTCCCATTTTGTACCTCACAGAAACTTCATACCCTGGGTTCTCAGTCAATTATGAAATATAGTTATAAATTGACCTGAAAGGCACTAATTTTGAAAGGCAAAATGTTTATTTATTTTGGTAAATTTTAATGAATACACTAAACAGGGATTATTGACCATAGGAAAACAGAAATGTTTGACTAATTTTGAAAAAGTTGCCAAATATATAAGCATATTTTATACTTTCTGTTCAATAATGTATGTAAAAACACAATGTTGGCTAAGAAATAAATATCTTAATCTACTTAGTGTAAATGAAGAAAATTTGAGATTTCTCTCAGTATTCTGTGACTGGTCAGAATTTTGGTTTGGAATTTCTGGAAGAAATGACAGATTGATAAAGGAAACTGTTTTGCATCATATAAACAATACATTCTAGTACTGTCGAAATATTGCATAGAAGAATTGAAAATGCTTTACGTATTAACTGGTAGATTTTAAACTGATTGCCTTAATGCAATGTTTAGTCAATAGCGGCAATTTAGTATAATGTCATGATTCAACAAGTGTTTGACTGTGAAAAAAATAGAATGCTATCAGTTTTAAAACTGAGCTTAGAATTTAATCAGCAATGCATTAAGATTGATTTGTAGCTGAAAGAATTTCAAATTATTGTCTGACCCAGGAATATTTTGACTGTTTTGGTCCTGAACACATATTTTCAACCAATGAGAATATTTCATGCCTTTCTGTCCGGATCACTATCTCGGGCAACTATAAAAAGGCGAGGCAACATTCTTTCATCCCCTTCTTCCACGCAGGCCTTTCAAGTCGGACAGATCTGTCCTGTCTTCCTCTTCTCGCTTACCCACTGGCTAGCAGCAGGACAATCCTGACAACATGACAGAGCACACCCTCTCTCTCTTCGCTTCCTAGCAGCAGGAAAGACCAGCCAACACGAGAGACCACATTCACTCTTCTTCACTGACTCTTCTTCACTGACTCTCTCTCACATATTTCGAGCAGTCCGTTAAGCACCATGAGGAGACCTCATCCAATTTATGAACCGTTTGTGCTTGGGAAATCATTCTTTCATCATTCATCTTTCCTTCTAAACCAATGGATCCTCAGAGAAACAAACTGTATATTTTCAACTCCTGTTTTAACTTCAGCATTTTTATTCATGTCCTGACAACAGCATCTCAACTCCTGCTTTGACTTCAGCATTTTATTTCCTAACCTGACGACAGCATCTTAATTCATACTCTGACATACAGCGTTTTTATTCTTTCTCAACTCACCATTTGTTCCCCTACTGCCTGAGACTTACAGCACAAGGGTTTGTTAAAGTTGATAGAATGGCGATCAGCGAGTGTTATAAAAATAGAAAAATGTAGACACACGGACGCCAAGAATTCAAAACTGGGCGGCAAAAATAAGGAACCCGTTCTTTTGGTAGGAGGAGATGACGAGAAGGAGTAGGAGTAGGAGTAAGGAGTAGGAATTAGGGACAATAGTCTTGTAGCAGGTAGCCAAAAAGGAAAACTCGTGAAATAGTTGACTACTAGAATCCACGGTGAACATAACTCAGCGATTTCCGCTCCTGTATCCACAAAATTTAAGAGGTTACAAAAAACCTTAATTACAACTTGATGTAAAAGCCTGATTTTCTCGCACCAAAATAAAACATCATTAAATCGAAGTTTTGTGTTTTCTTCAATAATTTCAACAACGAAGAAATACAACAGGTTCCTTTTGTCTCAAGCTGTAAATAAAACTTCCAAATTGAAAACTATCAATACCTACGTCGACTCATTTGTTCACCCTTTTAATATTACAAGAGGCTACAGAACTCATCAACACTAACTGTTATTTTTATAAAAATTGTAATATCATTCCGTTTTAGATTTAAAGAATTTACAAAAACCAAACTGGGATGAAGTGACAGTTGAGCAAAAGTAAGATATGTATAAATTTAGAATTGATGTTAAAGAGGATGGTGTTTATAAATGTAGAAAAGTTCTTCCTGTAATACTATACTTAGCAGGTTATTGCTGTTATACAGTTTTTATGAAAATGAAATGCAGTAGTTGCTAAGATTTAATATCTGGAAGGGATAATATGCAAGAAATACCTGAAATAAACAGTTATTTTTAGGTGATTAATAGAGGTGCTCTCTTATATGCTTATGTTACAACTAGAAATTTTGTTCATTATAATTATATAGTCATTATTAAACTAATAAAAAATCATTGTTTTCTTCATTCTGTAAATCAAAGGAAGTTAGCCATGCATATAACATTGAATGTCTCGGCTGATTATGAGCTTCGTTTTAATGTCGACACTTGTGATGAGGGTCATAATACAGAAAAAATACAAAGAATGTTTGTCTGGAGCTCGAAAAATGTTCTTTTAAACAATTATTGTTCAAGGAAAAATAATAATATTACATATAACACGTTAAGCCAAAAAAAGAAAACTTCAAACATTTAGCTAAATTTTGTATCTGTAACAATTTTTCTATAAGTATTATTTGGTTTTTAAATCTATTTATTGTTTGTATCTAATTAATTTGTTTGTTTGTATTTAATTTATTTGTTTCTTATTTATATTCAATTGTTTTATTTATTCATTATTTAATTGTAATTTATTTGCCTGTTTAATTAATTATTGTTTGTTCCCTAATTCATAATTTATTTATTGCTATATTTGAGTAATAATCACTTAATAATTACAAAATTGTCACTTTACAGAATAATTATTAAAATTGAAAATAAAACATGCAAATTAAATCAATACTGAATATAATTAATAAAAAGTTGTTTTCAGATTTGAAATAATTAAAATTAGGACCGAATTTGAGTCTTTAAATTTTCTAATTTGTAACCTATTTTTGTGTAAGTATTATTTGATTTTCAAATCTGTTTATTGTTTGTATCAAATTTATTTGCATTTTTATATTTGATTTATTTGATTTTTGTTCGTATTTTATTCATTTTTTTTATCATTTACTAGCAATTTGTTTTTCTGTTTATTTATTTAATTATTTTTTGTTTGTTTCCTGTTTCATAATTCAGTTGTGGCTGTATAGTGTATAAGAATAATAAGCACTTCATAATTACGATATGTTAAGTTTACAAAATGATTATTGAAATTAAATTAAAAACAAGCAAATTAAAACGATACTGATGATGATTTTTAAAAAAATTGCTTTCAAATTTGAAATAAATAAAATAATGAACGAATTTCAGTCTTTATCTTGATAACAGCAAGTTATTCCCAAACTGTTTGATTTTTCTTCATGGGGAAAAATAATATTACAAGTAACAAGTTCAGCAAAAAAAAACAAAAAAACAAAAAAAAAAAAACAAACTTTCAAACATTTTGCTATATTTTTTATGTGTAATCTATTCTTCAATAAGAATTATTTAATTCTTAAATCTATTTATTGTTTGTATCTAATTTATTTGTTTGTGTTTAATTCATTTTTTATTATCAATTATTTTTTTTTTAATTCATATAAAAAAAGTTGTGCATAAAATCCTTCTCTTTCAGTGATCTCGTACTTCTATCCGTCATTAATATTTATATTTTAACGTTTTAGTGAACTTGGTTTAGTTAAGGAAGCTTTACATCTATGTAAAGACTTTATTTTACATTTTCTTTCTTACTTTCATTCTTATGTCTGCAGTAATGTAGGGGAAAAAAATCTTAGACACCGGTTTCTAGACGTCTTTCTTCTGTTGGCTGTTAATGTTAAAAGTCAGAAACAACGTTTGATTTGTTGGTTGTTTTATGAAAATTTTGGCGAAATTTTGAATGATTTAAAGATTCATAGGTAAGTGAAATATTTCATTTGAACTGGAATTAGTTTTTGTTTTCGTGATGACAATCTTAAAGAAAACGTTATATTTTCTCGTTTTTGTCAATTCGTATATTTACTTTAATGAGGCAAAAATCAAGATTTAAAATCAAAGATAATTACAAATATTAGGGGAATATTTTGTGAACAGAGTCGATTTTTTATTAATGGTCTTTAAACAATCTTTTTAATTGATATGTACAAAAAAGCACATCTGCCAAACTTCTTTAACAAAATCGCCTTAAATGCACTAATTATCGATTTTTAATGAATTTAAAGCAATAAACGATGAGGTTTCTTTTCAAACATTTTTCCACCAAAGACTGAATGTTTTTTTTATTGTTTTGTTGTAATGCGCCGACCCACCGTCAATCATTTTGTTAATGTGACTCACGTAATGAGGAATCAACTGAATGAATTTAACATTTTTTAAAAAGATATTTTCATGGAAAATGAGATTTTCTTTACATTTTTATAAAAGTTTGTCTATTCGTACAAATGTCTTATTTTTGAAGTTCAAAAAACGGTAAAATGATGCACAATTTTGCTTTTGTAGGCATTTTTTCATACTTTATTCCTTGTCGAACGTTGATCTGAAAATATGGTTAACAAAAGCGAAAATGTTAAGTGTAAATGTCTTCCATTCATTTTTTTAAAGATTAAAATATTTTCATCTATAGATTAAAGCCTTCCACTCACTACAGGTGATTGGGATTTTCTAATATAAAAATACTGAATAAATAAAATTAAGAAATTGAATTTAAAAAATGATCTGAATAATAATATTTTAGCTTTTGTATTTTGAATGAGGTTGTTCATTGGACGTAGTCTTTTAACAGAAACCCTTTAGGGCTACAGTATTTAATGGAGATAAACCTTTTACGAAAATTTATATACATAAAAACCTCTGATTTTTACTGTAGAAGAAAAGAGCCATGGCTTACTTTTGAAATGAAAATCTCTATGATGTTGGTGTGACTTTTGAATACTAGATTATCATATTTTCTATCTGTATTCATTTATGTGAAGTAGTCTTTCTGATCTTTGACTATTTATAAAATAAAAGTCTATAAAATCTCTTCATTAGATTTAAATTCAAGTCCATTAGTTTTTCTTCATCCATTTCTTTTTGTCTAACAGTCTACTTGATCTTTGATTGCTTATAAAATAAAAGGCTATATAATCTATGAATTAAAATGGGAATTGTAACATGTGAATCTTTCGACCTTCATAACATTATCGTGGCCATCCTGGCTACTCAATCTTAAAATCACCAGCTAAGAGAAAACCCAGTGTCACCCGTGAAGTCAACCAATAATAACGTTCTGACTATGTTCAACCCATGATACAGATTAATTCTGCTGGTCGTTCAGTAACAGTTTGTAACCACAGGATAAAATCCTTCATATTTAAAATCTCCTCTTCGAAGAAGAATGAAGTATTTCATTAGTATTTATATTTAACTTCCCGTACACGATAACACAGAAGCCAACTTCACTCATATCATAAAAGAGGCAGTTCCTTATATCTATATCAATAGTATTTTTCAAGCATCCCATGTACACACGAGTATGGCACAAGGCCTTTTTAAAGTGGGTACCAGGTGCAGGGCTGTAGCCAAGACATGCCCTGCAGCATTCCCTAAAATGAGGAACCACAGGTGCCCGGTGATAAGCCTAGCCTGAGATGATGACTCCCTGAGGCTCGAAGAGTATGTCAGTCTTGGTTGCATGACATGAATGCTAGGCTTCCTCGTCGCCCGTGCCAGGCAGCTTCAAACGATAAGCATTTCAACACGGTGGCACTCCCAACCAGGTCTGTGCCACTCACGTCACCGCCTTCAGGACTTAGCGATTTATGCCACAAGCCAACCATGGTGCACTCTACACGAAATGGTTTGTGTGAATTGGTTGTGTGGTTTTGTATTGCTCTTGATGGTCAACGCCACTTGGCGTGGTTGCCAGGGAAACCTTGCACTCACTCCTCATGGTTGTGACTAATATTTCCTTGAGCTTCAGGGGGCTGTCCTTCCAGATGCTAACTTGCCTTGGAGAGGGAAGTTTTATCACTTCATGCCTGAGGCACCCATTTTAGAGGAATGCCGATGAGGCCCAAAGTATTTTTGGAAATGCTACGTGTGTTTGGGCTTTGGCTCTGTACCCAGACCCACCTAAAAAAAGCCTTGGCTACACTCATCTGGTCAGTGAGATATACAACAAATACCGAGAGTGTCCAGGTCTTTCTTGCACCAAGGTATCAGAGTGCAATATGACATTGCACTGAGTCTGCTCGCTTGATTTCTTTCTCAATGTTGGCCGTGTCTCCTTGCCCACTGAGCCGGATGCACTTTGGCTGGCTGTGTAGAATGCAGATCAGGTCGGGTGTGTCTTGGCTTGGTGGCAGTCGGTTGAGTCTGCCTGACATGGGTGCCTGGAAGGCCCAGCATTCATGTCTCGCAGCTGACACCAACATCCTTGAGTCATTCCCCAGGCTCTAAGACTCTCCGGAAGTCAGAGTGTAGTGTCTTACACCATCTCAGCAGATGAGCATTTGATATCTTCTTTGACTGTATACTTTGGAGTCCCAGGAGGACTAAAGGTAGATACTCCAACCAACTTGATTGATTCATCCTAGCCTTTAGGATGAACGATGAAATTGCTTTACTTGTCCAATCGCTTCCAGGTGATATGCAGTGATTTTAATTCTCCTCGCCCTAATAGCTTCATTAGCTGGTTGAACTGGTCTGACTTGAACTGCTTCCCTCTATCTGTGTTAATTCCAACTAAGATGCCTAAGTGTGACACTCAGCCTGCAACAAAAGTCTTAGCTGTGGTGTACACAGTGATATCCTTCATGAGAAGAGCTGCACACCAGCTGGAGAAACATTCAAAACATGTTATAGCTGATTCTCACACACGGGTAGGGGTCCCGGTCTTTGGTTGCTTGTAAAATATTTATTGTATAAATGTATCTTTAGGGCAACATGCCCCAGAATCGTAAAAAAATATGAACAGACATAGAATTTCTCCAATGGTCTGGGAGACCAGTTTCAATCCCAGGTCGAGTCATAACGAAAACTAAAAAAATAGTACTTGATGGCACCTTACCGTTCAGCATTATAACGTACAGATCAAGGGTAAAGTGGCGTAATCCAGGGAATGGAGTAATACCCTTCCCTATACCTTGCTGTAGTAGCTATAGAAAAAGGAGTCTTTGGGTTCCCCTCGAGTGTGGACGCCAACTTTACTTTATGACATAACTACATTTCTAAAGCATTTTTTTACTTTGTAGGTTTGATCAGGATGAGCAGTCATGTAAAAGAAAGATGATTATTGAGAGAAATTTGTAGATTAAATGCTGGAAAGAAACCTTCAATTGATGAAATCTGTGGAGCTAAATTATCACAGAATTATAGTTTCAAAACTTATATGTCAATACATACAAGAGACAAAAGTTTTCATGGTGAATTTTCACAGAATACACATCTCAAAGAACATCAACACACACTGAAGAGAAAGAATTTCACTGTGAAATTTGTGGAGCTAAATTTTCTTACAATTCCAGTGTTAAGCCCACATGTCAGCACACTTTGGAGAGAAACCTTTTCATTGTGAAATCTGTGATGCTAAATTTTCTCAGGATTCACATCTCAAGACACACATGTCAATGCACACTGGAGAGAAGCCTTTTCATTGTGAAGTCTGTGGGGCTAATTTTCCCCAGAAATACAATCTCAAAATACACATGACAACACACACTGGAGAGAAACCGTTCCAATGTAAAATCTGTGATGCTAAATTTCCTCAGAATTCTCATCTCAAAACACACATATCAATACACACTGGAAAGAAGCCTTTTCATTGTGAAATATGCGGAGCTAAATTTTCACGGAATACATATCTCAAAAGACACATGTTAACACACACTGGAGAGAAACATTTTCATTGTAAAATCTGTGACGCTAAATTTTCCCAGAATTCAAATCTCAAAACACACATGTCAACACACACTGGAGAGAAACCTTTTCATTGTAAAATTTGTGGAGCTAATTTTTCAGTGAAATCTAATCTCAAAACACATATGGTAACACACACTGGAGAGAAACGTTTTCATTGTGAAATTTGTGAAGCTAGATTTTCCCTCAATTCCAATCTTAAAACACACATGTCAATACATACGGGAGAAAAACCTTTTCATTGTGAAATCTGTGGAGCTAAGTTTTCACGGAATTCATATCTCAAAGGACATCTAGCAACACACACTGGAGATAAACCTTTTCATTGTAAAATCTGTGGAGCTAGATTTTCACAGAAATCCAATCTCAAGACACACATGTCAACACACACTGGAGAGAAACGTTTTCATTGTGAAATCTGTGAAGCCAAATTTTCCCTCAATTCCAGTCTCAAAAATCACATGTCAATACACACTGGAGAGAAACCTTTTCATTGTGAAATGTGTAATGCTACATTTTCCCAGAATTCACATCTCAAAACACACATATCAAAACACATTGGAGAGAAACCTTTCCATTGTGAAATTTGTGGTGCTAGATTTTCCCACAATTCCAGTCTCAAAGCGCACCTGTCAACACACACTGGTGAGAAACCTTTTCATTGTGAAATCTGTGATGCTAAATTTTCCCAGAATTCTCATCTCAAAACACACATATCAATACACACTGGAGAGAAACCTTTTCATTGCAAAATTTGTGGTGCTAAATTTTCCCAGAATTCCAATCTCAAATCCCACACTTTAACACACACTGGAGAGAAACGTTTTCATTGTGAAATCTGTGATGCTAAATTTTCAAGGAATACACATCTCATGACACACATGTCCACACACACTGGAGTTAAACCTTTTCATTGTGAAATTTGTGGATCTAAATTTTCTCAGAATGCCAGTCTCAAAACACACATGTTTAAACACACCGGAGAGAAACCTTTTCATTGTGAAATCTGTGGAGCTAAATTTTCCCAGAATTACTGTCTCAAAAGACACATGTCAACCCACACAGGAGAGACCCCTTTTTGTTGTGAAATCTGTGGTGCTAAATTTTCACACAATTACAGTTTGAAAACACATGTCAACACACACTTGAGAGAAACATTTTCCTTATGAAATCTGTTTAATACTTTTATCCAGAATCCACATCTTCAAAACATATGTCAACAAACATTGGATAGAATTCATTTATGGTGAAATCTATCGACTAGATTTTTACACTATTCGCATTTCAAAATACGTATCTCAGCACACCAAAGAGAACAGTCTTTTTTACATTCCTAGTGCTGTATGTTGCCGGAATTCAAGTCTTAAAAAACACATCCCAACACACACTGGAAAAAACTTTTCCATTCTGAAATCTTTGGCCCTGCATTTTCACAGATTTTAGATCTAAAAAGACATTCTCCAACATATGGTTGAGAAAAACATTTCCTCAGAAAAGCTGTGGAGCTATATTTTCCCTGAATTTTCTCAAAAAATAATGTCAACACTCACCAGGTCCTGAAGCTGAATAAATTACTGCTGTCTCTAAAAGCAAAACATGCCTTTTTTCTTGATGATACAAAAAACTTTATAAATGTTCTGATAAGGAAAATTGTGTTGGTCTAGTTAAACCAACACAATTGAAAAGGAACTCTTTCTCTGCAAACACTTAAAAATATCAATTGAATTAACCATGGATTTTCACTTGCAGAATTTCATGACTTAGAAAAATCTGCTGACATAAAACATGAGGTACACTCTCGGTACAATCAGTAAATTGGTTGAAATGATTTTCTTCATAGCTTGGGTAAAAATCTTAGCATAAAATAATCATTTCAAAGAGTATTAAACAATTTTGGAAATTATTTTTCTTTAGTTACCAGTTGACATTTAACATAAAATATTCTTCTCAAAGAATATTGAACAACAACTTATTTGAACAACACCTTATTTGTGGAAATGATTTTCCATGTGTGAAATAAATAAAAGACTAAAATTTTGTTTTACTTAAAATATTTGTTTTGATTTTAGTTGAGGTGGGGGTTGAAAATGAAAGGAAAAATCTGGAAGATATTGGCTATTTTTAGAATTTTGCAACTCAATAACTTATAAGAAGATGATAAAAAACTATTAATATATATATATATATATATATAGTTTGTAATCTTTGTAAGTATATATATATATATATATATATATATACTTAATCAGGTGTAGATTCGAAAAAATGAGATTTTTTTAATCTGTTCTTAATTGAAGTATGTTTCACACTGTAATATGGTATGAAACAGATATCGGTTGACTCATAAATATCTGAACAAACAAATGTCCAAGTTAGATATCTAACTAAAACAATCATGGACAACTTGACATATACCCTGGCAATACTGAACAAATATGTGCTATGTGTAGAGTTTATCAGATATCAAAATGATCAGTTGAAGACACTTGGACACAAAAAAATGATTGTCATTCAATGATTAGTTCTTTTATGGAATATCAGCTTTTGTAAAAACTTTTCTTCACAAAAGACTCTTCTCTTGATGAAGACGTATGTAGTTGAGAAGAACTCGAAAATAAACAGCTACAAAGAAATATTCTTATTTGTCTTATCACTTCTGTTTATATTCTTCCTCTCTCTTTATATTTAAATAATCAAGGCATTCTGATTACATGGATTCCCTTGATATTCTCACCATTTATCCCCATCAAACATTGCTCTTGGTAAGTCCTTTAGACAGTATCCAGTGTTCAAACGGAGCCGATCAAAACAAAATTCTATTTAAACTGACCACAGAACACCAAACCACAATCTAGA
Source organism: Sepioteuthis lessoniana (assembly GCA_963585895.1). NCBI lineage: Eukaryota > Metazoa > Mollusca > Cephalopoda > Myopsida > Loliginidae > Sepioteuthis > Sepioteuthis lessoniana. The sequence continues at coordinate 32,418,211 of OY757908.1, read as the reverse complement.
AGATATGAAGTGTATCTGAAAGCCATGAGAATTAACACAGAAATATAAATATATACAATCGTTTTTCTCTTATAGTAATAGATATATTTATATATCCAATGGTCCGGAAGCCCTTGGTTTAGTCCCTGGTCTCATAGTACTAATGACTTTTAAAATGGTACTTGATACCTCCTTGCTTAGCATTTAGAAATATAAGGTACATATCAAGGATAAAGTGGAGCAATCCGTGGAAAGGAGTAGTGTCCTCCCCTACACCTTAGTGTACTATCTATTGAAAAGGGAGCCTTCTGGTTGCCTTTGACTACAGTCGCCGACTTTACTTACTTTTTGTATGCACCTACACATGTATATATATGATCGAGCATGCTTAAGTATGATTAAGAGTGAACACCATGTGATGGTTTCATTTCTGGACACTTTAATAAAAATACTGTCTGATTCTCTTTGTGCAATCCATTTTTTGAGTCGAGACTCTTGGTGATATGTTACGTGTCTGGGGTTTCTCAGCCTTTCTTTGTATTCCAGCTTATATTTTGAATCCTACTTTGATAAAATCTCTCTGAACAAATTTGTAGAAAGAAAAAGACATTACTTTGACTTAATAATTTGTAATATTCACTAAAGCTGAAAATTTATGTTCTTTATCCTTTTTTCTTTTTCTTCGTTTCTTTGGTGAATGAAAGAAAAAAATCTTTCAATTTTTTTAATCACTGAAACTGACAAAAGTCTTCCTTTTATCATTGAAACCTGGGAAAAATTGCTCTGGGGCATTTTAGATCTCGATTCTGAATAAATTATTTTATTTTGTGCTTATTTTATTTAATTTTTTATTTTTTTAATGTTATTTGTTTTTTTTATTAATTATAAAAGTAAAGTAGGCGACCATAGTCGAGGGTGCCCGAAGGCTCCCTTTTCGATTGCTTACTACACCAATGTGTAGGGGAGGGCGCTACTCCTTTCCCTGGATTGCTCCACTTTACCCTTGATCCGTACCTTATAATGCTGAGTGTTAAGCAAGGAGGCATCAAGTACCATTTTTTGAGTCTTTGGTATGACTCGACCTGGGATTGAACCCAGGTCTCCCGGGCGATTGGCGAACACTCTAACCGCTAGGCCAACAATCCCCAAAAACTTCATATTCAATCGAATAAGCCGTTATTTTAGATTGTTGTGACCAGTAGCCATCTTATCCAATCAGGCATTCTGCTTAGTTATGAAGGATATCTGGCAAATATATATAATCCCAAGATTTTTGTTTTACTGTTCGCATGGTCATGTTCTCGTCCATCAAGACCGCCTGACATATGTACTGGGGAAGACTAGCATTGACGTCGGATAGATGAGACTGATACTCCCTTGGCTTGAGGGGGCGTCCCACTAGGCTTTTAGCTGCTTTGGCAAGGTTAGGTTTATTGCCTGGCACCTGAGGACTTTCATTTAAGGGGAACGTGTGCACTCTGTATTTGTCACTGCCTCCCACCAGACAGGACTCGACACAAGATCAATGGCCCGAAGTCCGATTAAATTTGGGATTAGGGGGAGGGGGGTCGGGCACGAGCCGAGGCTCGAACCCCGCTGGTCTATGAAGCTCATCAACCCATTTAGTGCAATGTGGGTTTGATGTGCCTAACTGGTCTTGGACCTAAATCTGGGTCCAGGTATGGTGATTATCGCTTAAACTGGACAGTAAGGTCCAGTGCTATACAAGGGGTCGAACGCTGCTCATGTTGTCTTTTGCCCACTCGAAGGTGGCCCAGCAAAATCCAGGGGCCTTACGGCCTCTAGTCTACCTTAGTCGGACGATGCCCGAATTAGGGAACATGCACAAGGGAACCTGTGCGCACCCCAGATTGCTGATAAGGGCCTTGTCTAACAAGGTGATAGCTGTGTCATTCTAATAAGCCCGCGTAGACGGAAAGTTTGTCTATAAAAAATAGAAGTGGAAATGCAGTCCTTCTGTAGCCTAGTTACTTTTAAAAGACGGGTTCTATTAATGTTGTAAAATTTATCCCCTTTTTTAAGCTGTAACGGCAGGTCAGGGTCAAGTAAGGTTTCGTCATTTCCGGTCATAGCCGGATGTAACATTTTAAGGGGTCTAAGTAATCCGATTTGTTTACGTTTGTGAACAGGTCGCGACAAATGTCTGCAAAAAGGCAGAGTTCATGAATTATCTAAACATCACACGAAAACAATTTTCTCAACTGTAAATGCAGCAGATCCACAATTAAACCGAATCACAAAGTCAACTTATAGAAATGTTACCATTTCACAGCAGTGATCGCTGACAACCCCCTTTCACCAACAAGATGCAGACGATGTTCCAAAATTGGACACTTCACGGCTGTTTGTTGGAACAAATCAATAATTAAGGGAATTAAAGAGGAAGAAGAACACTAAACATTTGTAGCAGAAGATCTTCGTATTTTTGATTGGCGCGTAAATTAATTTGACCGTTATGGTTGTCGCATATTTTCACCCAATGAGGATGACTTATCCTATACAGCCCGGACCATTTTCTCAGGCAACATAGAAATGGTGAAAGCCCGGCAAACTATCTCTTCCTCAGAACCTATCGAGCAGGACGGACGTACTTTCTGTCTGTTGCCTTCATAGGAGCAGAATCACAACACCATGAGGAAAGCCGTCTAATTTATGAACATTTTGAATCTACCCTCTTAGACCAAGGGTTCCCAGTTGAACATGAATTATATGCATTTAATCCGCCACTTACAGGGACACTTTATGTCACCTTTAACTTTTGCTATGTCTACATCGTCGCGTAATTCGCTCAGACATTCAGCTACTTCATTCCTGGACAACTTTTTCTGGAGACCTTCATGCCTCTGTCCGACAGCAACCAGGATCACATATTTATGCGTGACTACATCATTCCTGTCCTTTAACAGCAAACACGACTTTCGCTACGTCTACAGCGAAGTGTATCACGCTCAGACAACCAGCCACTTCAACTCTACTTATCTATTTTGGAGACGTTTATTCCCCACTCCAAAATCAACTACTGGCAACACGCCGAATGCCTGCTCCACCCTTTTATACTTTTTTTCTTCCTCACTACGACGACCAGCACAAAGGCTAACTCTCAACTCAACCTTTATTAAACTTTTAAAATTAAAATAGGCGACATCTCCACACTAAACAGTAGCGCTCTGAAACTAGTTGACAAGTTCACTTTGCTATGTCTTCAGCGTCGCGTAATTACGCTCAGACATTCAGCTATTTAATTTCTCCTAACTCTGTGGGAGAGCATCATTCCTCTATCTCCTACAGCTATAGGACTACGCTTATGGCTGAATTCTTCACTCCTGTCCTTATTCAGCAAAAAAAAACCTTTGCTATGAATGTAGCGATGCAAATCCCGCACAGACTCCTAGCTGCCTTATTCCATCTCTTTTCTGCTTATCTATTTTTAAGACATTTATTCCTCACTCCAAAAGTTTATGGAACCTAGAACTACTGGCTGAACGCCAAATGCCTGCTCATCACTTTTAACTGCTTTCTACCCACTACGACGACTAGCATAAAAGCTACCTCTCAACTCAAGCCTTTATTAAACTTCTAAATAAAAAAAACTTTTGGTATCTTCGTTTGACTCATATTTTTACTTCAAATATAACGGAGAGGGTAACTGAATCATCTTCTTCGGTATAGGATAAATAAAATTTTGCCTTCCTGAATAAAAGCAAAGGGATCCACTGAGATTGAATTTACTCGTTAGTATTTACAAATCCATTCATATTTGTAATTGTAGGATTCTAAAATGCCAACTCTCTTGTGTTAAGGGACACATAAAGTTTGGGATTAACTCTCTTGGATCGAATGGAGAGTTCGCTCTCTTCTAGCAGAAGTCCCTGAACCATCAAGACGTGATATTCTCGGCTCCAAACGTCGAGCGCCGATACAGGCATAATGATTAGAAAACTCCTCATGTGAGGAAGGAAGAACAAAGAACTGTGAGTTGGGCTTTGTAAATGTTTTTGTATGTGTTAACATGTATTAAACGTGGCATGAATACATGTGCATTGTCAGTTTTCATTTCTCAAACAAATGACGACTTTAACATAATTTCCTAAGCTCTTTGCTTAGATGTGACACCAGGTCATATGACTGAGTAACACTACACCAACGGAGGCGCCGTCGTTTGTCTGCAAGGGTTCCCAAGCGTCCTGGAAACCCTGATTATTAAAATGTAAATTTTTTAGGACTTGAAAACCTAGATAAAGTGTTCTTTTTTATCATGTCGTGGAAAATTTAAATTACCTGAGACAAAATTAATGTTTTTGTTACAGTTAGCAAATATTCTCTGGATTATTTTAAGCATAATTTGTGTTTGATATTTTACAGAAAAACTGGATATTTTAAAAATGTATTTAAATATAAACGCGTTTTAAATTTCAGGGGAAATATAAAAAATTATTTCCCTTGGATTTCGAATTTCAGTTTCAATTTTTTTTATTGTAACTAAAATCTATGTCGGAAGAATATGAATAAATTATTGTTCATTGACTATTTTTTTTTTGTTAGTTTGAAATGACGCACTTGAGGAAAAACTATTTTGACAGAAACTTAAAATATTATTAGGTAAATTGTAAATATGTGTGTAACTTTTAATAAAGTATTCTCAATCAAAATTTTGCTATTACAAGATAAGTACAAAAATAAGGCTCCATTCAAAATAATGTTTATTTATGTTTTTTGTTTGTTTAAAAACTTTTTTGTCTAATATTTGTTGTTTTGCATGTTGCATCTACCTGTTGGATATTGCGTATACGTACAGTATACCTTTTGTAGGGAAATTTTCTTCGAGTAAAATAGAAGAAATTAATTACCAATATTCCATATGGCAGAATTCAAATATGTAAAAGGGGTGAATTCTCAAATGACCTCTACAGAACTCAAAAAAAGAATACCAGCAGACTGGACAAAATTTAATCGAAGCGAATCCATTACCAACGATGTGGCTAAGTGCGGGGAAACACTCCCGTCCATTCTAAACATGGTGACATGAGCTTCGGCCCCAAGACTACAGTGCTCAAGACTCAGTGGTAAGGAGACAGCCATTTAGTGTTTCGAGAAATTGTTAATTTCTCTAACACTATATATTTTAGGCAACACAAATGAATAACAAAACTTCTTTTAACAACACAACAAAGCAAGGTTTATTATAGTAGCAGGAGTGAGAGTGAGAAAGTGTCTCTTTTGCGTCGCTGGTCGATATGTTGGTCCTTGGTTTGTAGGAAGCGTGTTTGAAGCTAACAGCAGCGGGTGTCGCTGGTCAGTATGTTGGTCCTTGGTTTGTAGGAAGCGTGTTTAAAGCTAGCAGCGAGCGAAGTGTTCCAAGTGGAATCAGTGCAGTCATGTGAGAGAGATGTGTTTCTTCTGCTAGCTCCAGGCTCTCTGACGTTGTCCGTTCTACCAAAAAGGGGCGAGTAAAATAGTTCCTGAGAGGGAGAAGGAATTAATGCGCTCTGCCAGTTGATTGGTCAGTGAGTGACCGACTCTCTTAACAGGGGCATTGATTCGCGAAAGGAAATAGATCTATGGCTGCTACAGACATATTTGAATTTTTCGATGATGGTTCAATTGAACATCACCTGGAGAAAATGTTTTATGTTGATTCATTTGGCTCATCTGCTGATGACAACGAATTTATCTGTGATTGTGACAAATGTCGAATAAAAGAAATTAAAGTTTTCGTTTATTTCAAATAGAGTGCGTACAATAAAGAGCTTCCTTGGCAAAAACAATGCAACAGCAAGCATAAATCTAAAAAGTTCAAACATTTTGCAAACAATTGGGATTTAAAACATATAACTACAAGGCTAAATTATCCTCAAGCAAATGGATTAGCAGTAAGAAACATACCATTAAAAAAACACTCACAAATCTTATGAAAGCAAACAAGATCCATACTTAGCTCTATTATCGCTAAGAACTACACTTTTAAAAGACGGATCACCATCACCTGCTCAGCAGATGATGAAGAGAATAATACGAACAAATCTCCCTAACATAAAATTGTGACGCGATTTATTTACTTTTATCCCAAAACGGGACTTTATTTTTCGCACGGGACTTTATTTTTTGGCACTTGATCCCGTGTAGAATAAGTCCTCGTTCAGAGTTTTTTTCTCAGGCATATAAGAACTGGCATATTATGTGGGGGATTAATTTATGGCCAGACTGACCGCCGCTGGCAAGGGGTTCCAAATTTCACACTATACACACACCCACCAAGGCCACTAAACTTCTTCCCCTAGAACAATGGAAGATATGGACCTCTAGGTTTAGACGTAATAATATTAATTATAGTAGTCGGCAATTCCAGTTTCCCGTGTGATATTTTAAAGGAATTAATAGGACAATTTTAAGCAAGATAACATAAGGCGAATAGAAGCTGGAAAAGAAATATGACATAACAAACTCGTAGAAAACACTGCAAATAACAACTTCGACCACGTGGGAACATTAAAATATATCAATCTTTTACTACACGTAGATATACACCTTCAACGTGTCAAATATATAATAAATGATCAGTCCATGAACATAAATGTCTTTCTTCTTTTCTTGTCTTTCGTTTTTCTTCAAATCGTGTGTGTGTGTGTGAGAGAGAGAGAGAGAGAGAGAGAGGGTATATAAAATTGGGTATAAGGAGAAATGGTCTCAAAGTTTACTTATCTTTTTTCTTTGATGGAGTTCCTGTGGAGAATATTTCCTCTTTTACGGGCTAATAGACTTTATGCTATTTTAAATACTGGCTTGAAGAACTTGGCTCCTTCGTGTCCGAGATATTTTTTTGTCTTCTTCTACCCGGAGTACTGGCTTTGGTTCCATCTGCCACGAACCCTGTCCAACAACTAACTTTTCTTATTATCTATTTCCGCTGACGGGAAGGAGTCCCCACTTCCGTTTTGGGGTCCCAGCCAATCATTTGGCTTCTCTCTTCTTCCTTCCCGTGTCAGGCGACCCGAGTGAGGCCCCTAAGTACAAACATCTGGTCTTAACGGTCATTCTTTGACGGCTTGCCACTGTTAATTCAAACACGAGGATAGTAGTAATTTTACTTCTATCGTCTCAGTGGGATATCACGTGACAAAATACAATATATACTTGAAAAAACAAATGAATTATAACAAAAAAAAGGAGAGTTACCAATGCTAAAGCCAAATGATAAAGTCAGGATAAAATTCCAAGAAGAAGGGAAAAGAAAAGGAATAATTCTGAAAAAACTCCAACCACGAAGATTGTACTTAGTAAAAACTGAACAAGGACTAATCATAAAAAGAAATAGACGATACCTACTAAAAACACAAGAGAAAATAAACAATCCAGTAACAAACACAATTATCAAAATATATTCAATAACACACAAAAAAATGAACATTCCCACACTAACTAACAATACAACAAAAATACTAGCAGAAGTGGTAGGTTAATTAAAACACATTTAAGATACAAAATATAAATAAAATAGAATGTGCACACACATAAGTATTAAAAAGAAAAAAAATTCTTTTATAAAATACCGAGTATGTTATATACTCACACTACTCCTACCACAACCTTTTCAATGTGATCTTTCTCCAAACTAACGCACCTGCTTTTTTGTTGGCTCTTCTTTGGACCGGGTTTTACCTTAACTTGCTATGGTTCCATCGCAAGAACTTGGGATATGGACGAGGACGAAAAGCCTTGATGAATTGATTGCAACAAAGTGAAGGACTTCTATCTTACCCATACAACATAACTCCGAGATTCGTATTGAAAAGGTGAATGAAGCAGTGAAAATTCACTCCAAATCTATCCATTGACAAAACAGTCTACAAGAAACTATGATCAACCCTATCTTGTGCTGAATTATGCAGCACTGCTGATAGTGTAAAACGAATGAACCCTATTTTGGAATATTCCTGCTCTTAACAACTCAAAATTGCAAAGGAGCGATTAGACTCGGAAGGGTAATATCAAAAGATTGCCAAATGGTCTGAGTCAATGTATAGCATCATTTACTAAGCATTTTCCTTAGATGTAGCACAAGGTCATATGAATGGGGCACCCAATGAGATTTGAACTCATTCATGTAGGTTTGCAAGACTAGCTTGCTAACCATTATACCAACAGAGGCACCCTTGGTGAAGCATTAAGGAATCGTCCACTGCTTTGTCTTGTTATAGACAGTCACTCTAAAACATAGGAACATGGTGGTGGTGCGACATTCTTAAGTACACTTCGTAAAAGAAATCCATCAATTCCAAAAGTCTTGTCCGTCTCGACTGATTACTGCGCTTCGTCCTCTGTAATGCACCTCTCACACTCAGCCGCTTATAATCGTCACTAGGCTAAGGATGTCGGCTAGCTAGGAATTTAATAGGTGAAAGGGGCCCGAAGTTGAAAAACTTAAGATAGTAATCAGGAAACTTTATGCACATTCTTTCGTTTGTTGGCCAACATTGTCTGTCCAGTGACGTAACATGAGTGGTATGTCGCTGTGACGCATCTCTAACTTCCTCAGTTGGTAGCACATGAGCAAAATTCATTTTCTCGCAAGACATTCTTTTTACGTTTATCCTAACTACGAAAACCTGGTAATTTTTGTGTGAAAGCCAGCTATTCCTAAGCTATGTTAGTTTCTACACTATCCCCCGCTTTGACCGCCCTATTTAATCGATAGTATAAGGCTGCTGCGACCTGCCCACAAACGTAAACAGATCGGATTACTCGCTCGCCTTAGAAAAATTACATCCGGGTACGGCCGGAAATGACAAAGCTCTTTTTACGACCTTGACCTCCCGTTACAGCCAAAAAAGGGATAAATTAAAATTAACAATATTTACGAAACACTTCTGCCCGAAATAACTTTATGAAAATGGAATTAATAGTCTTCGCCAGCCTATAAGCAGGTTAAAGAATTACTTTTTTTCTACACCCATTTTTTATAAAAGAATTTCCTATTCACGCGCCTTGGGCAGAGTGTCATAGCACCTCCTTAATGTCAACAAGCCTTTTTCAACGCTCGGTTGCATGTTCTTTGCGGAGCTCATACGAGGTCGGAATCCTATATTGTCGTGGTTGCATTCACCTCACCGCCACTTCTAGTGGTAGATTCACCCTCTTTTTTTTCTACAAATGGCCTTGCTACAAGGCTGAATCCCACTTCTTGTGGTCGATTCACTCTCCTTTTTTTTGCATCGATATGCACTAAAGGCTCCGCTTGTCCGTTCGGCCGCGCAGCGCTAAAGGCAAGGGTTAGCCTTTAGCTACCACTTCGCTACCTGCACAGCGCTAAGATAACGCCAATCTTAGCCGCGGCCTCCTGGCCTGCTCGCTCGATAGTGGTAACCAAAGCCTTAGCTACCGTCAGATACGACCGCACAGCTTTGGCGTGAAAAGCCATAGCTACCGCAGTGCTTTGGCACGAAAAGCCTTAGCTATCGTCCGATACGCCCGCACAAGCTTTGGCGCGAAAAGCCTTAGCTACCGTACAGCTTTGTCGCGAAAAGCCTTAGCTATTGTCTGATACGCCTGCACAGCATTGGCGCAAAAAGCCTTAGCTACCGCAGAGCTTTGGAGCGAAAAGCATTAGTTATCGTCCGATATGCCCGCACAGCTTTGGCGCGAAAAGGCTTCGCTACCGTCCGCTATGTCCGCACAGCTTTGGCGTGAAACAGCCTTAGCTACCGTCTCGATACGTCGGCACTGCTTTGGCGCGAAACAGCCTTAGCTACCGTCCGATACGTTCACACAGCTTTGGCGCGGAAGCCTTAGCTACCGTCCAATACGTCCACACAGCTTTGGCGTGAAACAGCCTTACTTACCGCCCGATATGTCCGTACACTTTTGGCACGGTAAAGCCATAGCTACCGCTCGATACGTCCGCAGGCCTTTGGTACGACAAAGCCATAGCTACTATCTCGATACGCCCGCTCAGCTTTCACACGGCAAAGCAATAACCATCGTCTCCAAGACGTCCGCACAGCTTGGGGCACGACAAAGCCCAAGCTTTACCAGTTCACTCGCTCGACCTCGTACATGCTAAGGCCTGACAAACCTTAGCCACCATCTCCCGGTCCGTTCACTCGGTCCGCAGTACTAAGACGCGATTAAGTCTTAGCAACCACGCTCGCTCAAACTGTACGCTACCAAGCTGCCAACACCGACTTCGACCACGACGCTTTTGCAATACAGCATCCAATCCACGTACGACACGCCGTACAGACGGCCCTGCATTGCAGCACCTAGCCTATGAACGACTCTCAGCACAAGCTAGCAACTACTTCGACCCACCTCCGGTTAACCCAACGTACTGTCAAAACCGAGACGTCGATTCACCGATTTTGACCGACCTCAGCTTTTTGTAGCAATCGTCCAGCTGCATTCTACGACTCGACTGATCTCAGCTTCCAGCAACGATCATCCAACCGCACCTACGACTCGATCATACCAGCAATCGACATCGCCCATCTAGCTGGCGACCAAATACAACTACCGCGAACTTTACACACACGTCTGTAATTTCTGACAATAAATTGTCATCCTTGTTGTATTTGTTACCTCACCTTTGTTTTCTTCATTGTCTTTGGCTGTCACTACTCACACGCATTTAACTAAAAAAATCATCTGCGGGGTCAACGCGCTTATCGGCTCCGCAACAAGGCTCATTACACCGCTAGTCTCTCTAGCTTTAGCCTTATACTATAGCAGCAGCAAAGGATCTCATTCTATCCTTAATCAATTGTATCTGTCAGTTCCCGCTTTAATATTAGTTCCAGCTGGATGTCCGTGTTGAATTTCTACTAACCAGACATCAAAACCTTAGCCTTATCTAATTCACTTGTAAAACAGACAAGTCTTTGATCATAATTACTAAATGACTCAAAACGGATACCGCCAAAAAGATCTAAGTCCACTTTCCTAACACTCGGTCTAGAAAGAAAGCTAATGTGAAGCATCCCGACGAGTACAAGTCTATTCTTCCATAATTGGATTCTCTTCTTGGAATTTGTTAACGAAATCAAATCTCTCAACAAACTCTTGGAAATATTTTGCATCTAAATTATTAGTATTCGGTCTAGCTCCCCCGGTTTACGTTGAGATCAAGGACGGCGTTCCAATCACCGCCTCGATGACTTCACAAAGGGTTCGATACACCGAAAAAATAAGGCAGGAAAATCACTGGTGATATTGTAAAAATTTATTTCTAAAAAAAAAAAATCAAACCGACCATGTGGGGCTCTTGATTTGGCTGGAGTGAGAAAAAGAGAAGTAATCCTAGACAATATGGCACTAAAAAGCTATCTCCCCTTTTTGTCAAGAACTACCTCTGGGACCCTCAGTACGAATTCGGGGACAAAACTGTAGGCAGCAAAAATTAGCCAGCAGAAGGGTTTGGTCACTCTCTTCTCGAATAGACGATAAGTTTTTTAAATGATCGGTTAAGTTACTTGAAAGGAGTAAAGGGATCATGAACGGTGCTTTGTAAGTTTTTTGATATATGTATGTTTGTGTGTATATATATATATATATAGTTATTATTTTGAGTATATATATATATATATATATATATATATATATATATATATATATATATATTTATTTGAAAATGTATAGACATGAAAAACAAAATTTTCAGAGGAGAATTTTATTGAATCATTTCAGTATAAAACAATTCAGCTATTAAACTTTCAACATTCTATATGAGTTAATGAATGAAACATTTTATTTATTGATTTAACTATGAATGATTTCATGAATAAAATCCTCCTCTGACAACTTTGTGTATTTTCATCTCTGTGCATTTTCATGCCTTCAGAAATGTACGCCAATGATAAAAATAAAGAAATACAAACACATGCAACATTTGTCAATAGCTGGCACAAATTCAAAACCAGTTCTCAGTACAAAAAACCTGAAAAGAATTAAAACTAAGAAAAGTAATTTTTCAAAAAATTGTAATTCAAGCAGTTTTCAAAGATTGATAGAAAAATATGCCAGCTGCTTCAGCAAAACTGGCACCCTTCGCAAGCTTCCTTACTCTAATGACATTTCACAGTCTCCAAAGGAGCTATATCAGATGTTAGTGGGAACTTCCGTTTCAGTCCGCTTGAGAAACGGCTTAAATTTTCGTTGGAAGGAGTCCACTACCAATTGGACAGGGTACCAGTTTTGAGCTTTTTGAACAATTCAAAGGTCTCGCTCACTTGGCGGTTTTCGTTAAATGCATTACCCCTTGCTGGCTGGGCCTTCTAAGTGGTCTTGGCAGATTTGCGAGATTGATCTTGCTTCGGCAAAGGAATAGAAGAAATGGCTGAGCACGAATTATACCACTGCGAGGGGGTCCACCCATTTTGGGGCCATGTCTGGGAGGAGACGGTTTGCATTGGTTCCAAGCAGTTAATGCTGCTGGACGTTGGTTATCAGGTGGACAATTTTGACCCTCAGTGGAAAGGCGAGAAACGAATGGTGTAGTCCTGTCCGTAGCTTGAATGGTGATTTGGACGACACAAAAGAAAGGATCGACTCATTTCTTTAGGCCCATCTTTAGGGTCAAGATCAGATACGATAGAAAAAGCTTAGACTGTATAACATTCGATAAAAGGTGGATTGAAGTAGAGAGCCTGGCTTTACGAAAGGGAACATCGTCGAAGTCATCCTTCCTGACAACTCAATCTCCTTAGAGTTTGTTTTCGACCCTCAGACACTGGAAAACAGTCCGCATTCCAATCTTAGATTGGAGAGAGTTAACTAAATTGGGCCATTTTCTGTCGTTTATTCCTTTCTTGTTTTGGGCTTTTTTCCCCTCCCTTAAAACAAATCTTTCTATATTCACATTTGTACAAAATAATCACTGGGTTTTTAAGTAGTTTCATATAGAACGATTATGGTATTTTAATGACTGGACAATTGTATTGTTTGAATAGGTCGGTGACTGTTGCTAGCGAAGGTCACATTAGTCAAAGTATAGGAAAACGAAGTTCACTCTCTTCCTCTTCCACACAAATTTTCTGAGGCCTTATGCCTCAAAACTCTTTCCTAACTACAAAATTTAAAAAAAAAATTAGCTGAGTTTCGTTTTGAGATTCGTTATTTGAGCTGCGCCCCGACCGCGTTTCTTGCTGTACAGAACGGTTTGCGTGGTTTTGTTCACGTCGGTCAAGCCCACCTGATATACGTGCTGGGGAGGATTAGCATCCGCTATGGTTAGCTGAGAGTGACACTCCCTTTGTCTCAGGGGGCCATATCAACAGGCTTTTACTGGCTTTGGCAGGGTTTGGTATATTGCCTTGACACTGAGACGCTCTTTTTTAGGGGAATACTGAAGATATTTGTGGGTTGGCTGCGCATTTGAGCTTCAGCAAGTACCTAGTCCCCAGATTAAAATGATCTTGTGTCATATTTCAACATGGTTGTGTGCTGAATATATACCTGATGAGTTTTGTTTAGTTGAACGAAGCTTTGCAATTTTACTGGTGTTCTCAGCATCGCTTTTCTTACTCTACCAAACATGTAACTTTATGGAATAATAACACTGGTCTGCGTTAAAAAAATTTTCTGAACGTCGAATGTTTATTAAGTAATATCTGATCGCTATTTTATGCTGATTTAAAAAATACCATTCATTGTGTTTGGTATGGTCTGTTTTTTTTAGTTGTGCTCGAACACTTCACAACAAGTTGTACACAATAATAACATTTATTCAAAAGCCCTTAGACTTTACTTGTCACAGCTTATCGTGGGTACCTGATGTTTAGTAGAGAATATAATGTTACATGTAAACTTAACTCCAGTGTACCATCCTACTCATTAACACCTACATGTTTATAGGTTGCAGGGCTTATTCCTCCGCTGGAAATGATTTTAATGTTCTGCCAAGTGTCAACGACTGGCTGAGTGCTGATTTTTTTCTTTTTTCTGTTTGACTTTTGTATTCCTGTAAGTATAGATGGCAAGTGTAAAGATAATTCTGACAGATTCTGTTATATCTGCGGTAATGTAGTTCTTCCTGTTAAACAAAAATCACTGACTTTGTGAAGAAGACATATTGAGATAACGTTGGAGTCAAACTAGTATAGGACGGCTGCGCCAAATATGAAAGTTATCTCGCACGCAAATTTTCGATATAAATTCATTCATAATGGCATATTTTTATAGACATAAAAATACTTCTAAAAATTCTAACAATTTTTTAGTATTGTTTTAATTGTAAATAAAGGAAACTTTAATTAAACTAAGTTCATATCTTTGTAACTCACAACACATTAAAAAGAAAGAAGAGATAGTTTTTAAAAAATGAACTTGTAAGAAATATATTAATTCGTAAAGGAATATTTCTATAGGGATGAAAAATAATTCTAATAATCTATCAATTTTTTTGAACTATTTCACTCATAAAAAATGTTTTTAAAAGATTTTGAGATATAAAATTAGCAATATAAAGAGATTTTAAGAGGGATGAAATAAAATTATCAATATAAAAGAAAATCAAAGGATATGAAATTTCAATATAACGGAATGTGAATGAGACTAAAGCAAAGTTCAATATTTAACTAGGTAATGTTTTTAGGGGGCTTTTGTGTGCAATATTGAACGGTAAGTTTTAACAGTAAGTTCCGCAGCTTTCTCATTCGGATACTGTTTCGAAAAGATAACACAGACAATGAAGTTTTTAAAAAGTACTTTTTTTTACAAAAGAAACAAGAAAGAAAAGGATAGAACAGATAAAGTGTTGCAAATTTTAGTGCAATTCGCTGAAACTTATCTGAGAGAGTGTTCAGGAAACAAAGTTCATTGAATTTGAGTATTTTTCTTTTCTTTTTTTGTTTTGTAGAAATGTTTTAAAGTGCATTAAATTGCGAATCTTCTTTAAAGTTCTTTTCAGCAGAATTCTCGGTTGAATTTTCTTTCATTTGTTCACTTGCTAGAATTTCAATTGTCGACTTTCGTTTAATTTTACTTTTATTTCTCCATTCAAGAAGCGAATGACGAAACCCATCTGCTAGCGTAAGATATTGGTGTAACCAGTTTAATCGCCGAATTCGTACTGAGTGTCTGACTAGTAGTTCTCGACAAAAGGAGGAAGTCACTTTTTAGTGCTGCACTGTCTGTGATTACTTCTTCCTTCTCCACTCCTGCCAAATCAAGTCTGCACGTGGTCGGATTGATTTTTTCCTTAGAAATAAATTTTTACATATTTTTTTTATATATTATATTAATTCAAAAACCGAATAAACATTAAAAGTTCTCTCTTCTTTGTCCACAGCTTTGTCACAAATAATTTTTTGTTGAATTAGTAAATTAAATTATGTTCCTTAAAAATATCAGAACACTCTCCTCACTATACCTAGAATTGTGAGAAAAATTCTTTATTTTGTGAATTTTTCCTGAGTGATTCTCTTAGATTTCCAGAAGAATTTAAATCAGGTTTGGTTTTCGAAATCTTTTTAGATAATGTGAACAACATTTTTGACCGGGGGACATAAGGAGAGAATCGTCAACCAGTGATGTAACAATGGCAGTTAGACTTTTAAAAAAGTCATCTTCATGATGGTGCTATCCCAAGAATTCTACCAAACTGACCCTCATATTTACGTGGTGCCTTCAATAAGTTTCCAGACTTTTTGTACAAAGATTTAAAATTGTCGTAGACTCTTGAAAATCCAGTATGTTATTGCTATACATCTTACGAGATGACAGACCAATTTTTATGATTTCAGGTTCAAATGAACAGCAACAGCAGGAATTGGAATACACCCTACTAAACCCTGACTGTCACAGCTGGTGAATTTCAAAAATGGAATCTGGACGTGAGGACACTTTAGAAGAATGATATGCAATAAACTTTTCTGTTTTAAACTTGGAAAAAATACCACAGAAACGTATGGAATGCTTCAGACTGCTTTTCGACCATCTTGCATGAATCGAGCAGTAGTTTTTGAGTTGCATAAGAGATTCAAGGAAGGCAGGGAGTCTGTGAGGGATGATTGAGGTGTGGGAGGAGTAAGGAAGTCAGAACACCAGAGTTGTTTGGCCCAAGGGTTAGGGTTAGGGTTACTATGTTGAGGTTTTAAGGGAGTTCAGCAAGAGATTCCTAGGGAAGAGGCCAGCACTCTTCAAATCGGGTCAGTGGCATTTCCACCAGGACAAACTCCATCCTTGTCACTTGTGACTATTTGACCAAGATGAGGATCAAGAAAGTTCCACATCCTCCCAATAGCCCAGACCTTGCTCCCTGTGACTTTTGGTTATTCCCTAAGCTCAGAGGCTGTCGTCATGAGACCATTGAGGAGATGAAAGAGGCTGTGGCGAAGGTCATTGACACGCTCACACAAGAGGACTTCCATGAAGCCTCCCAGAAGTTGTTGGAACGGTACAACAAGTGCATTGCAGCCGGTGGAGATTATTTCGAAGGGGACTAGAGTTTCATGTGTGTACTATTAATAAAAGTGGCCATACGAAAAAAGTCTGGAAACTTATTCAATGGTCCTCGTATCTTCATTGAACATCTCTAGAGAACGACCAGATTCTTGGAGAATTTTTAAAAGTGCTTTAAATCAAAGTATTACTGATGACTTAGCATATAAAAAGCAGAAGAAATTCCATGATATTGATGATATAGAGAAGAAATTAGTTTTTTTTTATTGAGATTATTTGAGTGTTTTTAGGCAGCAAGAGACATTATATGCAGCAGCATCTCATCCCTATATCCAAAAATCAATGTCTCTTGTAATTGAATATAATTTTGCAGTGCATGTGTTTTGTTGGAAATAAATCATCATCATCATCATCATCTTGTCGTGCCAGCAGCAGGGATATCCTTGACCTTTTCTCGCCACTCCTCCTTATCGTTCATTGCTTCTGGCAGGTCCTCAGGGTTACATCCCGTATCCTCACAGAGCTGCTGTATATAGGTTCGAACTGGTCGCCCTGCTTTTGCTCGGCCATGTGAGTGGGTGGAAATAAATACTTTTGACATTCTGCTAGAAAACAAGAAAATGGATAAAAGACAACGGCAAATACAACATCAATATGGGATTTTTATATTTAAATTGCTATTGTCATTTATTCTATTGGTGCAAGAAGAATCAAACAAACATTTTAATTCAATCAAATTTACAGATGAGCAGCTAAGCTTAATGACACAGAATACGCTTGATTATTCAACAGAAATGATGATATTTTCTAAAAGACTGAGAAAATATGATTTTTAACGAACTATTCATTAAAAGACTAACCTTATCAACATATATGTATCAACATTGCTAACAACAGCTTAGTCTTGCTTTGCTAAAGGAAAATACTTTTTTTTTCTTTTAACTAAACATTTCTAAACCAGTTCAGTAAAGAAAGCTGACATGATTACCTCCCTTGCAGTGAGTCAGCACTTAGAACAGAAATAAGTAGAGAAAAAAAAGACGGTTGTCACGACATCAGAGAATCGATTGTCGCAGATGTTAGTTAAATACTTGTTGATTTTACAGGTGAATGAAAAACTTGATGAAAGTGTAAGTAAAGACTTTCTTTTCTATCTATTTTCTTACTTTTATTCTAACATCTGCTTTAACGTGAGGAAAAATCTAAAAAATCTAAAAAAAGATATGTACATTCCCATCTAGATAAGTGTGAGTTTGGGTAGACAAGATGACTCGGATTTTAAAATCAGGGAACGAATTCTTCATACACACCGGTTTCTAGACTTGTTCTTTTGGCTGTTCGTGTTAGACGCAAGAAACAACGTTGAATTTGTAGGTTGTTTAATGAAATTTTTTGAAAATTCCGAATGATTAAAGATTCGAACATTTCTAAACACAGACAAAGAAATCCTAAGAGAAAATAACATGACGAAATTTGAACATCAATCAGTTTTTGTTTGCCTGATAAAAATATTAGAAAAAATGTTACTTACATTAAGTTCATGTCTTGTTTTATGATTGTGGCGACAGTGTGTCGTGTTGATGAAAGAAAGTTTGTCGGGTTTTTCTTTTGAATGTGATTCGCGGCCATCTGTAGCTAGGTCATGAACTTTAGTTGATGAAGGAAAGGAATTTGCCGGACACAGTATCGGCTACTGCTTTACTGGCTTAGTGGCTTGTGGTTTAGTCTTAGTGTGTGTGTGTTATTCATACCGTAATAGTGGATCAAAGAATCTTCCTAAAGTTTTGGCGCGTAGACATTTATTGACCAATCAGATTTGTATTTTACTATTTTATTCTCGAGCCTAAATATTTTCTGTTAGTTGGCTTACGATCCTAATTTTCTAGAATGTTCTATTCGATGTTTTTAGCTGATTGGTTGAAAAATATAAAATGTAAGTTAAATGCTAATGCAGTTTTGATCCTAAATTTCTAGAATGTTCTTAAGTATGTTTTTATTGCTTATTTTAAGACTAGAAAAAATGTGTATCCCATACACTTTCTCAGATTTGTCAGTTTGTACATTAATTTTAATGGTGTGAAAAATCAAGATTTAGAATAAATGGTAATTACAAATATTAAAAATATTAGAAAAATATTTCTTGAACAGAGTCGATTTTTATTAATTGTCTTTAAACCATCTTTTTTAATAGGTATGTACAAAAAAGCACAACTGCTAAAAGGATCCTTTAAGAAAAACCCCTTAAAACGCCTTAAAACCAAATTATAATACGACTGAAAGAGTTTTTTTTACATTTTTTAAGAGATAATTTCGTCAGTGTATTAAAGTCTCCCACTCAATACAGGTGACTGAGATTTTGTTTATTAATATTAATATACTGAATGAATAGGATTAAGAAATTAAATCAAAAATAATCTTTTTGAAAAATAATTTTTTAGGTTTTGTTTTTTTTAATGAATTATTTCATTGGGCGAAAGTCTTTCAATGAAAACTCACTAGGGATACAGTATTAAATGGAGGTAAGCTTTTTACGACAATTTATTCATAGAAAAACCACGGATTGTTACTGTAGAAAAAAAGAGGCGTTTCTTACATATGAAATAAAAGTGCATTTAACCTCCATCTGACTTAAAAATAATACATTATCATATTTTCTCTAAGTATTCAGTTATATCTTGATGTCTACATGATCTTTGATTCCTTATAAAATAAAAATGTATACAGTCTCTATATTAGATTTGAATATTAGCCCATCAATTTTTCTTCATTTGTAGCAGGAAGAACTATAATCTGTGGCACATTTTCTTTCACCGCTAAATTAAGCAGAAAAAAATCTATTTTCAGTTGTGCGATTGGTTCACCGTTAAATCACTCCGTGATTTTAGATTTAAAAAATGCATTGTCCAATGCAGGAGTTTGAAGGCTAAATAAAAGCCGAGGCAAAAACGCTCTCTCTTTTGGGATCTTTTGAAAAGGACAGATGTACTGTAGGAGGTGGACCTGTGTTTAGTATTTAAGTCCCCCGACTATTTTGATGTTTCCCCACAATATTATGTTTTCCCACAAGTTTAATGTTGAGTTTTGAATAAAAGTAGAATAGGCATAGTATAGACATAATATAGGCACATGGACAAAGTGGTAAATGAAGGAAGCCAGTGAAATAAATGAGTGAAGATGTTACAAGACGAGATCTTGCCTTGATTTGAAAAAACAAAAAGAAAAGAAGAAAAGAAAAAAAAAACGGAAGTTAACACTTCGAGTTCTCAACTCAAAATGAAAAGTTAGTCGCTCACGCATCGGCTCCGCGCAGAACTTCCGTTTGCGATAAATTAACAAAAAAAAAAAAAATACATTAATAAATATCCAATCGGAACGCTTCCCGCGGGGCACAAAAATTGCCGTTTCTGAGCCTACAGAAAATATATAAATAGACAGACCAAATAATTATCAGTCAGACTTGTTCTTTCACATGACCCGTGTTAAAGATTCTTCGCCACCGTCCGGCGCCTGTCATCCGATACATCAAACGATCGCCGCCGCTACCAACGCTGTCCTAATTCCGAGAAAACCATCCCTTCACCACGAGACAAGTACAGTACATGAACTTTGTAACTACTACCACTGAATTCATTCTTTAACTGTGAACATATTTCTCCATTCTACTCTCTGTACTTAATCTATTTATAAAAAAATTTTCTATAACATCATTACTGTGTTATTGTGAGTATCTATACGTTCTTTGTTTTGCAACCATACGCATTTCTCGCCCACAACTCAGAATATAACAATATGCAACAAATGAGTAAAAGATGAAACAAATAATGGTTGTAAAGCGGCGCGGACAAAATGAACATTTAAAACAAGGCGACGAACAAAAACAAATTTATATTCTACAACAATAAAATTTACATGGATATATAAAAAATATTACTAACTCTACTAACATAATAATAGAGTGTATATGTGTGAGCTCGTGTGTGTGTGTGTGTGTGTGTGTGTGACACAACTAAGCTACAAAAAGAATTGCAAGTTTAAAATGTCCTTTTTATGGTTAGAAACGGGCAGTTTCTCAGAAACGGGAAAGCGTCTCATAGTCCCTGTATATGAATGTCTGCGAGGCCCATCCATGTTGTTGCTTCACCCTCCTGTTGATTCACGCTGGAGGGAGTGTGTTGCCGCTGCAAAGAAATTTGGTAAAAGAGAAAGAGGGTGCTTGAAGACGACGTATTTATAGAAAATACGCGTCTTGTAGGTGGCCCAAAGACGCAGGACTTGAATTTACGCGCGCTGACGTAGTTTTAAGCATATCATGTGGTCCTCCTGGCCAATGGTTTCCCGAGATTGAATATTGAGCGTCCGCCATCTTTGTGGGAACAAGTGGCATACCGCCCAAAATAATTTATAGGAGTGTAAAGTCCTATAGTACTTACTGTCCGCTCCCTTCATAGCAGCAGCATCATAACACCATGAGGAAAGCCATCTAATTTATGGACTTCTTAGACCAAGGGTTCTCAGTTTAATATGAATTAGATACATTCAATCCGCCACACACAGGAACACCTTTATGTCGCCTCCAACTTTTGCTATGTCGACGGCGACGCATAATTTCACTTAGACATCCAGCTACTTCGTCCCTGGGCAACATTTACTGGAGACATTCACACTTCTCTCCCACGACAACCAGGACCACACATTCATGGGCGACTACATCATTCCTGTCCTTTACCAGCAAACACGACCTTTGCTACACCTATGGCGACCATATCTCACTCAGACATTCAACAATGCCTTAACCGTAAAGATTCACATTTCGCTCAGGCATTTAGCTGCTAAAATTCCTTCTCATCTCAACACACTCTTCCTCTTTTCTCACTGAGGGACCAGAACATGCAGACCCATTCCTACATGTAACCAAACCAATAGAGTCTACATTCTTGGTTTGCCCAGTCGGCTGGGGCTGTAGAATATACCGACTGCACCTCTGCAGAGGGGTAAGACCCCCCCCCAACGAGTGTCACTAAACAATCTGATGGTGAGGTTCCAGTAGTGCTGGAGCTTTGGCGAATGCAGAGTACCCCTTCATTGCCATCACTCCCAGGTCCACTCTGGCCCGGAACGGTAGCACCTGATAGGGCCCTATCTATGGGTTAAACAGAACTAACAGCATACTTATGCTAAAATGAATTGAGTAAACTGAATTGCTTGAAATAGAAACGTTTTTGACAATTAAACCGTACTTACATTTAAACTGCGTGCTTATGCTTAACTGAATTATTTGAAATAGAACTGTTTTTCGACATTAAAAGTGTATTTACACTTAACTGAATTATTACATATAACAGCTTGAATAGTTTGAAATGGAAATGTTTTTGACAATTAAACTGTGTACTTATGCTAAACTGAACTGTTTTCAATTGAACAGATTATTTACATAAAAATTAAATTTGGCATTAAATAACCTACAAAGGTTGATATGCCATAAAACCAACCAAACCAAACCAAACTACATTCTTGGTTAATTCTTTTTTCCCTTGTTTCGGCCTGAGAAAGAGCAAACTCAGAACCATGATCCAGTACTCTTGGGGATAATTGTTTATCTCTCTCCATTAGTCTCAGAATATCTGGACCATTAGTCATTTTATGTACCAGATTCCTGTCGACTAGTTCACCGTATTCGTGCAGACTACTTCAGCCTGAAGGTTTCTTCACTCATCAATTGTTGATCCTGTAAATCCTGCTCGAGTTCTTTCTACTCTTTACAGCCATAGGATTCTTCATTCATCTTCATTTGATTCAAAGCTTTTCTAGCTCTCAATTTGGCATATCACAGCTTGAAGATACTTTGTTCATCTTCGGCCACTTCAATAAGCTTTACCAGCATTCAATTCGGCATATCACAGCTTGAAAATACTTGATTCATCCTCAGTCAATCCAGTATGCTTTGCCAGCACTCAATTTGGCATATCACAGCTTGAAGATACTTGTTCATCTTCAGTCATTCCAGTATACTTTGCCAGCATTCTTTCCGGCACAATTCAACGTGAAATCCCTTTACTCATCTCTAGTTGTTCCTGTAATCCTTGCCAGTACTTTGTTCTGTTTCTTTTCAGCTTGAGGATCTACCTTTTCACCTCAAGCTGGATAATCATATCATATTTACCAACCCCTCTGCTCGGGCAGGATATAACACAAGGTCAATTTTTAAGCGGAGTTTAACAGGTTTGAATTCAGAGTTTTCCTTCTCCTAGACTAGTTGCCTCACCAAGGCTGAAGAATTCAGTCTGCCCTACTACTTACCCATAGCTGGAGGGAGAATAATTGGATTCATACCTTTCCCAAGGGTATTAGTGCTGTGTTAAATGCAATCAGTCTCGTTCAGAATTTTAACTCGTGTTGCTGTGTCCATTTCCTATGACGATAACCATTACACCACGGGCACCTCCACCTCAAGCTGGATAATAAAACTTAGAAACTTGATATTTTCGTTACCCTTTTCATGTCTATTTTCATTAATATAACGTAAAGGTAATCAATTCTACTTTTGCATTTGCCCTTACGTTATACATTCATTCCATTGTATGTAAAAGTCTGCATGAACTTCTAAAATAAAAGGTTATACAATCCCTATATTAGATTTGACTACTAAGCAATTATTATTTCTACATTCATTCCTTTGTATCTAAAAGTCTACATGTTTTTTGATTGCGTATAAAATAAAATTTATATAATGTCTGTATTAAATGTGAATTGTAGCTTATGAAACTTTTGACTTTCATACCTTTTTGTCTAAAAGTCTTTGATTGCTTATGAAATAATGGTTGATAAAATCTTATTTATTCATTCATAATAGATTTAATTATATAACTACATTTCTGATTCCTTTTTCCCATTTGTAGGGTTGGTTATGATGAAAAAAGATAATATTACTCAGAGACAATTGTGGATTACAAGCTGGAGAGAAACCTTTACATTGTGAGTCTGTGACACTAAATTTTTCTTGAATTCAGATCACAAAAGACACATGTCAACACACACTGGAGACAAAGCTTCCCACTATGAAGTCTATGCAGCTAAATTTTTGCTGAATTCTACTTTCAAAAGACATAGGTCAAAACACACAGGAAAGAAACGTTTTCATTGTGAAATCTGTGGAACTAGATTTTCTAAGAATTCTAATTGCAAAAAACACATGTCAACACACACTGGCGAGAAACTATTCCATTGTGAAATCTGTGGAGCAAAATTTTCACAGAATTCACATCTCAAAGCACACATGTCAACGCACACTGGAGAGAAACCTTTTCATTGTGAAATTTGTGGTGCTAAATTTTCACTGAAGGGAAGTCTCAAACGACACATATCTATTTTTCATTGTGAAATCTGTGGAGCTAGATTTTCATTGTGAAATTGTGATTTTCATTGTGAAATTGTGATTTTCATTGTGAAATCTGTGGAGCTATTTTTCATTGTGAAATCTGTGGAGCTAGATTTTCTAAGAATTCTAATTGCAAAACACACATGTCAACATACACAGGGGAGAAACCTTTTCATTGTGAAATCTGCGATGCTAAATTTTCGGACAGTTCTCATCGCAAAACACACATGTCAACACACACTGGAGAGAAACCTTTTCATTGGGAAATTTGTGGAGATAAATTTCCTCACAGTTCCACTCTAAAATCACACCTGTCAATACACACTGGAGAGAAACCTTTTCATTGTAAAATATGAGGAAATAAATTTTCTCAGAATACAAATCTCCAAACTCATATTAAAACACACACTGGGGAGAAAGCTTTTCATTGTGAAATCTGTCGAGCTAAATTTTCCCAGAAGGGAAATCTAAAAAAAAACACAGGTCAACACACACTGGAGAGAAACCTTTTTGTTGTGAAATCTGTAAAGCTAAATTTTCCTGTAACTCAAATCTGAAAAAACTCTTTTCAATACACACAGGAGAGAAACCTTTTCATTGTAAAATCTGTGGGGCTAAATTTTCCCAGAGTTCCAATCTCAAAGCACACTGGTCCACACACACTGGAGAGAAACGTTTTCATTGTGAAATTTGTAATTCTAAATTTTCCCGGAATTCATATTTCAAAATTCATGTCAACACACACTGGAGAGAAACCCTTTCATTGTGATGTCTGTGGAGCTAAATTTTCCCAAAATTCCAATCTGAAAGCCCACATGTCAGTACACACTGTAGAGAAGCATTTTCATTGTGAAATTTGTAGTGCTAAATTTTCCTTGAATTCACATCTCAAAAGTCATATGTCAACACACACTGGAGAGAAACCTTTTCATTGTGAAATTTGTGCAGCTAAAATTTCCGAGAATTCCAATCTAAGAACATACATGTCCACACCCACTAGAGAGAAAGCTTTTCTTTGTAAAATCTGTGGGGCTAAATTTTCCATGAAGGGAAATCTAAAAAGACACATGTCAACACACACTGGTGAGAACCCTTTTCATTGTAAAATCTGTGGAGCTGAATTTTCCTAAAATTTACATCTCAAAACACACATGTAAAAACATTCTGAAGAGAAACTTTTTTTGTGGTAAAATCTTTGGAGCTTAACTTTCCCAGAATTTTACTCTCAAAAGACACATGTCAAAACACGCTAGAAAGAAATATTTTCAATGTGAAATCCATGGATCTAGATTTTCCCAGTATTCTAATCTCAAGGCACACATGTCAACCCACACTGGCAAGAAATCTTTTCATTGTGAAGTTTCTAGGGGTAAATTTTCTCTGAAGGGAAATCTCAAAAAACACAAGTCACCACACACTGGGGAGAAACCTTTTCATTGTGAAATATGTGGTGCTAAATTTTCCTGCAACTCAGATCTCAAAAGACAGGTCAACACTCACTAGAGAGAAGTGTTTTCATTGTGAATTCTATTGAGCTAAATTTTCTCACAGTTCCACTCTAAAAATACACGTGTCGACACACACTGGAGAGAAACCTTTTCAATTTGAAATCTGTAATGCTGAATTTTCCCTGATGGGATATCTGAAAAAACACATATCCACACACACTGGATAAAAACCTTTTTGTTGCGAATTCGGTGAAGCTAAATTTTCTTGTAATTCAAATCTGAAATACACTTTTTAATGCACACTGAAGAGAAAGCTTTTCATTGTGAATTTGTGTTGCTAAATTTTCCCAGAATTCTCATCTCAAAATGCACTTATCCACACACACTGGAGAGAAACCTTTTCATTGTGAAAATTGTGCTGCTAAATTTTCCCAGAATTCACATTTCTAAAGTCATACGTCAACACCCACTGGAGAGGAACATTTTCATTGTGAAATCTATGGAGCTAAATTTTCCCTTTATAGAATAATTTTTATTGGGGAATCTCTGAAGCTTTTACTTAGAAATTCTAAAAACACTAGTCAGTACACACTGGAGAGTATCCTGATTATGAAATCTGTGGATATATATTTTCCCAAATCCAGATCTCCAAAGACACTAGATAAAATATTCATTGTAAATTTGTGGATATACTTTTATTCACATCTCCGAGTACACATGTAAGCACATTCTAGAGAGAAACATTTTCTTTGTGAAATTCATGGAAGTAGATTTTCATAGAATTTACATCTCAAAATACATAGGAATGCACATGCTGGAGAGAAAAGTTTTCTTTGTGAAATTTGCAGCACTGAATGTTCCCAGAATTTAATTCTTAAAAGATACATATCAACATATACTGTTGAGAAACTTTTACTTAGTGAAATCTGTTGAGATATATAAGTAATGCAGATTTAATTATTCCTAACACCAATAATTTGCAATTATATGGTTTCAAGTAACTAATAACACTCATATTTAAGAAACAATTGTAGGTTAAAGTGACTTCTTAATTGAAATAACTCTGTAATATGGTATCAAAATGAATGTACGAATATGGGTAGACTCATAAATACCTAAAAACAAGCACCTAAGTTATATATCTATCTGAAATAGATATGGATAATTTGACATATACCCTGGCAATGTCAAACCAATACATTCTATGTGTAGAGCTTACTACCAGGTTTTTACACTAGCAGATATCATAAAATGATCAGTTAAAGACACTTCGATCTAAAAAATGATTTTCCTACATTTATAAAAACTTTTCTTCACAAAAAGACTCTTCTGCTGATGAAGACCAATGTTGTTGAGAAGAACTCTAAAATAAACACCTACAAAGAAATATTCTTATTAGTCTTATCACTTTTGTTTGCCCTCTTTCTCTCTCTTTATATATATTTATATAATCAGTTCATGTTGATTACATGGATTCCATTGATACTCTCTCCATTTTTCCCCCATTGCTCTTGGTAAGTCCTTTAGGCAGCATCCAGTGATCTATGTAAGAATATTGCTTATAACTTTGTTCTTAAATCCTGATTATACTGATCCAGTTCTTTAAGGTTCTGATATATATATATATATATATATATATATATATATATATATATATATATATATATATCAAATCCATTTATATATATATATATATAAATATAAACAGTTCTATTTCAAACAATTTAATTTAGCATAAGTACAGAGTTTAAATGTCAAAAACAGTTATGGTTCAAACAATTCAGTTTTGCATTAGTACAATTTTTTATTTGTACAATTTTTTATTTACACAGTTAAATGTCAAAACAGTTCTATTTCAAGTAATTCATTTTAGCAAAAGTATTCAGTCTAAATGTCGAAACAATTCTACTTCTTACACAATAAAGGGGTATTTCACATTTCCAGAAACTTCACCATCAGGTTATCTAGTGTCATAACAAACACACTCATTACCCCTTGCAGAAAGAACTAATTTTCAATTGTTCGTCAGACCAACATTAAATCCCATGGTGATTTATATTTTCAATATTTGTCTGGCGCAGGAATTATTTAGCCGTTCATGTTTCAATTTGTATATTTCGTCCAATGAGAATGATTTATACCATTCTGCAATATAAAAGGCGGTGTAACATTCTTTCTTCCTCTCTTACCTGGGCTGATTTCAGCAGCAGACAGATGGACATTTCTACTCGAGAGAGGGCATTCAACATTGGGCCACTGTTATCTTTAGGAGACAAATCCTTGTCAATTATTTCTTTCTCCTAAATCAACTGAACCTCGAAACTTCTGGCTGAATGCTAAATTCCATCTCAATTATTTACAACTGTCCTTTTTCTATTATTACTCACAGTACAAGGAAAATTTTGTCTCAAGCTATCGTTAAAGCTTCCCTATTGAAACTTATCAATATTCTTGTCGACTCATTTTTCTTCTTTCTCTTAATATAACAAAGGTAACAGGACTCATCAGCCTTAACTGCCATTTTAGTTAATAATAGTAACCTTATCTGGCCCCATTTTATAAGCTATTTGCAGGGGATTAATAGAGGTTCTCTGTGGTATCCTACTAATACAACTCCAAATATTGTTCTATGTAATTATGTAGTATGTGATGTCAACACGCACTGGAGAGAAACCTTTCCACTGTTAAATCTGTGATGCTAAATTTTCCCAGAATTCTCACCTCAAAACGCACATGTCAATACACACTGGAAAGAAGCCTTTTCATTGTGAAATATGTGGAGCTAAATTTTCACGGAATACATATATCAAAAGACACATGTCAACACACAGTGGAGAGAAACGTTTTCATTGTAAAATCTGTGATGCTAAATTTTCCCAGAACTCAAATCTCAAGACACACATGTCAACACACACTGGTGAGAAACCTTTTTAATGTAAAATTTGTGGAGCTAATTTTTCAGTGAAATCTAATCTCAAAACACATATGGTAACACACACTGGAGAGAAAGGTTTTCATTGTGAAATTTGTGGAGCTAAATTTTCCCTCAATTCCAACCTTAAAACACACATGTCAATACACACAAGAGAGAAACGTTTTCATTGTGAAATCTGTGGAGCTAAGTTTTCATGGAATACATATCTCAAAGGACACCTAGCAACACTCACTGGAGAGAAACCTTTTCATTGTGAAATCTGTGGAGCTAAGTTTTCACGGAATACATATCTCAAAGGACACCTAGCAACACCCACTGGAGAGAAACCTTTTCATTGTAAAATCTGTGGAGCTAAATTTTCACGGAATACATATCTCAAAGGACACCTAGGAACACACACTGGAGATAAACCTTTTCATTGTAAAATCTGTGGAGCTAAATTTTCACAGAAATCCAATCTGAAAACTCACATGTCAACACACACTGGAGAGAAACGTTTTCATTGTGGAATCTGTGAAGCCAAATTTTCCTCAAATCCAGTCTAAAAAATCATGTGGCAATAAACACTGGAGAGAAACTTTTCATTGTGAAATGTTTAATGCTACAGTTTCCCAGAATTCATATCTCAAAACACATATCAAAACACATTGGAGAGAAACCTTTCCATTGTGAAATTTGTGGAACTAAATCTTCCCACAATTCTAGTCTTAAAGCACACCTGTCAACACACACTGGTGAGAAACCTTTTCATTGTGAAATCTGTGATGCTAAGTTTGCCCAGAATTCTCATCTGAAAACACATATATCATCAATACACACTGGAGAGAAACCTTTTCATTGCAAAATCTGTGGAGGTAATTTTTCCCAGAATTCCAATCTCAAATAACTCACTTTAACACACACTGGAGAGAAAACGTTTCATTGTAAAATCTGTGATGCTAAATTTTCAAGGAATACACATCTCATGACACACATGTCAACACCCTCTGGAGTTATACCTTTTCATTGAGAAATATGTGGATCTAAATTTTCCCTGAATGCCAGTCACAAAACACATGTTTAAACACACCGGAGAGAAACCTTTTCATTTGTGAAATCTGTGGAGCTAAATTTTCCCAGAATTACTGTCTCAAAAGACACATGTCAACACATTCATGAGACACCAGTTTTTTGTTGTGAAATCTGTGGAACTAAATTTTCCCACAATTACGGTCTGAAAACATGTGTCAGTGCACACAAGAGAAAAACATTTTCCTAATAAAATCTTTATTGATACATTTATCCAGAATGCACATCTTTAAAGACATATGTCAACAAACATTGGATAGAAATCATTTATGGTCAAGTCTGTGGAGTAGATTTTTACACAATTCACATTTCAAAATACTTATTTCAGCACACCAAAGAGAACAGTCTTTTTTAAATTCCTAGTGCTGTATGTTGCCAGAACTCAAGTCTTAAAAAACACATCCCAACACACCCTGGAAAAAAACCTTTCCATTTTGAAATCTGTGCTCCTACATTTTCACAGATTTTAGATCTAAACAGACATTCTCCAAAATATGGTTGAGAAAAACATTTCCTCAGAAAAGCTGTGGAGGTATATTTTCTAAATTATTTTACATAAAATATTGGTTATTATTTTAAGGGAGGTGGGGGTTGAAAATGGAAGAAAAAATCTAGAAGATATTGGCTTTTTTTTAGATTTTTGCAACTCAGTAGATTATAACAGAATGATAAGAAATTATGTCTATATATATATATATATATATATAGTTTGTAATCTTTGTTAGTATATATATACTTAATCAGGAGTAGATTCGAAAAAATGAGATTGTATATCTATTCTTAATTGAAATATCTTTCACGCTGTAATATGGCATTAAAATGGATTGACAGCTATTGGTTGACTTATAGATATCTGAACAAAAAAATGCCCAAGTTAGATACCTAAAACAATCATAGACAACTTGATTTACACCCTGGCAAAACTGAGCTAATAGGTTTTATGTGCAGAGCTTCCTGCTGGGTTTTTACACACTAGCAGATAAAATGATAAAATGATCAGTTGAAGACACTTGGATACAAAAAAAATGATTGTTATTCAATGATTAGTTCTTTTGTGGAATATCAGCTTTTGTAAAAACTTTTCTTCACAAAAGACTCTTCTCTTGATGAAGACCTATGTAGTTGAGAAGAACTAAAAAATAAACAGCTACAAAGAAATATTCTTATTTGTCTTATCACTTCTGTTTATCTTCTTCCTCTTTCTTTATATTTAAATAATCAAGGCATTCTGATTACATGGATTCCCTTGATATTCTCACCATTCATCCCCATCAAAAATTGCTCTTGGTAAGTCCTTTAGATGGTATCCAGTGTTCACAAAGAGCTATTTAAACTGATAACATAACAGCAAACCTCAATCTAGAAGATATGACGTGTATCTGTGAGCAATTAAAATTATCACAGAAATATAAATATATACAATCGTTTTTCTCTTATAGTAATAGAAAAATTATGATTTAGGATTAATGCAATATTTGAAAACATTTAAATGTGTGCACGTAAACTCAACTGATTTCAAAAGTTACCTACAAAGCATTCAGTGAGAAATCACATGTATAACCAAGATTTGATATCAAATAACCCATGAAGGGTTAAATGCCATTAAATCAAATAACCTAAAATCATTTCATTTTGTGATAATAAATGATTAGTACTAAATAGAATTATTCTTTTAAGAAAGGAATACTAAAAATCCTTTGATTTTGTGCAAACAAATGAGTTCTGGTTCTTTGAAAGGTTATCGAATGAGTCTTGACTCCAAAATGGATTGAACAAAGAGAATCAGACAGTATTTTGAGAAAGTGTCCAGAAATGAAGCCATCACATGGTGTTCACTCTTAATCGTACTTAAGCGTGCTTCATGATATATATATATATATATATATATATGGAGGGGTGTATACATATGTATATATAATTATATCGGGAGAGTGAGAAAGATAAAAGTGATATGACAAATACCATTTAGATTAGTTTGTGTTTTAGGGCATATCAACCATAGTAAATCATTCAAAGCTGAATCTACTTTAAAGGGCAAGAATTCGTTAAGTTTGGTTTATCCTATTTACCAACCCCTCCGCTCGGGCAGGATATGACACAAGGTCAATTTTTAAGCGGAGTTTAACAGGTTTGAATTCAGAGTTTTCCTTCTCCTAGACTAGTTGCCTCATCAAGGCTGAAGAACCTAGTCTGTCCTACTATTTACCCATAGCTGGAGGGAGAATAATTGGATTCATACCTTTCCCAAGGGTATTAGTTCTATGTGAAATCCAATCAGTCTCGTACAGGGTTTGAACTCGTGTCGCCGTGTTCATATCCTGCGACGATAACAATTACACCACGGGCACCTCCGTTAAGTTTGGTTTATAGCACATCAATCCTTGTAAACATTTTAATGCCAAATTATATATATATATATATATATATATATATATATATATATATATATATATATATATATATATATATATATATATATATATATATATATATATATAATAATAATAATTTGGCATCAAAAAGTCTACAAATATTGATGTACTATAAACCAAACTTAACAAATACTTGCCATTTAAAGTAGATTCTGCTTTGAATAATTCACTAAGGTTGATATGCCTTAACACAAACTAAACTAAATGTTATTTGCCTGATCACTTTTATCTCTCTCACTCTCCTGATATATTTATATATACATATGTATACACCCACACATGTATATATATATCATCAAGCGCGCTTAAGTATGATTAAGAGTGAACACCATGTGATGGCTTCATTTTTGGACACTTTCTCAAAAATACTGTCTGATTCTCTTTGTTCAATCCATTTTGGAGTCAAGACTCTTGGTGATATGTTACGTGTCTGGGGTTTCTCAGCCTTTGGTTGTATTCCAGTTTATATTTTGAATCCTACTTTGATAAAAGCTGTTTGAACAAATATGTAGAACAAAAACATTACTTTGACTTAATTTGTAATATTCACTAAAACTAAAAATTTATGTTCTTTTTTCCTTTATTCTTTTTTCTTTTTCTTCGTTTCTTTGGTGAATGAAAAAAAAAGTCTTCCAATTTTTTAATCATTGAAAGGGATAAGAGCCTTCCTTCTTCCATTGAATCCTGGGAAAAATTGCCCTGTGGCATTTTTAGGTCTCAGTTGCAAATAAAATATCTTATTTTCTGCTTATTTTTTTAAAAAAAATTACTTTTTAATGTTATTTTTAAAATTTTTTTCATTAATCATTCAATCCCCCAAAACATCAGATTCAATCGAACAAGCCGTTTTTTTAGATTGCCGTGGCCAGTAGCTATCTCACCCTGTCAGGCTGTGAGTAGAGGGTTTGCCGGTGTTCCTGGAGACCAGGGTTCAATCCCAGGTCAAGTCATACCAAAGACTCAAAAATGGTACTTGATGCCGCCTTGCTTAGCACTCAGCATTATAAGGTTAGGATCAAGGGTAAAGTGGGACAATCCAAGGAAAGGAGTAGCGCCCTCCTCTACATATTGGTATAGTAGCTGTTAAAAAGGGAGCCTTCGGGTCGCCCTCGAGTAAAGTCGCCAACTTTACCTTTATATATAATCCAGAGTTCATGTTCTTGCCCGACAAGACTGCCTGACTTATCAACTGAAGAAGACTAGCATTAATGTCGCGTAGCTGAGACTGATACTCCCTCGGCCTGAGGGGGCTGCCCTACCAAGCTTTTACCTGCTTTGGCAGGGCTAGGTTTATTGCTTGGCACCTGAGGACCTTCATTTTTTTGGGAATGCCGACAGAACCAAGGAATTTTGGGACCAGCCGTGCAAGTTGAGCTTTGGCTCGTGCTCAGTCAACCACATTAAAATGGCCTTGTGCCATATTTTAACGTGTTTTCTTTTATGAATACTTGCTGCGTTTTGTTTAGTTGAATGAAGCTTAGCAATTTTCCTGGCGTTCTTAGCTCAGCTCTGCCTACTCTACTAACTATGTAACTTTACAGGATAATAATTTAAGTAAAAAGGGTTTTTTTTCTTTGTATTTTCTTTCTTTTTTATTATTATTATCAAAAAAACTCTTCAGTAAATATTGAACTTCATTTTATTTCCTTTTTTGAGTGTGTAATTTGCTGACGCCTGCCTTACAAGGCCACATTCAATCAAACAGGCTTTTATTTTAGGTGATCAAAGCCGGTGGACATCTCACCCAATCAGGCATTCTGCTAGGTGTACAATATTATCTTGTACTTATATAAAGTATATAAGACTGGTATAAAAGGTCTCGTAAATGCAATTTCAATGCCTATGGGTCCCTATGCTTTTATTCGGCCGGCCATAATTTTATTTACCCTCACCCTCACCAGGGATTTATATAGACCACTTTGACGCTGATGTTGCCCTCTTAAAAAGAAGACGAAAAGAAAAATCGGCTTACTTGGTCAACCAAAGTTTATGCCGACAGGAAAGGAGATTCGTCGACGTTGAAAAACAGGAATGTAGATGGGGTGGCGATTCTCGGGTCACGCAGCTTCCACCAAAGGCCGCAGTAAGAAGGTTAAGACGAATTTATGTGATATTGAATATTACAAGCGTTGCAGTCGATGTTTTCTCTAGAGGTGTCGGAGCTGATTAACTTTTTGAACTTTCATTGACCATTTTTATAGTCACGTTTGGGTCGAATAGGCTCCAAGAAACTTTGGAAGGGAAAGTTGCTGATTGGGTGAAAAAAAGGATCTTTTAAATAGTAAATTTGAAGATACTTTACGATGGTATGTATGCGCGGAGCCTACCTGCGCAGTGACATGTTTTTATTCATTTTTGGTCTCGGCCATCGTCTAGACATAATCCGGTTTTTGAAATATACGTTTGTGGTATTTTATTTGTTTGTTTATTTATTGTTTTTGCTTGTGAGTTAGTTTGGAATGTATTCGTAAATCAGAATGGATTTCTGTATATAACATTATTCAGTTGCGGGACCGAGAAATGCGTCATCCCACAAACATTTAATATATGTGAAGTGATTGGCAGAGGACAAAACAAATGACAAGGACAAGTGGATGAGATTAAATATCAGGTCTTTATTGAGCGAATCGTACACGAAAGGCGTGCATGGATGTAAAATCGCAGTTGCTGGATAATATCTGTGTTGTCTCTGCCGTGTTGAAAGTCGGTGCAGCAGAATGTCGTAAATTCGGCTGTCTATAAGTTGTTGTCAACAGCACGTTTAGAAGATGAGGATGGGCACGGTGCTTAGTGTAGCTGTATATATGTAGCTGGAGACGGTCGAAGATGTGGATGCATCGGTTGCAGAGGCAGGATGATCGATTTCCCGGTTTAATCAACCCTTGGTTAACCGGGATGTATGTCGATGTGTTTTCGAAGTGTTGATGCTAGTCCTATTAGAGCTATCGCTCTCGGATTAGGTTGTTTGTATATGATCTGGTGTGTTGCGACAAAAGAAGCAGTTGCTTGCTGCTTGGTTGTGCGAGGATCAGCTACTTGCTGATTCAGCGGGTTTTCTGCAAGTTGGGCAGGCTGCTGCGTCGTCGTCTTGTGGTATCTCTAAGGGGTATAGTGAGGAGACCAGAGGTGGTTTTAAGAAAACCTTCTGAAGTTAGTTCCAAGAAGAGCTGATTTATGATTTTCTGAAATTAGCCCCGAAAACTTATGTTTGAGTGAGAGAGCAGTGATGATTGTTTAGTGTTTTGGAAATGGTTTGTTTCCCTAACACTATAAATTATTTGGCAACACAAATGAATAACGAAACTTCTTTTAAAAAACACAACAACGAAAGGTTTATTATCGTAACAGGTGTAAAGGAGTAAGAGTTAGAAAGTGTCCGTTTTGGTGTGGCCGCTTAGTATGTTGGTCCTTGGTTTGTAGGAAGTGTATGTGAAGCTAGCAGTAGCGTGTTCTTCAGTGATGGGGCTCCAAGTGGAACCAGTTGCAGTGGATGTGAGAGAGCTCTGTTTTGGCTGCTGGCTAATTGCTCTCTGGTTGTCCGCTGACTACCAAAAGGGACTAAAGAAAAAATTCTTGAGAGGAAGAAGGAATCAATGCGCTCTGCCTGGTGATTCGTCAATTAGTGGCCGAATCACTTGGCAGTGGCACTGATTCGCGAGAGGAAATAGATCTGTGGCTGCTACAATAGGTTAGAAGTTGACATCGGTTGTGCTGTATTTACGGATGTGATTGGTTGGATTTCACATCGGCGGCTGGTTGGTGGTAGTGGCGCGTATTCCTTGTTGGCCGCTTGCAGCTGGAAGAAGAACAGATATCTTTTTTTTCCGGGAACGTATGCCCAGCAACGGCTTGCGATATTTATCTCTACCTCCCACCAGACAAGACTTGACACAAGGTCATGGTACAAGGTCGTTTTGTAGTGAGGGTTTAGAGAGGAAGGTCAGGTACGAGACGAAGCTCGAGCCCCGCAGGACTTATGCTTGTCATCGGCTCACTTACTGAAATGTAAACCAAATGACTCTGCTGGACTTGGAATCACTCGATATATCATTTGAGCCCCGCACGGATGCCTGTTAAGAGCACAAACTAGACCCAAGTGTCGAGCACTATGCAGTACTTGTCAATGACGTCATCGCCCACACACAGATGGCCCAGCCGAAAGCGGGTGTCATTCTGCCTCAAATCTGTCCTTGACCTTGAAGCACGAATGCTAGACGGCCTGCCTAAAGATCCTGTGCTTCGACTATGAATGGCTTGCGATGGGTTACTGGTGGTCATAGACTGACTGTTTATGTAGCCGTAACAGGCTGCTTCTTTTATGGTCTGAGTGAAGAGGATTATGTGTTTTTGCGTACCAGAAGTTCCTTTTTTTAGATATAAGCAATAATGGAATATCTCATTATACTAACAAGGGGAGCTTTCACATATGTAGACCACTTTAAGAAGACCTGGTTGAGAAGATAAGTGTATTTTCAAGTTTCGTAGAAATCAGTAAATGATGAGCCCACATTTCCGGGTTTCATATTCAACTTTAAATCATAAAAATTTGTAATAAATAAAAAATGAACCCATAATTTCTCCCCCCTCCCCTTATTTGTCTCTATATCAGAAAAATAAAATTAAAAGTAAACATCGAGAATAATAAAAACAGTAGTCTTGGTTTGTTGATGAAAACATTTTTTTTTCTTTCACCAAGACATTTTAAAATCAGCTCAGTTAAGAAAGCTGACATAATTACCTCCCTTTCAGTGAGTCAGCACTTGAAACAGAAATAAGCAGAGACAAAACAGACAGTTGACAACATCAGAGAATCGATTATAACAGAGGTTTGTTAAATACTTGTTGATTTTACAACTGAATGAGAAACTTAATGAAAGTTTCAGTAAAGACTTTATTTTACATCTACTTTCTTACTTTTATTCTAATGTCTGCAGTAATTTAGAAAAAAAAATTTCATTGATATTTACATTCCCCATCGAGATAAGAGTTGTTGTGTAGACAAAATGTATCAGATTTTGAAAGCAGGAAACGAATTCTTCATACACACCGGTTTCTAGACATGTTTGTTTTCTTGGCTGTTAGTGTAAGAATTCAGATACAACGGTGGATTTGTAGGAAAAAAAATCGAAAGCTTGTGAAGTATTTTAAACATTTCTAAACACGGACAAAGATATCCCAGTTGAAAAAAAAAATGGCGAGATTTGAACAAGAATCAGTTTTTGTTTTTGTCATAAAAATCTTAAAAAACGTTGCATTTCCTTGTATTAGTCATTTCGAACAATTTTTTTTTTTTTTTTTTTTGAGCAAAAATTGCAAATATTACGGAAATATTTCATGAACAGAGTCGATTTTTTTTGTTAATGGTTCGTTCACGATATTTTTTACTAGGTATGTACCAAAAACAGATCTGCGAAAAACACCCTTAAACAAAACACCCTTAAATCGGGTAATCATCAGATTTTAATGCATTTTTCCTCTTTAAAGAAATGAAAGATAAGATTTCTTTTGAAACATTTTCCACTGAATTCTAAATCCTTTATGTTTTTTAGACTTTTGTTGTAATTTACCATCCCACCTGTTCTCATATTTTTAAAGTTAAAAAAAACCGTAAAATAGGCATGATTTTCAAACATTATTCATTTTCGAAGTTTAATCTGAAAATGTTGTTAATTAAAGTGAAAATATTCATGCTGCATGTTTTACTTTTTTTTTTTTTTTTTGACAGTAAAACATTTTCTTTCACAAATTAAATAACATATAATCTCTATATTAGTTTTGAATACTAGTCTCAATTTTCTACATCTATTCGTTTGTGTCTAAAAGTCCACAAAATCTTTTATTGCTTCTAAAATAAATGGTTATAAAAACTTTATTTAATGTGAATCTTTCGATCGTCATACGTTTTTGTTTAAAAGTCTTTGATTATGAAATAATAGTCTATAAAATGTTTGTATTAGATAAGAATACAAGTCAATCAATCTTTTTACCTCCATCCATTGTTCAAAAATAAATGTCTATATTATATCTGTATTAAACTTGAGTCATAGTTAATCAAATTTTCTACCTTCTTTTCTCTCTAAAAGTCTACGTTATTTTAGATT
The DNA here is from genome assembly GCA_963585895.1 of Sepioteuthis lessoniana. Taxonomy (NCBI): domain Eukaryota; kingdom Metazoa; phylum Mollusca; class Cephalopoda; order Myopsida; family Loliginidae; genus Sepioteuthis; species Sepioteuthis lessoniana. The sequence goes on along the minus strand of OY757908.1, from coordinate 32,380,463 downwards.
ATGTACAATATATTCTCTGTATTAAATTTGAATTGCAGTTCATCAGTCTTCCTGCCTCCATTTATTTATGAAAAATCTACAAAAATCTAAAACGGTAAAATAAGCCTCAATTTTGCTTTTGTAGGCATGGTTTTCAAACGTTATTCATTTTCGAAGTTTAATCTAAAAATGTCGTTAATTGAAGAGAAAATATTCATTGTGAATGTTTTACTCTAAAGGATTTTTGATTGCTAATAAAATAAAAATCTCTATGATGTGTGTACTAAAATTTAATTGAAATTTCTCAATGTTTCAATCTTGATAATTCATAATAACTTTATTAAATTTGAATTGTAGTTCATCAGTCTATAAGTATATAAATATAATATTTATAAAATATAACTTTTTTTTACCTTAAAGCAAAACAAATTTGGAAACAAAAGCGCAACGAAATTTGCTGTTTTTTTTTACTTTTAATGGAAATGTTGGAAAAAGTTTTTGATAGAGAAATGTTAATGAATCTTTCTCTATTAAAAATTTTATTTGAATTTATTATTCAAACTTAAACATTTAATAGAAAAATATTGACTTTGCTAATTTTTATCATAGTTAAAAACTTTAGAAAATTAAACTTTAATTTTGTTGACATTACGTTTTCGACTACACTAACAATGTTTTTTTTAACGATATCAAACATAAGTATCAAATTAAGTAATGGTATTAAGTTTATGAAAAAAATATTTTAAATTCATTTCATGATAAAAAAAAGTTTGCTTTACGTCTTTGAAGAAACTAATTTAAATTCTGTTCAAATTTGTTTAATGTTCTATTGTTTTGCTTCTTAAAATAACACAAATTGCTAAAAAGGAATTGCATTTTCTTAATAAAAAAATGTCTTTCAACTTTAATTAAAAAATGTTGAACAAACTTTAAGAGGGAAAATGCAAAAAGGAATTAAACTTTAATTTAAAAATGTTAAATCATTAAACTTAAGTAAATCGTTTTGTGTGAGTGAATTTAAGCCCCAAATTTTCTTCTTTACAATTTCAATAAAAATATTGTATTAACTCAAACTAAAATAATCAAATATACTTACTTCAACTAAATAAGTAAAATGATATTCCAACCAAATGTAAAATTGAAAGTTTCCTTTAAATTTCTTAAGCCAACAACACAAGGGTATATACACAGTAATTAACTGAAACTAAAATGACTTAATTCTGTCTGCAATAAAACTGGCCTCCAGTCTAATGACTTGTGTGTGCTATGAAGTGGCCTGTAGTATAGAACGCCATGGTCTGTATACTTTCTGTATTAGACTTGAATCAAACTTTTAAATATTTTTCCTCTTTATGAAAAAGCCTTTGATTGTTTATAAAATAAAAGTCTATATAATTAATACTAGTCCATCAATATTTTGACATTCATTCATTTAGATTAAAGGTCAAGTTGTTTTTTGTTACTTATAAAATAAATGTTTATAGAGTCTTTATCGTAAATTTGAACATGAGTATTTGAATGTTTCTAAATTCCTTCATTTGTTTTAGTGTAAAATTTTAAATGTTCTTTGTTTACTTGTAGAATATTTATTGTATAGAATCATAAGAAAATTTGAATTAGAAATATGAACAGATTTATTTATTCTTTAATAATAAGGATTTATATATAACTTTATATATAATTACATTTCAAATTAATTTTTTCTTTTCAGGTTTGAGGATAATGAACAATCGTGAAAAAGTAAGGTTATTATACAGTGAAATTTATGAATTACACAGTGGAGAGAAACCTTCAATTAGTGAAATCTATGCAGCTAGAGAGAAACCTTCAATGGGTGAAATCTATGCGGCTAAAATTTCACAGAATTCCATTTTAAAAACACAGAATACATATTTCAAGGAACACATGTCGACATACACTGGAGAAAAACCATTTCATTGTGAAATCTGTGGAGCAAAGTTTTCACAGAATTCAAGTGTCAAAACACACATGTCAATACACACTGGAGAGAAACCTTTTCATTGTGAAATCTGCGGAACTACATTTTCCCAGAAGGGACATCTCAAAACACACATGTCAACACACACTGGAGAGAAGCGTTTTTATTGTGGAATCTGTGGAGCTAAATTTTCACGAAATGCACATCTGAAAGGACACATGTCAACACACACTGGAGAGAAACCTTTTCATTGTGACATCTGTGGAGCTAAATTTTGCCAAAATTCCAGACTCAAAATGCACATGTCAACACACACTGGAGAGAAGCGTTTTCATTGTGAAATTTGTGGAGGTAAATTTTCTCAGAAGGGACATCTCAAAACACATATGTCAACACACACTGGAGAGAAACCTTTCCATTGTGAAATCTGTGGAGCTAAATTTTCCCACAATTCCAGTGTAAAATCACACATGTCAACACACACTGGAGAGAAACGTTTTCATTGTGAAATCTGTGGAGCTAAATTTTCCCACAATTCTACTCTCAAAACACACATGTTACTGCACACTGGAGAAAAAACTTTTCAATGTGATATCTGTGGAGCTAAGTTTTTCCGGAATTATTATCTCAAAAGACACATGTCAACACACACTGGAGAGAAACATTTTCATTGTGAAATCTGTGGAGCTAAATTTTCTCAGAAGGGACATCTCAAAGCACATATGTCAACACACACTGGAGAGAAACCTTTCCATTGTGAAATCTGTGGAGCTAAATTTTGCCAGAATTCCAGTCTAAAATCACACATGTCAACACACACTGGAGAAAAACATTTTCATTGTGAAATCTGTGGAGCTAAATTTTCTCAGAAGGGACATCTCAAAACCCATATGTCAACACACACTAGAGCGACACCTTTCCATTGTGAAATTTGTGGAGCTCAATTTTCACGGAATGCACATCTGAAAGGACACATGTCAACACACAGTGGAGATAAACCTTTTCATTGATACATCAGTAGTGATAAATTTTCCTAGAAATGATATCTGAAAACACATATGTTAACACACACTGGATAGAAACCTTTTCATTGTAAAATCTATGGAGTTAAATTTTCCTGAAACTCACATCTCAACACACACTGGCAAGAAACCTTTTCAATGTGAAATCTGTGGTACTAAATTTTCACAGGATACACATCTCGAATGACACAAGTCAACACACACTGATGAGTAAAATTGTTATTTTGAAATGTGTGGATATCAACTATTTAAAAACTTTTCTTCACAAAAATCTTTTCTTTATTGAAGACCTTAGCTGTCGTGAACAACTAAAAAATAAACAATAGACTTCCACTTCAGCTCACTTCGTCCTATACACATTTAGAAATAAATGAGTAAGGCATGGGCTTGCCCATCCCCCATCAAAATGCATCCAGTCTTATTGTGATTAATATATAAGCAAAAGTGACTGTCGAAGAAACAAGACGTAAATAAACATCTGATAACAAATGCATGGAAAAAATTCAGCCACTTTGTAATAGTACTGAATCAACAAGCTGTTGATTTTGAATTCGGGGACCTGATGGATTCACTAGTTAAAGACATCCTTATTATTGCCACAAACAATCTCCATCTCATGGAAAGCCTGTTAAGAGAGCAGGATGTCGCACTGGACCAAGCAATCCAGTCCGGTCTAGCAGCAGAAGAAATGAAAAGCCAGGCTAGGATATCACCAAGTAGAGAGACATATGAGGCAGACATAACAGCTATAAGTCACAGACATAGAAAGAGAGGAATTTTCTCTGACCTCAACTCACCCAAATGAGACCCAGCCCTTGACAGGCAGCGACAGATTAACTCCTGCAAATTTTTCTTAAACATGATGCAAAGCAATTGATTCTGGCAGATGCTTGTCAATTAGGGCGGCTCAAAACTCCTGACATTTAGCACTCCCTTTAGACATTATGAATTTACTTACCTCTCATATGACTTATGTACACTATGCCAGCAAAAATATTTCAGATAGAAGTCTCCAGCATAGAATGAGCCAGAAACATACAGAATGATCACATACAACAGCATGGTCTCAAACTTAACTAAAATTGTCCTTGCTAAATATATTGCTTGAATACAATGTGGAATAGTCTTTTGATTTGCCTCAATAGAAAGCTATTAACAACTTAAAAAACCTAATTAGTAAGCAGTCCATTTTGCAATTCTTCAACCCCTCACTCCCAACCAAGATTTCAACGGACTCCAGCAAACTTGGTTTGGGAGCCATCCTTCAACAAAATGGAGACAATGGTTGGCAAAGCATAGGGATCCAGAGGGATTGAATTTACTCGTATACATTTATAAATCCCTTTGTAATTTACTATGTCTTTTGCTTAGATAAGATACGAGAACATATGCAATGCATGGTTAACAAATAAGATTTGTCCTGAATGCTGTGGGGCTATATTTTCATGGAATTTTCCTCTCAAAAGTCAAATGTCAATGCTGACTGGAGGGAAGCTTTTTCATTATTAAATCTATTAGTTACGTTTCTTTGGAACATCACCTGTTAATACAGTTTAGTGAAATATTTTCCATGTATAATTTGTGCCCTGAAATTTTTTCCCTATCTAAAATCTCATGGAAACTATAAAAGTGATTACTTGCAAATTATTAGTGCTTGATAGGAATACATGGATTGGTATAATTGTGTGCAGATGTTTTGTATATATAGATACATAGATAAGTATATGTATGTTTCCCGCTAAATAATTTTTACATTTAAATGTCTCATAAAAATCTCTATTATATCATGATATATAATGATGTAAATCATAAATCAGCCTAAACAAAGTCAGCAAGTAGTTAACTATTTGAAAAAGAGATGAGGGAATTTAAGAAAATTACCATTGGAAGAAATATATATGAAAAAATAAAGCATATAACTTTTATGTTATAAATTTTGATATTCATAAAAGTTGAAGTTTTCCATTATTTTTCTTCTTTTTTTCTTCTTTTATTTCCTGAAAGAAATGAGAAGTCTTCCATTTTTATCACAAAATGTTTTCCTCCATGCTGTGAATCTCAAAGTAAATTGCTTGGGTCATTTTTGGGTCCTGAAGATGAATAGGTTACTGCTGCCTCTGGCTGCATATCACAACATGTGTTTGTTTTTTAAATGATACAAAACCTCATGAATTTCTTTTTTAAGGACAATTATGTCAGTTTTGTTACATGAAACCTCTGAAAAAAAAAACTCTTTCTCTAACTTCAAAAAATAACAAATGAATTAACCATATTTTTCACTAGTAGAATTTCATGGCTTATTAAAATCAGCTGATATAAAACATAAGGTACCCACTTGGTACAATCAACATATTTGTTGTAAAGATTTTCCCGGTGACATGGGTAGTAACCTAGACATAAAATAATCTTCTTAAAGGATATTAAACAAGTTTGGAAATAATTTTTCTTTAAGATAGCAGACAGCAAGATGTAAAACCAGACATAAAGCTTTTCTATGTATAATTTGTGCATTAAAATATTTTCCCTATGGAACATGTCATGGAACATATGAAAGTGATTGCTTGTAAATTATTAGTACTTGATAGCAATACTTGGATCTATATAACTGTGTGCAGATGACTTATATATATAGATACGTAGATAGATTGATATATAAGTTTGCTGAAAAATATTTTTTACATTTAAATGTTTTATGAAAATAACTATTATATTAGTTGTCTAAATTTCTGAGACAAAGCTTGTTGATTTTTATCATTAAGGTTTTTCGGACTATTGTCTTCATCTTTATTGTTATTTCCACAACGTTTCGGCCGATATGTCCTCCGGCCTTCTTCAGGTGTTTGTCGAACTCGGGAACCTTCACGGAGCTACATCCTTTATTGAAACCACGGGGGTCGCCTGTTCTGATTCTGTTTGTCATGACCGGGTACAAGTGTTAAGTATTCCTGTATATTACTCGCCTGTAGTGAGGATTGAACCTGCAACCATCAGATGATTGTCTTCTTAGTAGCTCAGGGAACCAACGTTACGCCATGTGTCCTGCTGGACAATTCAGAGTGAATTTTTGGGTATTATAAACTTAATTTTCTTGCTATAGTTAGAATTACTACTATTATGTATGATTTTTTACCTTTGCTCATATTCAGATTTCAGTTTTGTTTTTTGTTTTTTTATCTAGCCTTCTTGATTATCGGTTCCCATATTGTATTCAACTCTATACTTGGTCTACTCAGCAGGTCATTGTAGCCTAACATATGCTGATTCCTTAAGGCGTCTAATCCTCCAATGTTCAGCCCTATCAATTATTTCAACTTTGTCCCATAAGGGGAGATGATTTCCATTTTCCTTCCATATATGGTCCGCCATACCCGACTTTCAATCTCCCCTCATACTATTGCTTTCCAATGTTCTTCTAGCCTTACTTTTAGTGGCCGACCTGTCTCACCTTTGTATATTTTACCACAACTGCAAGGAATGGAGTAAACACAGTTCTTGGTCATGTTGAATTTCGTTAGTGGTTTGACCCGGAAGAGATACCTCCGGAGAGTTGAACCACTTGTGAATACTGTCCTAATGTCATATGGACTACATATCTTTTTGATCCTTTCGGCTAATCCTTTGATATAGGGCAGACATACCGTGATGAGTTTTCGGGTATTATCCTCCACCCTCCTCTCTAGGTTTCTTGGAGCCAATGTTATGCTCTCTGGGTAGTTGTTACGATGGAGGTTGTGTCTCAGACTAATCATTTCTTCTTGATATGCATCAGTATCGCTACTAATGGTTTTTGCTCGGTGTTGTAAGCAACGGACTATTCCTTTCTTTACCGTATATGGATGATGGGAGTTGAAATTGTGTGGAGGCAACCTACTTCAGGATGGGATCTGATATATACCGACAAGAAGAAGGACTGGCTATGGGTTCGCCATTGTCACCAGTGTTGGCGAACTTATACATAGAATACTTTGAAAAAATGGCATGAGGATCTACATCACTAAAGCCATCTATGTGGCTTAGATACGTAGATGACACATTCATTCTCTGGCCTCATCAGGAAGATGTTCAGATATTACTTGATCACGTGAACTCAATCCGACCATCTATACTGTTCACCATGGAGAAAGAGCAAGACAACAAATTACCCTTCCTCGATGTATTAGTAACACGCACAGAGCAAGGATTCAGGTCATCTGTGTACTGTAAGCCCACCTTCACCGGACAGTACCTCAATTTCAAACACAGCCCCTTTTCGCAGAACGACTTGGTTCTGTACAGACGTCTACCATCTGCTCTCCAATAGCAGCAGCAGCATGGACAAAATGAGGGAACCTATCTAATTTATGGATCCCTTGCATCTATTTCTCTTAGACCAAGGGATCCCAGTTGAATATTAATTAAATAAATTCAATATGTCACACACAGGAACAACTTTATTTCACCCCCAAAATTGGCTATGTCGATTGCGATGTCTAATTCCGCTCTGGCACCTAGCGACTACTTTACCTCTGGGCAACATCTTCTGGAGACCACACACTTCTCCCCAAAACCACCAGAAACACAAACTCACGGTGACTTCAACGTTTATTTCCTCAGACGGCAAACATGACTTTTGCTACATACTGCAAACATACCTCCCACACACGTCCAACAACACACGCTGCTATCTCAACTCTCTCATAACTCCATTTCGTCTCTTTACTTCTTTCCTTTCCCATGAGGCTTGCAGCACAACCAAAACTCTTTATTTCCATACTGCCAATTAAAAACTATCATAAAAATATTTTGACTTCGTACCACTCTCTCTCCTTTATTTGCCTTTCACCCTTAGCGAGGAAGTAACGTAACACCAACATATACTAAACAAACAAACAAACACGCAAACATTTTCTCTCGTTAAAAAATAAATAAACATTATTTTGTATGAAACAGGAAAATTTTGATTGAAAATACTTTATTAAAAGTTTCATATATGGTTTTCAAGTCCTGAAAAAAATTATATTTTATATTCCGAGTTTTCCAGGAAGATCGGGAACCCTGACAGACCAATAAGGCCACCCTTGCTGTTGTAATTATTGGCAAGGTAGACTTGTAAATGTTTACGCGTTAGTTCGTGTCTCATTGGATGTCCTAAACATATAGCCAAGTGCCACATGAAATCAAAAAACTGAATTACCACTGCAAAGGAATTTATAAATGCAAATGAGTAAATTCAATCCCTGTGGATTCCTATGCTTTCATTCAGAGATGATAAGTATATTTTCAAGTTTCGTAGAAGCCAACAGATAATGAGGCCACATTTTCGGCCTTTATACTCAATTGTACATGGTAAAAAATTTGAAATAAATAATACGATGAGTCTATAATTTCTCACCCTCCTCTTATACAAGGAATGTAAACTTACTCATAACCATGGAGAAAGCTGAAAACCGCAAAGTCTTGCTTTTTTGATTAAAAAATACTTCACTTTCTTTCGCCCCAACATTTTTAAACTAGTTCACTCAAGAAAGCTGACAGAATTATCTCCCTTTTGAGTGAGTCAGCACTTAAAATAGAAAAAGTAGAGACAAAACAAACGATTGATACAATCAATTGTTGTAGAGGTTAGTTTAATACTTGTTAATTTTACAAGTGAATGAGAAACTCGATGAAAGTGTAAGTAAAGACTTTCTTTTCCATCTACTTTCTTATTTTCATTCTAATATCTGAAGTAATGTAGAAAATGAAACCTAAAATTGATATTTACATTCCCAATCTAGTTTAGAATGTGGTTGTGTAGACCAAATGTATTGGATTTTAAAAGCAGAGAAGAAATTCTTCATACACAACGGTTTTTAAACTTGTTTTTCTCTTGGCTGTTTGTGTTAGAAGTCACATACAACGTTGGATTTGTTGGTTGTTTAAGGAAAATTTTTGAAAATTCTGAATAATTTTAAGATTTAAACATAAGTGAAATAATATAAACATTTCTAAAGACAAAGAAATCCCAATTGAAATAACATAGCGAAATTTGAACAACAATCAGGTTTTGTTTTCGTGATAAAATTTTTATAGAAAACGTCACACTTTTTCCTTTAGTTAATTCATTTATTTCTTTTAATGAGTTAAAAAATCAAGATTTAAAGTGAAAGGTAATTACAAATAATAAGGAAATATTTTGTGAATGGAGTTGATTTTTTTATTGATGGCGTTTGCTATGTTAATGAAATGAGCCACACAGGAATATTTGTTAATAATAGAAGCAATGCTTTCATCTTTGACTCTTGTGACGTCTTATTGTACCCTTATCCAAAGGGAAGTTACTCTCGAGTATGCTAAAAAGGTTACGTCCCTTTTTGACACTAAAGTTGTTTTTTTAATATTACTTTTCATCTATTTATTTTAATTTAAGTTTCACAAAACACACACACACACATAAAAAAAAAAAAACATGAAAAATAACTGTCCTGTTGTGTTTACATAGGGAAACAGCATTTTTCTTTTTTTTTTTTTATATGTATAAGAAATATAAATAAAGAAAAAAATTATTTCCTATGTTTTATTCACTGTATATTGCCGGTGGTTTTATTATTCAGTCAGATTTAGTTGTTTTGTTTTCTGTTGGTGTTTCTTTAGGGAATCATTATGGCTGCAACGGTTTCTTTTGGTAGGCTGTAAGTGAGTAGAATTTGCTCCGTCTTTTCTCTGTGGATGGGGTCAAATACCTTGGTAACGTCTACAAATAATATTGTTGCCTGTAGATTTTTTGCAAGTACACCTGCAAGAATTCAACGCACAGTCAAAATTTGTGAGGTTGTGGATCTATTTCTCCAGAAGCCAGTTTGGTTCTTCCTAATTATGTTGTCCATTTTGTGTTCTATACGGTTGCGTAGTAGGGCATTGTATATCTTGGCTGCTATGGATGTAAGTGTTATACCTCGGTAGTTCTTGGCTAATCCGAGGTTGCCCTTTTTAGGGAAGATGAGGATGCATCCCTTCCTCCATCTGTGTATAGGGTTTTGATCATATCCACCATTACAGTATCGGGGCAGTATGTCATCAAATTTCTTCTATACTTCAAGGGGTACTTCATCGAGCCCTGCTGCTTTTCTATTTTCTATTTTTTATTGTACTGAGTTGAGTTCTTCTTGAGTTAACTGTTCTTGTTTGATGTCTAATTACTCATTTATAATTCTCATGATTGGTTCATGTGTAACTTTTGGAGGGTTTCTGAGTAAATTCTTGAAAATGCTGTTTCCACAGTAGTTCCCCGATCAAACTAATCGATGCTGGCCATTGAACAATAGGGCTCATACGCTGAGGACTAGGTTAGGCATAGCTATCAGAGGGTTTTTCCACTTATCTATACACCCACCATTCTGCTTTCTATCTCTTTAAAAAAAATAAGTTTTTTTCTTGTTTTCCTCCATTTTTCATTATTATGTTTTAACTTAGTTAAAGTTACGGGCATTCTATTTTACGTTTACTTTGGTTTTCTGGGTTCGAATAAGTCCAGTGGTGTTGGCTTTTTTTGATTAGGTTAAAATTTTAATTTGGATTTACAGTAAAATTGTACTTCAATGTATTAAATTACAATACGACTCAATTAATCTTTCTACCGTCATCTGTTTGGGTGGGAAAACAGTCTACATGATCTTTGCTTAAAAATACAAGTCTATATAATATGTTTATTAGACTTGAGTTCATCAAAATTTTAACATCATTTCTGTATGTCATTGAGCCATCAGAGGGGTTTCCACTTATCTATACGCCCACCATACTGCTTCCTATCCCTTTGAAAAAACAATTTTCTTGGTTTATCAATGTTTCTAAATTCCTACATTTGTTTCAGTCTAAAATTCTTCACGGTCTTTGATTAATTGTACAATATTAATTACATGGAATCATAAAAATTTCAATTTAAAAAATCAACAAATTTATTTATTCATTATTAATAAAGATTTACGTATAATATTTTATAGAATTACATTTTGAATTTGTCTTTTTTTCTGCAGGTTTGAGAATAATAAGCAGTGATGAAAAAGAGAGATTATCACACAGTGAAATTTTTGCATTAATAGTGGAAACCTTTAATTTGTAGAATATATGCAGGTAAAATTTCACAGAATTCCATTTTAAAAAGGCAGCATATATATCTCCGGGGACACATGTCAACACACATTGGAGAGAAAAGTTTTCATTGAGAAATCTGTGAAGCTAAATATTCCCAGAATTCACATCTTAAAAGACATGTCAACACACACTAGAGAGAAAAGTTTTTATTGTAAAATCTGTGGAACTAGATTTTCACAGAATTATAATCTCAAACAACACATGTACACACATACTGGAGAGAAGTGTTGTCATTGTCAAATCTGTGGAGTTAAATTCTCACAGAATTCTAGTCTCAAACAACACGTCAACACACACTGGAAAGAAACGTTTACATTGTGAAATCTGTGGATCTCGATTTTCCCATAATTCACATCTCCAAACACACATGTCAACACACACTGGAGAGAAACGTTTTTCTTGTGAAATCTGTAGATCTCAATTTTCCTATAAATCACATCTAAAAAAAAACATGTTAACACACACTGGGGAGAATCCTTTTCATTGTCAAATCTGTGGAGCTAAATTTTCACAAAATTCTAGTCTCAAACAAGACATGTATACTCATGCTGAAGAGAAACGTTTTCATTGTGAAATCTGTGGAGCTAAATTTTCCCACAATTCCAGTCTCAAAAGCCACTTACTGGAGAGGAACCTTTTTATTTTGAAATTTGTGTATATCAACTATTGTAAAAACATTCCTTCACAAAAAAAATTCTCCTTTTAATGAAGACCTATGTAGTTGAGAATAACTAAAAAGTAAACAACTCCAAATAAATATTCTTATTTTTCTTATCATTTTTATATTTACCTTCTCTGTCTGTCTCTCTCTCTCTGTCTCTGTCCGTCTGTCTGTCTGTCTCTCTCTCTCTCTCTATATATATATATGGAAGTAAATAATGGAAATGAATATGAAAAGATTTAATGTTAAATTTGTCAATGAACTGCCAATTAGAAAAATATTACTGTTCTCTAATGCTAAACAAGCAAAAATGACATTGTAAAAACCCTGTTAAATCAGTAACTATATTTTTATTTCTTCCTTCATTATGTCTCTTTATTTTGGGCCTTCATAAGATTCTGTGTTAGATTATTCTTGCTAGCATTTATACTGCTTCTTTGTGTAAATCTGTCAGCTTTTATGATATTGTCCTTGTTAGTTGTTCATACTTAAACTAAGGTCACAACAGGTTTATCTATTCGCTGTATTGTTTCCTTTCAAACTTATTTGTGAAATGTATTTCTCCATTTCAGTTGTCACACTTTTCTACAGTGGATAAAACCTATTGGCATCAGTAATTTGTATTCAGGGCCTTTAAAGCAGGGTAGTGGTTAACTAATCACCATAAAGACAATATGAACATTTCGAGGAAACTAGGATTGTTTACATGGGACACAGCAATGAGCTTTAAAGTTTTCATCTGTTGACGACTCTTGGATGATGAAACAGAATTTTAATTCAACGAATAGTAATTTTTATGACATTTCAACTATTTTACAAGCTTTTCTTCCCAGAAACTTTTCTACTGATGATGACCTAAAGTCTAAATAAGTTTGAGAACTATTTACAAAGAAATATTGTCTCTCTCCTTTTGGCTCTGGCTGTAGAATACTATGACTACACCTGTAAAAAGGGGTAAGACTCCTCTCAATGAGAGAACCTGTTGGCTATGGGTAGTAGTAACCTGTAATGCTTTAGGAGAGGATCCTACTCCCAGCTTGAGTATACTGGTAGTGTATCCTGATCTCAACCCAGTAAATGAGTTTTTTCCCCTAAAAAATTGCCAAAAGTATCAGACTCCGTGGTGTCATTGGCAGAGCACAGGACCAGCAGAAAACAACTATCATTTATCACTTGTCCAAATAAAAAAAAAAAAAACTAAATGAAATCTACCAGAGTCTGATTCAGAGACATAAGGCATCAAATTTCCTAAAATGCATTGTACTTGAATCATTCCAAAGGTCTTGCCAAGCCAAATTATCTCAATTCTTAATAGAGAAGGTTATTTCAAACAGAGCAACCCTTTAGAATGTCAAAAAGACTTGAAACAGCAATTTGCTGATCGTAGTGAACAGTCAGATGCACACCAAAATACCCTCAAAATCAACATGTGACATATACAAAAGAGAGAAAAAAATACATGAAATAAAGTACAAGAAAAATGTGACTTTTTTAGAAGTCAGGTGGGTAGTAGGATCTTCATGGGAGGAACATTTATGCTACTGTATCACGGAGGGTGAATCTAATAAGAAACAGCAATCAATAGATTTAAGGACATCATAGTATCTTTACTTATTGATTTTTTGTTTAGGTTTTATGGCATATCAACCTTTGTAGGTTATTCAATGCCCAATCCATTTCATACAAATGAACAGTTCTATTTCAAACGATTCAGTTTAGCATTAGTTCAAAGTTTGATTGTCAAAAACACTTCTATTTAAAGCTATTTTGTTTCGTCAAACAGTTCTAATTCAAACAATTTTGTTTAGTATAAGTATAGTTTTTGTTTACTCACAGTTAAATTTAAAAACAGTTCTATTTTGAACAATTCAGTTTAGTGTAAGTACAGTTTCAATGTCAAAACAATTCTTTTTGAAATAATTTAGTTTAGCATAAGTACGCAGTTTAAATATCAATTTCGTTCTATTTCAAGCAACTCATTTTAACGTAAGTACGCAGCTTAGTTCTATTTGACCCTTAGATAGGAGCCTATCTGTAGAATATACGTCAGTATATTCTACAGTTGACGAAAAAGTAGTAGTTTGATATTCTAATTACAGAGTATTATTAGATTGTAAAAGGTTTTATTGGTTGACCCACCTAGAGAGTCTCACAAAGGGACAGGGCTGTTCTTAATGGCATCGGATGTGCCGAAACGGTAAATTTGCTGCTGTGATTGTGGTGGGGGAAGAGTCGAGAATTCTTATTTTAAAGTGTAAGAAGGAAGTAAATTTTCGTTCCATTTTTTCGATATCCCATCGTAGAGTATAGTTCGTCCCAGAGATGCTTCATGCCAGAAGTTTATTTTAGATGATCTAGAATAGAAACAGGTAGTTTCTGAGAGGTGTGGGTATGGAGATTTTTGAGTAAAAACTAAGCTAAAAGATGAGTTATCGTCTGAAACGAGCAGACTAGAATTTCACAATTTTTTATTAGCTATCTCACGAAAAAAAAACCCCGGAATATTTCAGGTCTAAAGGACCTGTAGATTCGGAACGGAAAGGAAGAAGAAACTAAAGAAAAAAGAAGTCTCCAACTAAACTACAAACTCTTCCCACAGACAACAAGTAGGAAAAGAAATTCACTTCCGTATATATATATATATATATATATACTTATAAGAACTATATATATATATATATATATATATATATATATAAAATAACCTTAAATATAGCAGCTTTATGATCCTGAATTGAGCACAAAATCATAAGCAACATTTTTTTATAGACTCCTAAACATGGACACAAAGATGTTAGCCAAACAACAAAAACATCCCTTGATCTTCTGTGTGAACACTGGATACCGTCAAAATGACTTACCAAGAGCAATATCTGATGGGGACAAATGGAGAGAGAGTATCAAAGGAATCCATACAACCAGCATGCCTTGATTATATATATATATAGTGAGAGAGAGAGAGAGAGAGAGAGAGAGAGAGAGAGAGAGAAAGAGGGGAAGATAAACACGGGATAAGACAAATAAGAATATTTCTTTGGAGTTGTTTATTTTTCAGCTGTTCTCAACTGCATTGGTCTTCATTTGAAGAAAGGTTATTTTTGTGAAAATATTTTACAATAGTTGATATTCTACGGATTTCATAATAAAAAGGTTACTCTACAGTGTGTATGACATGTGTCATTTTAGATGTGTATTCTGTAAAAATTTAGTACCACAGATTTCACATAGAAAAGGTTTGTTGCTAGAGTATATTGACTTGTCTCTTTTAAGATTTGAGTGGAGGGAAAATTTAGCACCACAGATCTTACAATGAAAATGTTTCTCTCCACCTAATATTGACGTGTGTTTCCAGACGTGATCTCAGGGAAAATTTATTCACTGATGTCACTATGAATAGGTTTTTCCCTGTATTTTTTTTAGATAAAATTTCTAGGAAAATTTAGTTCCACAGATATCACATTAAAAAGATTTCTCTCCTGTGTGCGTAGATATAATTGCTTTCAGACTGGAATTCTGGGAAAATTTAAATCCACAGATATCACATTAAAAAGATTTCTTTCCTGTGTGCGTAGATATAATTGCTTTCAGACTGGAATTCTGGGAAAATTTAAATCCACAGATTACACAATGAAAAGGTTTCTCTCCAGTGTGTGTTAACATGTGTGTTTTGAGATTGGAATTGAGTAAAAATTTAGCTCCACAGAATTTATATGTGTCCTTTGAGATGTGTATTTTGTGAAAATTTAGCGCTACTGATTTCACAATGAAAATGCTTATCTCCAATGCGTGTTGACGTATGTTTTTCAATGTGAATTCTGGGAAAATTTAGCTCCTAAGATTTCACAATGAAAAAGTTTCTCTCCAATGTGTGTTTCATGTGTTGTTTGAGACTAGAATTCTGTGAAAATTTAGCAATTTGGCTTTATTCTGGGTTATTCTCTTCTTACCCCACATTATCTTGCTGGATTAACTTCTTGGATATGAAAATTGTAAAGGAATTATATTAAAGAAGACGATAGTTAAAGATAGGAGACGAAGATATTTTTTAAATTTTGCTATTATTTCTGAGTTCAACAACCATTCAATGGGTGTAGAAATTCTTCCTGAATACAAATGAAATGGTTGAATCTCCCAGTGAAGGTGTTAAAATTTGTTAGTCATTCATGGGTATATATGTCTAAATTTGGCATTTAAAGCGTTAACAACGTGTTAGACGCTTTTGGGAGATATGTCTAGATCCGGTATGTTCAGTTGTAGTCATTAAGTCCGTTGTATGGTTTCTTAATTGTGATTCTGACGAGTTCATTATTCGGTGTTTTTAGTCATGGATCGTTAGTAAAAGAGGTGACTGCTACAAGTGAAAAAATTAGCCAATGCGTCGTTTAGAGACGGACGCATGGCGCATTCCACTACTAGCAAGAAAAATTTAGGAGTTGTCACTCCACTGGTCACTGCTGAAAGAGAACGAGTTTCTTTCTTTTGTCGGAACAGTTCCTTTTCTTTGTGCATGCGTCACCCTTCTTCCTTTTATGTGCTTCTGGGAGTTTTTGCATATTTTTAATAATTATTTTTAACTTTAATTTGATTTTTTAAATTTTTCTGTTCCCGGCAGAAAGTATTAACAGAAACAAAAAGTGTAACGTTTTCTTTAAGATATTTATTACGTAAATAAAAACTGATTGCTGTTCAAATTTTGCAATGTTATTTTGTTATATAATTAAGGAATGTTTTTTTTTATATTCATCATTTTTCATTAATTATGTTTTATCATTCAATTTGGTAAGGCTTTGAACTATTCGGGTTAAGAGTTCAGGTGCATCGTCAATGGGTGCAGTTTTATGTTCGCGCGCAAAGGATATGACAATCACCATTGTCATAATAAACTCCCGGACAGGAATGAGACCGGAGTGTGGATGACGTCATGCCCGGAACAGATGGTCCTGAGAATTTGAGGATTTTGAAAATGAATCAGTTGAGATTGGACCATGGAGGCATTCAGTTGAGTTTTCTACCGTTGAGGCGGCGGTTAAGTTTTTCGGGTCTCAACCGGTGGAGATGAATTGAGATCTTAAACATTACAAGATGCCCTGCGCGTTGGAGTGGGGTTAGATAGTATGGTTAGCAAAGACTTTTAAGAATTTTGACTCTCTTCTCGTGTCGCCATGGACCGAAGTCGGGAATTGAATAAAGTGTTCGTATTAGAAACAACAGAATCCGACTGTATTTGTATTTGTATCTGTATCTGTATACGCACGGTATTGTAATATTTAGCGTATGGTAGTAAGGAGAAGATGAACACAGGTTGAAAGTTTTTAAACAATTATATTAACAAAAGGAAAAAACAAGGCGATAAAGTGAAGAATCAACTGTACAAATTTGTAGCGTACAATATCAAGTGTAAGAGTGAATCGAGGTGGGTGTGAGAATCCTGAGTTCATGTACGGTTACGTATGTTATAAGTTAAGAAACTCACTTAGTGGGTATTGTGGTATAAGGGTAGTAAGAGTATCAGACGATCTCGGTGGTAGTAGCAGTCGTGGACGGTGTGGCGTTGTAGCTAAGACTGCAGTTGTTCACAGCAGGTGGTGTGTCAAAAATCCGTCAGAGTTCAAGTGAGTTCTTATGGCCGTAGCGTGTTTTTCCTTTCATCTCTGATGTAGGCCAGTCTGACGCCCTTGAAGATTTTCGCTGCTTAAGTAGTTACCCTTTGAATCAAGTCGGTTCTGGGAATTTTTTTAGGGGGAAGATTTATGGTTGGCTGAAAAAGAGTATTTTGTTAATGTGAATTAATTTCTTGCATTCTCGCCCGGAAGCTCTGCGCAGAGCCTCTTGCGCAAAGATGCATTTTATTCATTGTCTCGGCAGCAGCCGTCAGCCTAACATCCGGTCGAATGCTACCCTTTTCCTGCCACGTGTATGTTTTTGGAATGAAATCGTAAATCGGGAGAGATTTGAATTCTGCTATATAACATTATATTACAATTTCAATTGGGATTTCTTTGTGTTCAGAAATGTTTAGAATATTTCACTTACCTTCGAATCTTTAAATCATTTGGAATTTTCAAAAATTTTCATTAAACAACAAATTAATCCAACGTTGATTCTGACTACTTGTTATAGCAAAATTTTTAATTGGAGATGCTCTATTAAAAGTTTTATACATACATTTACAATTTACCTAATAATATTTTAAGTTTCTGTCAAAGTAGTCTTTTTACTCAAGAGCGTCATTTTAAATTTACAAACAATACTAAGTGAACAATAATTTATTCATATTTTTCAGACACTGGTTTTGGTTACTAGAAAAAATTGAATCCAAAATCCAAGGAAAATGTAGAGAAGAGGAAAATCTCGTATTTTGTTTTGGCGCGCTATTTAATTCAACACTGAATTTCACCCAATCAGGATGACATATCCCATTCAGCCCGGACCTTCACTTCCGGCTAGCAAAACGGGTGAGCAGCCAAAACCTCTCTCTTCGGCTTGAGACGGCGACCAGAACGGACGTGTTTCTGGTCGCCCCTGCTTAGCGATGCCCTTTAGCTAAACAAGCCACCCAGTGCGGACATATCACTGTGGCTTTAACCCTAGCAGCAGCACAGCGAGGGAACCTTCTAATTTATGGATTCTTTGCGTCTAATATATTTTAGACCAAGGAATCCCAGTTGAATATGAATTAGATACGTTCAGCATGCCTTCCACAAGCACCACAAAAATTTACTATGTCGATCCGAGCGCCACTCCGCTCTCGACACAAAACTACACTGTGGCCTTGTATACTTCCCTCACACGTCCAACGACACGCTGCCATTTCCAGCATCCCGCTAAGCCATTTCGTCTCAAACATCCAGCAAGCCTAAACACCACGAGTCTTGCAGCACCAAGAACAAACCTCCACAAAGCTGCAAATAAAAACTTTCGCTGTTGTGTGTTGTTAAAGAAAAGTCTCGTAATTCATATTTGTGTGCCTTAAAAAATATAGCGTTAAACAATAACCTTTCCACTTCACTTGTGTTGCCCTCAAAACCGCTATAAAAATAATCTTTTACATTTACTCTGAAATTTGAATCGCATTTAAATTTAAATACATTTTTGAAATATGAAGTTTTTAATGTAAACTATCAAACCCAAATTATGTTTAAAATGATCCAGAGTATATTTGTTATCTGTAACAATAACATTAAATTTGTCTCAGATATTTTGAATTTTCCGCGATATAATACAAACCTTTTCCAGGATTTAAGTGAAAAAAAACTCCTTATTTTCCTGGTTTTCCAGTCATGAAAAATTTACATTTCATTTTCCAAGTTTTCCTGCATGCGTAGGAACCCTGAAAAACAAACGATTCAGCCTCTGGTGGTGTAGTGGATAGCAATCTAAACTAGAAAACCTTCACTAGTGTGTCCGAGTCTTATTTGGTACCGATACATTGCATATGGTCTTGTGTCTTATCTAAGCAAAAAACTTTATAAATCAGAAAGGGATTTATTAATGCAAACGAATACATTCAATCCCTCTGGATTCCTACGCTTTTATTTCGCCTGTCAAAATTTTCTTTACCCATCCAGGGGTTTATAAGGACCACTTTCAGAAGCCCCGGTTGAGATGTTACGGGTATTTTCCAGTTTCATAGAAGCCAGCAGATGATGAGTCCACATTTTCAGACTTCATACTCAATTCAAAGTGGTAGAAAATAGTAATAGATAAAAAGATGAGCCCATAATATCTCAACCTCATCTTATTCGTCCTTATATAAGAAAGCTAAACTTTCTTGTAAGCATAGAGAAAGTTGACAACCGCAGTCTTGCTTTGATAATGAAAAAATACTTGTCTCTGACAGAATTACCTCCCTTCTCAGTGAGTCAGCACTTGAAACAAAAATAAACTGAGAGTCGATGGGCACCTCGGGTGGTTAGCACGTTAGACTAGCAAACCTACACGAGTGAGTTTGAATCTCATTGGGTGCCCCATTCATGCGGACTTGTGCTGCATGTAAGCAAAAAGCTTAGTACAACATCAGAGAGTCGATTTTCGCAGAGATTTTTTAAATGCTTGTTGATTTTACAACTGAATGAGAAACTCACTGAAAGTGTAAGTAAAGACTTTCTATTACATCTACTTTCTTATTTTCATTCTATTATCAGCAGTAATGTCAAAAAAGAAATCTAAAAGCGATATTTACATTCCTCATTGTCATAAGAGTGTGATTGTATAGCTAAGACGTATCGAATTTTGAAAATAGGAAACGAATTCTTCATATACACCGGTTTCTAGACTTGTTTGTTCTTTTGTTAGAAGTCAGAAACAACGATGGATTTGTTAATTGATAAAAATTTTTGAAATTTCCTATTAATTTAAAGATTCAAAGGTAAGTGAAATATTCTGAATATTTCTTAACACACAGAAATCCCAACTGAAATAACATTGTGAATTTTGAACAGCTATCACTTTTTGTTTTCGTGGTAAAAAATCTTAAAGAAAATGTTACACTTCTCTGATTTTTGTCCATTCGTACATTTATATAAATAGAACAAAAATCAACATTTAAAGTGAAAAGTAATTCCAAATATTATAAATAATAGGGAAATATTATAAATAATAGGGAAATATTTCGTGAACAGAGTCGATGTTTTTTTATTGATTGTCTTTCAAAAATTTTTCCTTTTAAAACATCTAATGATCGGATTTTAATGAATCTAAATGACTTTTTCCTATTTAAAGAAGTAAAAGATGAGGTTTATATAAAACATGTGTTCACCAATATTCTAAGGACTAGAAGTTTTTTTTTTTTTATTGTTTTGCTGTAATGCACCAACCACCGTCAATCATTTTGTTAATGTAACTCACATAATGAAGGTGTAACTGAATGAGTTTTACATTTTTTAAGAGATGATTTCATGGAGAATGAGATTTTTATTTACATTTTTTAAAACAGTTTGTCTATTCGTACGGATGTCTTAATTTTGAAGTTCAAAAAATGCTAAAATGATGACCTATGTTGCTTTTGTGGGCATTTTTTTTCTTTATTGATTTTCGAAGGTTAATCTGAAAATGCTGTTAAGAAAACAGAAAATGTTCAGGGTAAAAGTTTCCTTTTTTATTTTTTAGATTAAAACATTTTCATCCATAGATTAAAGTCTTCCACTCACTGCAGGTGATTGGGATTTTGTTTATTAATTCAAAAATAATGCTGAAAGAAAATCAAGAAACTGAATTGCAAAAAAAAAAAAAAAAAAGACCTAATAATGATTTTTAGTTTTCTTTTCATTAGAGTATAGAGTTCCAACGGAACCCCTCAAGTGATACACTATTTAATTGAGATAATCCTTTTACGATAATTTACTTACATAAAACCACGCATTGTTTCTGTAGAAGGAAAGAGGCGTGGTTTACTTATGATGTAAAAGTCGATATAATATCTGTATGGAACTTGAATACTGAATTATTATATTTTCTATCTATATTCATTTATGTCTACTCGTCTACATGGTCTTTGATTCCTTATAATATAAAAGTCTATATAATCTTTACATAAGTCCTGAATAGTCGTCCTATTTTTCTACCTCCATTCTTTTGTGTCTAAAAGTCTACATGATATTTTCTTATAAAGAAAAAGGCTATAAAATCTTCTATATTAAATGTGAATTGTTGCTTTACGTTTAAAAGTTTTGATTGCTTTTGAAAAAATCTCGGTATTAGATTAGAATACAAGTCCATCAATCTTTCTACCTTCATCCATGTGGTTCTGATAGTAGTCTACATGATCTTTTCTTAAATATAAAAGTCTATATTATATCTGTATTCGACTTGAGTGGTAGTTCATCAATGTTTCTAATTTCCTTTCTTTGTGTCTAAAAGTCGACATGATTTTTATGATTCCTTATAAAAAAGCCTTTATAAACTTCCTACCTTTATTTATTAGTTTAAATTCTACATGATTTTTGATTGGTTATAAAATAAAATAAAAACTCTCTTGTGTGTGTATTAGAATTGAATAGTTCTTTATCAATCTTTCTATCTTCATTTTTTGTATGTAAATGTCTTCAGGATGTTTGATTACTTATAAAATAAAAGTTTATATACTTTCCGTATGAGATTTGAATAATTGTTAATCAATATGTTGATTTTCTAAACTTTTTTGTCAAAAAGAGTATCATTCTTTATAAAATAAAAGTCTCTATAATTAATACTAGTCCATCAATCATTCAACATTTAATCATTTGGACTGAAAGCCTATTTGATTTTTGTTACTTAAAAAATAAAAGATTTTAGAATCTCTCTTTCAATCTTAAAAAGTACTCAATCAATGTTTCTACTTTTCATTTGCTTCGGTCTAAAATTCTACATGGTCTTTGATTTCTTGTTGAATGTTTATTGCATAAATGCATCTTTTGGTAACATCATCTAGTATTGTATAAAAATTCTGCATTTAGGAAAAACAAGTCATATTTATTCATGAAATATAGGTGTTATTACATAAGTACATTTTTAATTTTTCCTTTATAGGTTTGATCAATGTTTCTAACTTCGTTTCTTGTATCTAAAAGTCTACAGGATTTTAGATTACATATAAAAAAGCCTTTATAATCTTCCTACCTTCATTTATTAGTCTAAAATCTACATGATTTTTGATTGCATATGAATTAAAAAAAACAAACTCTATAGTGTGTGTATTAGAATTGAATAGTTATTTATCAATCATTCTACCTTTATGTTTTTTTCTATGTAAAAGACTTCAGGATGTTAGATTACTTATAAAATAAAAAAAATTATATAATTTCTCTATTAGATCTGAATAATAGTTAATCAATCTTTTGACTTTCTAAACTTTTTGTCAAAAAGTCTTTGATACTTAATTAAAGAAAAGTCTCTATAATTAATACTAGTCCATCAATCTTTCAACATTTATTCGTTCGGACTGAAAGTCTTCTTGATTTTTGTTACTTAAAAAATGAAAGATTATAGAATCTTTCTTTCAAATTTTAAGAGTACACAACCAATGTTTCTACCTTCTTTCATTTGTTTCGGTCTAAAATTCTACATGGTCTTTGATTTCTTATTGAATGTTTATTGCATAAATAAGTCTTTAGTAACATCCTCTCGAGTTGTATAAAAATTCTGCATTTAAGGAAAACAAGAGATATATTTATTCATGAAATATAGGTTTTATTACATAAGTAAATTTCTTGTTTTTTCGTTTATAGGTTTGATCATGAAGAGCAATCTTGAAAAAGAGAGATTATTACACTGTGAAATTTGTGGATTACATTCTAGACAGAAACTTTTGCGTGGTGAAATCTGTGAGGCTACATTTTCGCAGTATTCTAGTCTTAAGCAACATATGTCAACACACCCTGGATATAAAAGTTTAAATTCAAAATCTGTGGAGCTAAGATTTCTCGGAATACCTTTCTAAATAAATACTTTTCAATACACACTAGAGGGAAACATTTTCATTGAGAAATTTGATGAGATAAATGTTGCCAGAAGTCCACTCTCAATAGACATATATCAACAATCACTGGAGAGAAACCCTCATTTGTTAAATCTGTGGAACTAAATTTTCCTTGATTTTGAGTCACAAAACACATATGTCAACTCACAGAAGAGAAACCTTTTCATTGTAAAATCTATGGAGCTCAATTTTTCCCGAGGGGAAATTTCAAAACACATATGGCAACACACACTGGAGAGAAACCTTTTCATTGCAAAATTTGTGGAGCTAAATTTTCCCATAATTCACATCTCAAAACACACATGACAACACACACTGGAGATAAACCTTTTCCCTGTAATATCTGTGGAGCTGAATTTTCCCAGAAGGGAAATCTCAAAACACACATGTTAACACACACTGGAGAGAAGCGTTTTCATTGTGAAATCTGTGGAACAAAATTTTCCCAGCATTCCACTCTAAAAACACACATGTCAACACACACTGGAGATAAAACTTTTCATTGTGATTTCTGTGGAGCTAAATTTTCTCAGAAGGGATCTCTCAAAAGACACATGGCAACACACACTGGCAAGAAAACATTTCCCTGTGAAATCTGTGGAGCTAAACTTTCCCAGAATTCACATCTCAAAAGACACATATTGACACACACTGGAGAGAAACGTTTTCATTGTGAAATCTGTGGAGCTAAATTTTCCCAGCATTACACTCTCAAAACACACATGTCAACACACACTGGTGATAAACCTTTTCATTGTGATATCTGTGGAGCTAAATTTTCTCAGAATTCCAATCTGAAATCCCACATTTCAACACACACTGGAGAAAAACCTTTTTATTGTGAAACTTGTGGAGCTCAATTTTCCCAGACATCCACTCTCAAAACACATATGTCAACACACACTGGTGAGAAACCTTTTCATTGTGAAATCTGTGGGGCTAAATTTTCACGGAATTATGGTCTCAAAACACACATGTCAACACACACGGGAGAGAAACCTTTTCAATGTGAAATTTGTAGTGCAAAATTTTCCGACAATTCCAATCTCAAAAGACACATGTCAACACACACTGGAGAGAAACCTTTTTATTGTGAAATCTGTGGATCTAAATTTTCTCAGAATTCCAATCTCAAAAAACATATGTCAGTTCACATATGATAGAAATCTTTTCATTTTCAATCCTCTGGAGCTTGCCTTTCAGAGTTTTCCTGTCACGAAAACAGTTGTCAGCACCACGTGGAGAGAAATCTTTTTATCGTGAATATTTTTTCATCTGTAGAATTTCATGGTTTATGTTAAACATGAGGTACATTCTCAGCACCATGAACATATTTTTTGAAATATTTCTCCTCAGGACTAGGCCGAAAATCTTGACATAAAATACTCTTCCTAAAGATATTAAGTAATTTTGAAAATAATTTTGACTTTTGAAATACAATAATCTTCTCAAAAGATATTGAACAACAACTTATTTGAAAGACACCTTTTTGTGGAACAAATTTTCCTCATAGGAAAAAATAAAATGCTAAAAGATTTTAACAGAAAATACTTTTTGTTGTTGGGGGAGGTGTTTGCAATAGAAAGAAAATTGAAATCTGGAAAATATTTTTAGATTTTTGCCTCTCAAAAACTTATCTCATAAATATTAAAACAATAAGGAACTATATATATATATATATATATATATGTATATATTGTTTCTGGTTTTAGTATATATATATTTATATATATTTGAATGTCATCTGGAGTATATCCTTAAAAATAAGATATTTATATCAATCCGAATCTCTGATTTGGGTCACCTGAAAATGGACCAATTCAGAAACTGTAAAAATAACTTATTCTTATTTAATACTAATTGTATTTACAATGATATGATGTAAAGTTACTAATTATATCGGATAATTATCAGTGTTTACACAATTATGTATATTTAATTATTTTTAACATCAATACTTTGCAATAATATGGTTTCAAGTAACTAACAACGCTCATCTTTTGTAAGCGATTGTAATTTAAAGGGATTATTCTTAAATGAAATAACTTTCAACCTGTAATATGTTATCAAATTGGATGGAAAGAGATCATAAAATCATCAGTTGAAGACACTTGGATTATTTTCAAGGAGGGAGTTAAATTATGTCAAAGCTGCTGCTTTATAAGGTTCTGATATATATATATATATATATATATATATAAAATTAACTTTGTGATGATCCGATGAGGTGAAAATTTAGTAGAAGATTTCTGACTCGTGATTTAAGTTAATTTTATAATTGGCTCCACTTGTGTTGAGCACTTTTGTAATTGTAGCATTGCAGGATTCGCGGAAGGTTTTAGTTTTCTTTTGACCAACTGACTGTGTATTCCTTGATTTTTTTCAAGGGGTCGGACGAGGTTGGCCTTTTAGTTTTTTTTTACCTATAATTTTTCCTTTTCCCCGGGGTGGTGATTCGAGATACTTTTATCTCTTGTTCCTGGCGGGTTTTTTTTTTCTGGTATCGTGAATGCTGGTAGATATTAGATTAGTAAATACATATATATATATATATATATAGTTATTAGACCTTCAACAGGCTGTGTGAGTTATTTGATGAAATGTTTCATTTATCAATTATAAATTATTTAATGAATAAAATCCTCTTTTGATGACCCTGTGTGTTTTCAGCTCTGTATATCTTCATGCCATCTGATTGATTTCTCAACTTGTTGAACACATTTTTCATGCTTATTTTATTGTTGTTGCATGTTCAATTAGTTAAAGGAAGAAAAAATTTCTGAGGAATATCCTTTTTTTTAGGGACTGAGTGTTTCAAAATAGATGCAATCCATTAATATGATAATAATTTATGAGTGCAATTTCAGTCATTTGGAACATGTCATATAAAAATGCATCATTTGAGACAGCAAATCAATATTTGTTTTTTATTGTTATTATATTAACTTCCAGGACATGCAAGCTTTTTATGTGTTTATTGTCTCAGTAATAAATCATTATCATATGAATGGGTTGCATCTATATTGAGATAGTTGTGAATGATTTTATCTCCACATAAGTAGTGATGCAAAATATGTTTTACTCTCTTGTCCAAGTGTTACACCGCCATGTGCCCAGCGGGCTTGCAGGGTGTTCTTTCCTGCCAAGTCCACCTGTTAACGTAGGGCACCAACGTTGGCTGTGGTCTGCTGAATGATATTTAATGTCACAGATATCACCAAATCCCAAGTGGAACCGCATCTTAAAGCCATTGGGCGAGTTTTAGGTGAATTATTAAGAGTAAACACAGATAACTGGCAAGCTTTCCTCCTCAAATACAAGGTCTTTGACATACAATTTTTCACACTAAAAGGGACTCTGAACTGCCCTGTTTGAGTTAACAAGATTAAAAACAATATTCTTTTTTTGCATAAAAGAAAGAAACAAAGAAAACAAAAGAAAATAATTCAGGTTAATGTTAGGAGCGAGAAAGTCTTTCTGTATCTCGGAGGGGCCTCCATTAAAATATCCATATCCTGGACTAAGCCCACATAAAATATCTTAATCCCTGGACGGGTCCTCCATAAAATATCAGTTAATGGCGGCAGGTGAGAAGGTAGTTCGATAACGATAGACACGGTCTGCTTTCCTGCAGACTATGGGATTTAATGGCAGAGCTCGCTCCATATCTCAAGTTTATCATTTCAGTATGAATGCAGCAGGATAAAGTTGAATATACTTAAATTGTATGTTCACTTACTTGAGATGCTGTGGAATTTATCCTCTTCTCTTTTTCCTCTCATTATTGTGTTTCCATACCACGTTGGTAGAAGGATACACTGTGACACTATGAAGCGGGTGCGCCAAGTAGACAATCTTTTTGTTTGTTTTGGAGCAAAACCAAACAAAGGCCTGAGCTCGAGATCTCGACGCGACCGGAAGTGGGCAAGGGAACGCCGGTCAGAGAGGAGTTGGAAAAAGGAACCCAGAGAAGGCAGTTGGCGAAGGGTGACGCAGAAGGGCAGACGACAACAGACAGCAGAAGAGAGCAGTCGGCATGAGATAGGGTCCAGGAGCAGTGAGGGAAGACCAGTCAAGATGAGTCAGCATTCCTCGTGGCTTTGTGGAAATTTTGCGAAGGATGCACGTCAGTGTTAGTCTACGGAAGTACAGGGAATGCAGTGTCACGGAACCACTCTTCTTGCACTTTGTGTTGACCTAAGCCCTTATTGTTCGTTTGTTCTTTTTCTCTTACTCCCTCGGTTGTATTTCTTGTGGCCATAAAGAAATGTGTGATGCCCCTATCGGAACCACTAGATGAATCACCGGCCAAGACAGAATTGTTACAAGAAGTTGATAAGTACGGAGGGCCGAAGGGGTATTGTCACAACACGTCTTATTTCAGATAAGACCAAGATTAATAATTGTTCCTCTTCTCGTGGACAAGTCTTTTCTTTGGTAACCGTTTAACGAGGCTTACCATACATCGGAGTGCTGAGTTCATTCAAAGGATAAGCTTCTTCTTTTTTCTGCATTCTCTGTATGGCATTATACCCACAATCGAATGGATTCACCGAGCGTGTGGTCCAGACAGTAAAGAAAAATTTACAAAAAGTAAAACAGTCAAAGATAAATTGTCGAATGGCTCTGTTAAGATCAACACCACTTGACAACTATTTGCCGTCACCGGCAGAAATCCTGTACGGCAGGAAAATAAGGACAAGGAACCAACGTTATCCGAAGGATAATCAAATCCGAAATCGAGTGAACATCAACAACAAAAAACAACAACAATACTACAACATGAATGCAAAAGACCTTCCAATAGACAACAAAGTATTAGTCCTTCAGGAAAATGACACATGGCTGCCAGTAACAGTGATAGACAAATGCACTGAACCACGCAGCCACATAATTGAAATGCAGAACGACTGAAAGTTGCTAAGACGGAACAGACGATATCTCTGAGAAATTTATAGACCACAGAGATGTCCCACATATGATATTCAAAATCAAAGGATTAACACATCCCCATCCCAACAGACCAACACGGACCACTCAGAAAAAGTTAATACTCCACTGACTACAACTCAACAGGTCCAGACCACACAAATACAGACCAAACAAGTAGATGAACGAACGTCTACATCATCAGAAAGACCTACTAGAACAAGGAAGGTAAGTTGGAAGTTTAAAGACTTCATTAAGTACAAATAAACCTTTCGCATAGAGAACTAAATATTAACAAAAGGGTTGTAATAAGGTAATAAGAACTCTCTAATGCTGGATTATCCCCCTTTAACTAATCCAAGGACCCACCACTTTTTTACTTGTCACTTGGCCTTGTATTAAATAACTTGTACATATCGTTCGTCTTCGAGTCATTACTCTATCTACACTGTAGATATAACATTACAGAATGGATATAGAAATATTGATGGGCGAAATTTAAAATCTAATATACAGAATGTATTGACTTTATTTTATAAGGAATCAAAGATCAAGTAGACTTTAACATATAAATGAATACAGAGAGAAAATATTATAATTGTTATATACAAGCGTGTGGTTGCAAAAAAAAAAAAAAAAAAAAAAAAAGACTGACGAGAAGATTCAGTTTATTTTGTTTATTGAATAAATAAAATAAACAAGCGGATGAAACATCTGGCCGGTTGGCAAAGGGGTTGTCTATTCGGTGACGAGCGGTTGCTTTGATCTAGTCGGACAGTGTCATCGGGTGACGCTCTCAGGACGGCCGGCGATTCAACTGGCGGGTGACCTCTGTTTGGCCTATTTATGTGTTCCCGATTTCAAACACCGGCCCCAGAAAATGCTACTAGTGGAAAAAATATGATTGGTTGAAAAATAGACTTTTTTTAATAACTGAAAATTTTCTGGGGATTTTGGATAGACTATGCGCGGAGCCTATGCACAGAAGCCATGATTTTCTCAGTTTGACATTGACCGTTGTTGAGTCAACATCCGGTAGCTATTATTTTCTTCGACAGTGTCAATGTCTGTGGGTTTGTGTGTTTTAGTAGTTAGGTGTGGGAAGGGTAAAGTGGATGACTCAGAAGAGATTTGATGTATTTTACTATAAAATAATCTATTATTCTTAAGTCATAGGGAGGATATATAGACTTTTATTTCATACGTAAGCCGCGCCTCTTTTTTTCTACATGGTCCATGGTTTTTATATAAATAAATTGTCGTAAACGGCTTATCTCCATTAAATACTGAATCCCTTGTGAGTTTTCATTGAAAGACATTCGGCCCATGAAATAATTCATTAAAAAACAAAACCTCAAAAATTATTTTTTCAAAAAGATTGTTTTTTATTTAATTTCTTAATCTGATTTATTCAACATATCTATATTAATAAACAAATTCTCAATCACCTGCATTGGGTGGAAGATTTTGTTCTATAGACGAAATTATCTCTTTAAAAATATAAAACTTTTTCAATTGTATTATGATTTGATAATTAGTCGTTTTAAGGGGATTTTCTTAAAGGATGCTTTTAGCAGTTTTACTTTTTTGTACTTACCTGCTAAAAAAGATTGTTTAGAGACCATTAATAAAAAATCGACTTTGTTCACGAAATATTTCTCTAATATTTCTAATATTTGTAAATACCTTTTATTCTAAATCTCGATTTTTTACCTCATTAAAATAAATGTACTAATTGATAAAATGCAGTAAGTGTAAGGTTTTCTCTAATATTCTTATCAGTCAAACAAAAAACTGATTGTTGTTCAAATTTCGCCATCTTTTTTCAGTTGGGATTTCTTAAAGCGCTGACTCATTGGAAGGGAGGTAAGCATGTCAGCTTTCTTAACTGATCTGGTTTGGAAATGCTGGGTTCAAAGAAAAAAAGTATTTTCCATCAGCAAAACAAAACTAAGCTGTTGTTAGCAATGTCGATACATATATATTGATAAGGCTAGTCTTTTAATAGTTAAATAGCTCGGTAAAAATCATATTTTCAAGTCTTTTAACAATCTCTACCCTTTAGAAAATATCATTTCTGTTGAATAATCAAGCGTATTCTCTGTCATTAAGCTTAGCTGCTCATCTGTAAATTTGATTGAATTAAAATGTTTGTTTGATTCTTCTTGCACCAATAGAATAAATGACAATAGCAATTTAGATATAAAAATCATATATTGAGGTTGTATTTGCCGTTGTCTTATGTCCATTTTCATGTTTTCTAGCAGAATGTCAAGAATATTTATTTCCATGACTCTATAAAACACATGCACTGCAAAATTTGTTTAAATTAGAAGAGACAGATTGATTTTTGGATATGGGGATGAGATGATGCTGCATATAATGTCTCTTGCTGCCTAACAACACTCTAATTATTTTATCAAGAAAATTTAATTTCTCTTCTTGATCATTAATATCATGGAATTTCTTTTGTTTTTTTATTCATTGGTCTAGTGGGTAGAGTGTTCGCCAATGGTCCGGGTTCAATCCCAGGTCGCGTCATACCAAAGACTTAAAAAATTGTACTTGATACCTCTTTGCTTAACAGCAATATAAGGTATGTATCAAGGGTTAAGTGGAGCAATCCAGGGAAAGGAGTAGCGCCCTTCTCTACACCCCGGTGTTGTAGCTATTTAAAAGGGAGCCTTCTGGTCGCCCTCCACTACAGTCAGTAACTTACTTACAACTTACTTTATATGCTAAATCATCAGTAATACTTTGATTTAAAGAATTTTTAAGGGCAGAATTCTCTAGTCGAATTCTCCTAGAATCTGGTGCTTCTCTGGAGATGTTCAATGAAGAAAAATATGAGGTACAATTTAGGAGAATTCTAGTGATAGCACCATCATGAAGATGTAGCAGAAAGAATTTCAAATTATTATTTAGTGCGTGAATTACTTTGGCCGTTGAAGTTTCGATTTTATATTTTCGTCTAATCAGGATGATATAAGCCATACTACTCGGATGACTTTCCCGGGTAGTATAAAAGGCTGCGCAAATGCTCTCTTACCCTCTTCCTCACATATCTTTCGAGCAGGACAGACCGACTCTCCAGCTCAAACTAGCTGCAGAGCCCCAACATTCAAACGAGGAAGGCGTCATTCAACCATGGGCCATTGTTCCTTTTGGAGTCCTTTGTCATCTATTCATTCCTTCTGGACCTCGCAAATTCAGGTTAGATTCTTAATTCCTGCTCGAAATTCGCAATTGTTTTTTCTATTTGTACGACTCTCAGTACAAGTGTTATCTTTCCGGCTATCATTAAAGCTGTTGAAACTCATCAATATTCTCGTTCACATTCCTGTAGTTTCCTTTCTTCTTAATGTAATAGGGCAGACCACAATTTGCCTCTTTGTTAAAAAGATATGTTTTTTGAAGTCTAAATGCAGTTGTGACAACACAGCTTGACGATTATCACCTTATGTCCCCCGGTAGAAAATGTAGTTCATATTATCTTAAATAATTTCAAAAACCAAACCTAGTTTAAATTCTTGGGAA
This sequence comes from Sepioteuthis lessoniana, assembly GCA_963585895.1. NCBI lineage: Eukaryota > Metazoa > Mollusca > Cephalopoda > Myopsida > Loliginidae > Sepioteuthis > Sepioteuthis lessoniana. The sequence goes on along the minus strand of OY757908.1, from coordinate 32,348,832 downwards.
TATTTAAGACAATAAGTCAAGAAAAATCTACAAAATAAAGCATTTTTCTGACAATTCTAAGAAAAGTGACGACAGTGTTCTGATATTTTTAAGGAACATAATTTAATTTACTAATGCAACAAAAGATTATTAGTAAGAAAACTATGTACAAAAAAGAAAGAATTCTTAACGTTTATTCAATTTTTAAATTAAAATGAAATATAAAAAACATTTTTATGAGAGAAAAAATACTAAAAAATTGTTAGATTATTTGGATAATTTTTTATCCCTATAGAAACATTCCTTTGTGAATTTATATTGGAATTTTTTTTCATGCTTATTTTTTAAAAACTTTCGCAAATTTCTTTTTAGTTTGTTGTGAATTACAAAGATACGAACTTAATTTAATTAAAGTTTCATTTATTTACAAATAAAATAACACTAAAACTTGTTCGAATTTTTAGATGTTTTTTTTATGTCTAGAAAAATTTCATTATAAATTTATAAATGAATTCACATCGAACATTTGCATGCGTGACATCTTTCATATTGGTGCGGCCGTCTTACTCTAATTTGAGTCCAAAGTAATCGCAATATTCCTTCATCACAGAGGGATTTATGCTTAACAGGAAGAACCACATTACCGCAGATATAACAGAATCTACCAGGATTATTTTTACACTTGCCATCTATACTTACAGGAATACAAATGTCAAATTGAAAAGAGGTAAAAAATCGGCTCTCAGCTCGTCGTTGACACTTTACACACGACATTCCAAGTGGAGGGATAAGCCTCGCCCCACTATAGATATGTGGGTCTTAATATGTAGGGTAGTACACTGAAGTTAGATACACATACAATATTATATCCTCTACTAAACATCAGGAACCCACGATGAGCTGTGACAAGTTGAGTCTAGGAGCTTTTGAATAAGTGTTATTATTGTGTAGAACTTGTCGTGAAGTGTTTAAGCACAACTGAAAAACCAGACCTGACTAAACATATTGAATGGTATTTTTGAAATTGGCATAAAATGGCGATCAGATATTCTTTGATAAACATTCGACATGCGGAAAAAATTCTTTAACGCAGGCCAGTGTTATTTTTCTGTAAATTTACATATTTGATAGAGTAAGTAAAATTACTAAGCTTCATTCATCTAAACGAAACTCATCAGGTATAAATTCAACACACAACCATCTTGAAATATGACAAGACCGGTTTAGTCTGAGGACAAGGTACGAGCTGAAGCTCAAATGCGCAGCCGGTCCACAAATATCTTCAGCATTCCCTTAAAAAGAGCACATCAGGAACAAGTCAATATACCTAACCCTGCTGAAGCCGGTAAAAGACCGGGGATACACCCCCCCTGAGACACCAAGTGTGTGTCACTCTCAGCCAACTATAGCGAATGCTAATCCTCCCCAGCACGCATATCAGGTGATCTTGACTGACATGAACAAGACCGCACAAACCGGTCCATGGAGTGAGAAACGCAGCCAGAGTGTGACTCGAATCTCGAAACGAAACTCAGCTACATTTATATAAACAATTTTGTAGTTTGGAAATAGTTTTGTGGAATAAGAATTCCGAAAATTTGGGAGGGAAGGGTAGAAGGTGATCTTCGTTTACCTTTGCTTTGACTAAGGGGACCTTTGCTAGCTACTGTCGCCAATCTATTCAAACAATACAATTGTCCAGTCATCAAAATACCCTAATCATTCCATATGAAATTACTTAAAAACCTTGAGATAATTGTGTACAAATGTGAATATAAAAAGATTTATTTTTTGGGAGAAGAAAGAAGCTCAAAAAAAAGAAAGGAATAAATGACAGAAAATAGCCCAATTTAGTTAACTCCTTCACATCTAAGATTGGAAAGTAGACTCTTTTCCAGTATCTTAAAGTAAAAAACAAGCTCTAACGAGATTGAGTTATCAAGATAGAAACAAAAACAGAGAATGGTATGGACTGGGGCAAATAATGAGGGATCCAAGGTGCAATATGTGGGTTATATTGTTTGTTAGTAGGTATATAAGAAAATCGAGAGACAACAAAGAGACATGTTTTAGCTTGTAGGCGCGACGACGTTATACTGACTAAGCCCCCTATTTTATTGAATCAAGGGAAGTAATTCCTTCTTTCAAGGGAAGGTAACTCATGTCATGACATCCTCCTTTCATTAGAAATATGGTTCAGGCAGGATTCAGTTAGTTCACAGAAAAACAAAAGCTTTGTAAGAACACTTTCAATAAGTTGTATATTTTGGGAGGATTTATGACACGGTCCGATCTAGTTGTTGTTTCTGGTGGTATGTTAACGCTTAGCTGCGTTTGATGTGCATATCTGTGTGTTACTTCAGATTGCATGCAGATGTCAGTGTGTATGTTGGGTTTTTCTGCCGAATGTGTGTTTGGAATGTTAGGGGGTGAAGCCTCAATGTGATGTGGGGATGTATTATGGGGAGACGTCAGTGTCTTATTAGAATTGCTGACGACTTCCTTGATATGCCGACGATTTCTGCGAAGAACCTATCCTGTTTGAGTTTCGGTAATGTAGGATCGTGGTTTACTGATGCTTGTCTGACAATTGCTGGAATACACTTCCTCATATTAAGGTTAAATAGATCCTTTGCATGTTGGTCGTGTTGTTTTTTCTGCAACAATTGTCTATGGAGTAGGCGCTCCTGAATTTCCTCTTTTCGAACATTTTTGTCGGTGCATTTTGTGGCAAGATTGCTGACCAGCTTCCAATTGAATAAGTTCTCCCGGCGATGGGATTACATGATCCATTGGAGTCGGTCGGACACACAGCAGACTCATGTCTATGTCTCGGTTGCCTAGTTTGGCCTTCTTCATGGCTCCCTTGATGGTCTTTATGCACCGTTCTGCCATGCAGTTTGATTGGGGTATTTCCGAGAAGAGGTGATGTGCTCAAAATCCCATCTTTTAGCGAATTCTTTAAACTGCTAAGAGCTATAGTGGCGTTCATTGTCGCTGATAAGCCTTTCCGGGACTCCTTGTTCAGCAAAGATTTGCTTGATAATATCGATGACTTCCTTGCTAGAGAATTCCCTTAATTTGAGGATGAAGGAGTATTTTGAGTAGTAGTCCACAATGTAGAGATAATTGTGTCTGTTGAGGTTGAAAATATCAGTAGCCACGATTTGCCATAGTCACACAGGTATCTCATGTGGCATTATGGACTTTGCAGAATGGGACTTCTGGAGTTCCTGATAGATGGCACATTGCTGCAATATCTTGTCTATGTCGCTGTTTATGCCACTCCAGAAAACACAGGTTTTTGCCCTGAGCTTGTATTCATCGCTTTCTTGGTGACCATAATGTATTTTTTCCAATGTTTCTGTCTGCATTGATCTGGGGATCAGAATCCAGTCACCTTTAAGCAAGATGCCATTCTTAATAGAGAGCTCATATAGACATGACCAGTTGGGTTGAAGGTCTTTGCGAGATTCTAGCCAGCATTGAAGAATTTGTGGGAAAATTTAGCTCCACAGATTTCACAATGAAATGCTTTTACTCAAGTGGGTGTTGACACATGTTTTGTCATTGGACTTCCAGGAAGTTTCATCACCACGGATTTCAAAATAAAAAAGTTTCTCTTGAGGTGTATTCTTTGAGATGTATATTCCATAAAAATTAAGGTCAACAGATTTCACACTGAAAATGTTTCCCTCTAGAGTGAATGTGTTTAGAGATTTGATTTCTGGGAAAATTTTGCTCTTGGGATTTCACAATGAAAAAGTTTTTCTTAAATGTCTGTTGCCATATGACATTTAAGAGAGGAATCCTGGGAAAATTTAGCTCAATAGATTTCAACAATTAAAGGTTTCTTTCCACTATTTAATCCACAAATTTCATTGCATAATTACTTCTGTTTTTCATGATTGATCTTTTTGATCAAACCTACAAATAAAAAGATATATTAGAAATATAGTCGTATAATAAAATCTATAATTAATAAATAAATATGCCGGTTGAATTCACATTTTTTTGCCATTCAAGAAAATGTTGCCCTTAAGACAATGAATATTCTATAAGCAAGTAGAATTTTACACCAAAACAAATAAAGGAAGGTAGATACATTGATAAACTTCTAATTCAAGAGAAAGATTCTATAAACTTTCATTTTATAAGTAACAAACCTCAAGAAGACTTTTAGACACAAAGGAACTGATGTTGGAAAATTGATGGACTTGTATTCAAATCTAATGTGGAGATTACACAGACTTTTTTAAAATGAGTACAGAAAGAAGATATAATACATTATTCAAAATTTATACAGAGAATATATAGATATACATTTCATAATCTTTCAACAATCCATGGAATCATCTCTGATATATCAAAAATAAAAATGTGACGGGACTTCCCTAACGCATGTACACTGAAGACCATTTAACAAGAAATTTTCTTCGTTAAAATGCGAATGAAGATAGAAAGATACGGAGGATTAGATATTCATGTACTCCTAACTTATCTTGGCGGTTTCTTTTCTCTTAGTTTCACTTTTCTTGCTCGAATTAGACAGAAGAGGGGTATTCCATTTTTTCTTTCTCGGGATCATTGTTCAGTGCTTTTTTGCAATGAAGAATTTGGTTAATTCAGGATATATATATTATTTGCCTTTTATCTCCTGGCTTCTTCATTTAAAAACAAAGCTGAGAGTCGACAGCAGGTGAGTTGACCCTGTCACTTCTTGTCAACCCAGGGTATTTTCACGTGTATCTCTTGACGCATAGCAGTGCAAAACTAAATATTTCCATAAGCTTTTTTGCCACGTGCGATCTCGAGTTCTCACACATGACGCCTTTCATCTAGTTTTCTGCCTTCCTGTTCAGACCACAATATTAATAATAGGTTTCCCAGGGACGAATCTTAAATTTCATCTAGACCCAACCCCCTGCTTTCAATGAAAGTCAACCGAATGGTTGACCACAAACAAGAAATCTTTTGCCATGCAAATACGATGTCTCGTAACAGTATTCAAAAATTCTACAGAGATCATGTAAGCTTTTATTTCATCAGTCAACTACACCTCTTTTCTTCAACAGTAACAAGCCGTAGTTTTTCTATAAATTAATTGATGTAAAAGACTTATCTCTATTTAATACAATATCCCTTGTGGGTTTCTGTCCAATGAAATACCACACTCAAAAAACAAAAACTTATAAAAATTTTTATTCAGATAAATTATTTAGATTTAATATTTCAATTTTATTTATTTTGTCTTTTCATATTAATTAACAAAAATGTTAATCACCTGCAATGAGTGGAAAACTTTGATCTACGGATGAAATTTTTTTTAATTTTAAAAATAAAATTAAACTGACATTGGCCCAGCGGATAGAGTGTTCGCCAATGGCCCGGGAGACCTGGGTTCAATCCCAGGTCGAGTCATACCAAAGACTTTAAAAATGGTACTTGATACCACCTTGCTTAACACTCAGCATTATAAGGTACGGTTCAAGGGTAAAGTGGAGCAATCCTGGGAATGGAGTAGCGCCCTCCCCTACACCTTGGTGTAGTAGCTATCGAAAAGGGAGCCTTCGGGTCACCCTCGACTATGGTCGCTAACTTTACTTACTTTTACTATTTACCCCAAATATTTTCTCTTTTATTAACCACATTTTCAGATTGACCTTTGAAAATGAATAAAGTAAGAAAAAATACCTTCGAAAGCAATTTTCTACATCATTTTACCGGTTTTTGAACTTCATGAATAAGACATTTATACGAATGGACAAACTTTTATAAAAATGAAAAGAAAATGTTATTCTCTATGAAATTATCTCTTAAAAAATGCAAAACTCATTCAGTTGAACCTTCATTACATGAGTCATATTTACATGAGTCAGATTAACAAAATGATTTTTGGTGGGTTGGCATATTACAAAAGAAACAATAAAAAAACATGTCTTTAGAATTTTGTGGAAAAATACGTTTTAAAAGAAACCTCATTTTTTATTGCTGACAAAACCAAGAAAATGTAAAGTGAAAAAGTGAAAGACCATACAGAATTTTACACCAAAACAAATGAAGGAAGGTAGAAACATTGATAAACTACAGTTACAATTTAAGAGAAAGATTCTATGAACTTTCATTTTATAAATAACAAAAAATCAAATAGACTTTTTGTACAATTAAATGAAGGTTTAAAGATTGATGGACGAGTATTAATTATATAGACTTTTATCCTATAACCAATCACAGACCTTTTGACACAAAAGGTAAGAAAGTTGAAAGACTCATTAGCTATTATTCAAATCTAATACAGAAAGTATATAGACGTTTTTTGTAAAAAAAAATCTAAGATCCTGAAGACTTTTTGACAAACAGATGAAGGTAGAAAGATTGGTAAACACCTAAAATCATTGATTTACTTGTAGTTTAAGGTAATACAGGCATTTTATAGACTATTATACCAAAATTAAGTTAGTTAGCCGACAGTAGACGAGGGCGATCCAATGTTTCCCTTTTCAACAACCAACAAGAATAATAAAAAACTGGGGGTGGGTCTTCACATTACAATAAAACAAGAAAAAAATGCAGTCTTTTTAATTTTGAGGAAAAAATATATTTTAAAAGAAACCTAATCTTTTATTGATTTAAAAATTAATTTTTTTTTTTTTTTTTTTTTGGTGGGTTGGCATATTACAACAAAAAAATAAAAACATGTCTTTAGAATTTTGTGGAAAAATACGTTTTAAAAGAAATCTCATTTTTTTATAGCTGACAAAATCAAGAAAATGTAATGTTTTCTTTAAGATTTTTATCAAGAAAATGAAAGTTGGTCGCTGTTCAAATTTTGTATTGTTATTTCAGTTGGGATTTCTTGGTGTTGTTATATAGTAGGATTCAGATCTCTCCCGATTTGCGATTTCATTAAAATAAAAAAAAAACACACACGTGGCTGGAGAAGGGTAGCATTCGACCGGATGTTAGCCTGACAGCTGCCGCCGAGAAAATGAATAAAATGTGTCTTTGCGCAAGAGGCTCCGCGCAGGGCTTCTGGGCGAGAATGCAAGAAATTAATTCAATTTAACAAAATGCCCTTTATCAGCCAATCATAAATCTTCCCCCTAAAAAATTCCCAGAACCGACTTGATCCAAGGGGTAGCTACTTAAGAAGCGAAGATCTGCAAAGGCGTCAGACTGACCACGAGGGTGGGAGGAAGGAACACGCTACGGCCATTAAGAATTCATCTGAACCCTGACAGATTTAACGCATCACTTGCTGTGAACGACTGCTGACCTGGCTACAACGCCGCCCCGTCCACAACTACTACAACCACCGAGATCATCTGGTATCCTTCCCACCCTTATACCACCATACCTAAAAATGAGTTTCCTTCTTTGTTAATATAATTGTTTAAAACTTTCAACTTGTGTTTGTCTTTTCCTTGCCACCATACGCTAAATATAACAGTGTTTAGAATATTTCACTAAACTTTGAATCTAAAATCATTTGGAAGTTTCAAAAATTTTCATTAAACAACTTACAAATTCAATGAAATTTTTGATTTCTGACAATAACAGCCAGGAGAACAAAGAAGTCTAGAAACCGGTGTGTATGAAGAATTTGTGTCCTGCTTTTAAAATCTGATACATTTTGTCTAAACGAACACACTTCAATCTCAATGGAGAATGTAAATATCACTTTTAGATTTCTTTTTCAACATTTTACTGCTGACATCAGAATAAAAGTAAGTACAAGGTTTAATACACTTACTAGCACTATCTCCATATTTGGCATGATACCAACAATGACTTGATGCATTTGCTTCCCTCGTGCGAGGCTTACTCCCATTACGTTTATGAACACAGGGAGGTCGCCTTTCTATCTCTAAATGTTCTCACCGGTGTGTTAGAGTGTCTATCTTCGCCCATAATTCTTCCATGGGCGAAGATGAAGCTCTTTTAGCGTCAGTAGCCGCTACTGTTTGTGCCGGCAAAGAAAAATAGTCAGCATTAGTTCTAGCAGAATATTCCATTATCTGGTCAGCCATTGTGGCTAATTGCTCTACCGACTTTTCCTCCAAAGTAGGGGCTAAAATTGTTTGTACTTCAGGGGGTAAACAGGAAAAATACTCTTTTTAGTAATGGGGCATTTTCTGCAACTGAACCTGCTAGTTCAAGAAAACGCCTCAGAAATTCTGTGGGCTTTCTATCTCCAAGGTATTCATCCTGCATTAACGAGCGGGATTGGCTTTCTGCTGATGCAGTATTTTTCTTAATTATTTCAGCTTTTAGTCTTTAACAGGGATAAAAGTTGTTTTGTTATTTTTGAGCGAGGAAAAGTTGTAACGTGTGTGTGTGTGTGTGTGTGTGTGTGTTTACGTTGTGTTGTTTCCTCGCTAAGTGTGTAAGATCCCTCGCTAATGGTTGTTAGGTATATAAAGATGTGTAAAGGAGAAGGTTTAAGATGTCGAAGTCGAAATGTTTTTAGGAATAGTTTTTATTTGCGGCATGGAAAATGTTGTTTGCGTTTGTGCTGCAAGTCTCGTAGGAAAGGCTGTAAGTAAGGAGACGGTAAAGAGACGAAATGGAGATACGATAGAGTTAAGAAAGCAGCGCGTATCGTCGGACGTGTGAGGGATTGTGTTCGCCGTAGTTTAGCGAAAGTCTTGTTTGCCGTTGGAGGAAATAAACTTTGGAGTCACCGTGAGTTTTGTGTGTCTGGTGGATTTGGGGAGAGGCGTGATTTGTCTCCATTAAAGTGGCCCAGAGGTGAAATGAGAGCTAGGTGCCGAGAGTGGGATTAGGCATCGCATCGACTTAGCCAATTTTGGGGGTGACATAAAGTTGTTCCTGTGTGTGGCGCATTGAATTTATCTAATTCATATTCAACTGAGATTCCTTGGTCTAAAAGAAATAGACGCAAGGAATTCATAAATTAGATAGGTTCCCTCATGTGTCCATGCTGCTGCTGCTATTGAAGCACGGCCTATGGGACGTCTGCACTGGACGGCGTTTTTCAGCCAAAAGAGTGTGTTTGGCAGCTTACGCAATTTCTGCTGTCCGGAAAGGAGGTCCGGTGTGAATAGGATAAGCCATCCTGATTGGGTGAAATTATGCGTCGAATTAAATTGCGCGCCAAACCAAAATACGAAATTTTCTTCCACTACAAGTCCTGTTTACCAACCCCTCCGTTCGTGCAGGATATGACACAAGGTCAATTTTTAAGTGGAGTTTAACAGGTTTCAATTCAGAGTTTTCCTTCTCCTAGACTAGTTACCTCACCAAGGCTGAAGAACCTAGTCTGTCCTACTATTTACCCCTAGCTGGAGGGAGAATAGTTGGATTCATACCTTTCCCAAGGGTATTAGTGCTACGTGAAATGCAATCAGTCTCGTCCAGGATTTGAACTCGAGTCGCCGTGTCCATTTCCTACGACGATAACCATTATACCACGGGCACTTCCAAATTACGCCACGGGCACCCCAACTTTTAGTAATTCATAAGTGAGGTCGGGAGGCGGCCTAATAATAATTTCCTTCACTGTTTTAGCGAGAGGAGCAGGCATAGCACAAAACAATCAAGTTAATTGCCGTTCCGGGAGAATTTCATGCACTTTGAAAAAGGCATCGACCTGCACGAACCATAATATTGCATCATCTGGGTAAGTTTTTTTCTTTCTTTAGGAAGGAAGTAAAATAAATTAACACTGACCTGTATTATCCACAAAAAAAAAAAAAGGAAAAAGGAGTCCTCTGAAAAAAATATGAATCCATAGCGCAAGCTCCTATATCAGGCTGAATATTGCATTACGGAGTTCCCACAACTGACCGTGGTGGACAGTTTGAATCCCACCTATTCCAGGAACTTTCCAGGATTTTAAGGATCAAACGTACGTGAACAACAAGCTATCAACCTGCTTCTAACGGGATGATAGAAAACTTCCATTGCCAATTGAAAGCCACATTGCGTGCCTATCCTGACCAATAGTAATAGAGCGAATATGTACCTGTTGTCCTTTTTGGCTGTCTCGCAGTTATCAAAGAGGAGGTAGAATATTCTCCAACCGAATTTGTCTATAGAGTACCTCTATCATTACCGAGTCAAATGCTGAAACCGATAGATTTATTGGCAACAGATCCAGTTTTGTACACTATCAGACTACAAGCTTATTTTGGTAAGTTTCCACCAATGCACCCTTGGGAAGAGACCATAAAATCATTGGTCCCAAAAGTCATTTCTTCATGGACTCACGTTTTTCTGAGAATGGACGCTGTGAAAGCCCCTATCAATCCACTTTATACCGGTCCTTATCACGTGCTTTCACGCACTGACAAACTTTTCACCCTTGATATTAGTGGAAAAATAGAGACTGTATCTATTGACAGGGTGACAAAAGGCTTTCTTGACAATAACACACAAGAGCCACATAACCCCTCTACATACATACATGTGTTGGGAATTTGTTGACTCAAACCCTTAAAATCAAAGGAGACATACCTTTTTCTTTCTGGAAAGCGCAGTTAGTCATTTAGACATGAGATAACTTCCAATCAAATAACGAAGCAACACATCAGGACTGCTATCAACAAACGAAGTGTTTCATTTATTTTATAACAACAACTAAAAAAACAAAAGTCTAAGGGCAGGTAACTCACCCCTACAGAAATGGTTTCGGGCAGATAACCTCTGGCTCCACTGTTATTCCTGACTAAAGTTAAGTTCAACACTCCTCCTCACTTGCAGTTAGACTTGTTCAATAATTTCTCTAACATATAACATTTCTCTGAGCTTCACAAATCGTAAGCTCAGAAGTGCTTTTGTCAACATATCAGCAACCATGTTCTGGCTTTCACAATATTCAAGTTGAATAGCTTTCTTTTCAACTTGTTCACGGATGTAATGGAACTTAATATCTATGTTTTGCTCGTTCATGATATTGTGGATTTATCACCATGCATATTGTGGATTGGTCATCCTCATATATGAGTGTTGATTTAATTGAGGCTTCATTGAGATCCTTTTGGAGACGTTGCATCCATACAGCTTCTTATGCTGCACTTTCCAATGCCATGTATTCTGCTTCAGCAGTAGATAATGCCACACATGATTGTTTTTTCCTTCTCCAACTGACAACAACTCCACTCAATTTAAATACGTTGCCTGAAGTTGACCCGCGGTCATCCAAATCACCAGCCCAGTCTGCATCAGAATATCCAATGAAATCCGTCACCTTTTCCTTGTCATACAGCAAACCATAGTTCCGTGTGTTTAATGGACTTCCAGTGTTCCATAGTCGGCTTGGAACAAAATCTGGCTACATTACTGACAGCATAGGCAATATCGGGTCTGGTTCTTGTTGAAAGATATAGTAGACTATCGACTGCCGACTGATACAATTCTTGATTAAATATCTTGCGGTCCTCAGTGGCTTTGGTTAGCTTTGAACCAGTATCAGTTGGTGTTGCTGTAGGTTTGGAATTTTCCATTTGAAATCTTTTCAAGACTTCTGCTGTATATGCTGGTTGTCCGATCCAGATCTTTCCTGGCCCTCGATAAGCAATTTTGACACCCAAGAAGTAATGGAGTTTTCCCATATCCTTGATGTCAACACTTTCTGAGATGCTTTTAATAAATTCTTGGATGCGTGTCGAAGACTTACTCGCCAGAATAATATCATCAACATAAACAGCTGCTATGAAGATCTCTCCTCCTGAAGTTAGTGTGTAGATACAAGGATTAATTTCTAACTGTTTGAAATACATCTTCTTCAGCTGACTGTTAAGGGCTTCATTCCAACATCTTGGCGACTGTTTCAAATCATATAGGCTTCGATTCAGTTTACAGACAAGATGCTCTTTGCCTTTGACTTCAAATCCTTCCGGCTGCTTCATATAGATGTCTTCATTTAACTCATCATTCAAAAATGCCGTGGTTATGTCCAACTGGTGTAGTTTGAGATCATGTTTAGCTGCCAATGCTATAACAGTTCGAACGGATTCGAACCTTACAACTGGACAAAAGGTCTCATTGTAGTCAACTCCATGTTTTTGAAGAAAACCTTGAGCTACGAGTCGAGCTTTGTGCTGTTTCATGTTTCCACCGCTATCATATTTTCTTTTGAACACCCACTTACTTCCAATAGCTTTTAATCCTCATGTTAATTCAGCAAGATCCCATACTTTATTAGTATTTAGTGAATTTATTTCACTTTCCATTGCTTTCATCCATTTCCTTTTCTCAGGACTGGAAAGTGCTTCTTTTACTGTTAATGGGTCATCCAACCTGTGAGTAATGTATACCCATTCACCATACTGATCTGGAGCTTTTCTAATCCCTGGGGATCTTCGGGATTCTGTGGCATCTCGTGAATTCTCATTATCATCACTGCTGATGTTTTCACATTCAACCTCCACTAAAGGTTGATTTCCATCTTCTTCTGTCCCTTGATCATTTATGGATACTGTTTCATTAAATGTGACATCTCTGCTATGGAAGACTTTCGATGTGTCTGTATCAAAGAGTCCATACCCTTTAACACTAATGCCATATCCAAGGAAGATGCTCTTCTTTGCTTTAGGATCCATTTTAGATCTTTCATCCTTTGGTATATGAGCATAAGCACTACATTCAAAAATGTGCAAATGATTAACATTTGGTTTGTAGCCTTTCCATACTTCATATGGTGTCATTCCTTTTACGGCAGTTGTTGGGCTTCGGTTTCGGACATATGAAGCTGTCGACAGGGCCTCTGCCCAAAATTTCTTAGGTAGCTTCGAATCTGACAACATTGCTCGTACAGTTTCCACCAACGTCCGATTTATTCTTTCAGCTACTCCATTTTGCTCTGATATTTTAGGAACAGTGCGCTCATGGCGAATACCATTCCTTTTTAAGTAATCTTCAAACTCTTTTGAAGTGTATTCACCACCATTATCAGAGCGCAGTGTCTTAATTTTTTCACCACTGGATTTTGCCGCGACCTGCTCACAAACATAAACAGATCGAATTACTCGCTTGCCCTAGAAAAATTACATCTGGGTACGGCCGGAAATGACTAAGCTCTTTTTCGACCCTGACCTGCCGTTACAGCTAAGAAAAGAGAATAAAATAAATTTAACAATATTTACAAAACATTTCTGCCAGGAATAACTATAAAAATGGAAGTAATTATCTTCGGTAGCCTATATTAGGCTAAAGAAGGACTTTATTTTTACGCCCATTTTTTATAGAACTTTCTATTTACGCGGCACGGCAGAGTGGCATAGCATTCCCTTAATGTCAACCAGCCTTTTTCCACTTTCAGCGGCACGTTCTATGCGAAGCTCATTCAATGTCGATCCTACGTCTAATGGTTGCATTCACCTTACCACTCAGGCTGTCCAACTTCTAGTGGTAGATTCACCTTTCCCATCATATTGATATGCACAAAAGGTCCTTTTAAGGACCATTAGAGGTTTCCTTCTGCCGGTTGGAGCATCTCTGACGGTCTTTATTGACCAGTCGAAGTAGACGGCTCGGAGGCAAACACGAAGAGGACTCTAAGACCACCCGGTCTTAACCATTTGGTCGATTTCCCCTCGTCCGTTTGGCAGCGCAGCGCTAAAGGCACGAGTTAGCCTTTAGATACCACTTCGCTATCTGCGCAGCGCTAAGATAATGCCAATCTTAGCCGCGGCCTCCTGGCCTTTTTGCTCGACAGTATGGAGCTTTGGTACCGTAAAGCCTTAGCTACCGTATCGATACGTCCGAACAGCTTCGGTGCGGCACAGCCATAGCTGCAGTCTCCGAATCGTCCGCACAGCTTTGGCACGGCAAAGCCATAGCTAACGTCATCAATACGCCCTCACAGCTTTGGCACGGCAAAGCCATAGCTACCGTCATCGATACGTCCGCATAGCTTTGACACGGCAAAGCCACAGCTACCGTCTCTGATACGTCCGCACAGTTAGGAGCACGACAAAGCCCGAGCTTCACCGATTCGCTCGCTCGACATCGTACGTACTAAGGCCTGGCAAACCTTAGGCACGGTTTCCCCGTCCGTTCACTTGGTCCGCAGAACTAAGAAGTCGTTCTGTATTGATCTCTTGGGAGCAGAATGAAGAAGCGGTTCACTGAATATTGGTATCCTATCCTGTGTCTCGGTGTGTGCATTCAGCTATTTTTAACTCTAACTCAATCCACGAGTATATTTTGGGAAATAAAAAGGAAAGAAAATTAAAAGAATATATTTCATAGATCAAAATGTTTGTTTCCAGGATGTTGTTGATATATGTCTTCAGGCTTCATAATGAAAAGGTTTCTCTCCAGTGTGTACGGACATGTGACGTTTTAGAGCATAATTCTGTGAAAATTTCGCTCCACAGGTTTTACAATGAAAAGGTTTCTCTCCAGTGTGTATTGATATGTGTGTTTTGAGATGTGAATTCTGGGAAAATCTAGCATCACAGATTTCACAATGAAAAGGTTTCTCTCCGGTGTGTACTGATATGTGTGTTTTGAGATGTGAATTCTGGGAAAATTTAGCATCACAGATTTCACAATGAAAAGGTTTCTCTCCAGTGTGTATTGATACGTGTGTTTTAAGATGTGAATTCTGAGAAAATTTAGCATCACAGATTTCACAATTAAAAGGTTTCTCTCCAGTGTGTGTGGACATGTGACGCTTTAGATCGGAATTCCGTGAAAATTTAGCTCCACAGATTTCACAATAGAAATGTTTCTCGCCAGTGTGCGTTAACATGTGAGTTTTGAGACTAGAATTCCAAGAAAATTTAAACCCACAGATATCACAATGAAAAGGCTTCTCCCTAGTGTGTGTTGACATATGATTTTTGAGATGTAAATTCATAGAAAATTTAGCTCCACAGATTTCACAATGAAAACGTTTCTCTCCAGTGTGTGTTAACATGTGAGATTTGAGACCGAAATTCCCAGAAAATCTGGATCCACAGATTTCACAAAAGAAAGGTTTCTCGCCAGTGTGTGTTAACATGTGAGTTTTGAGACTGGAATTCCAAGAAAATTTCACCCCACATATTTCACAACGAAAAGGTTTCTCTCCTGTGTGAGTTGACATGTGTCTTTTGACACTGGAATTGTGGGAAAATCTAGCTCCACAGATTTCACAATGGTAAGGTTTCTCTCCAGTGTGTGTTAACATGTGTCTTTTTAGATCATATTTCATAGAAAATCTAGCTCCGCAGATGTCACAGTGAAAACGTTTCTCCCCAGTGTGTATTAACATGTGATATTTGAGACTAAAATTCTCAGAAAATCTATCTGCACAGATTACACAATGAAAAGGTTTCT
Organism: Sepioteuthis lessoniana; assembly: GCA_963585895.1. Classification (NCBI taxonomy): domain Eukaryota; kingdom Metazoa; phylum Mollusca; class Cephalopoda; order Myopsida; family Loliginidae; genus Sepioteuthis; species Sepioteuthis lessoniana. The sequence goes on along the minus strand of OY757908.1, from coordinate 32,333,562 downwards.
CCTCATTGTGTGTTGAAATGTGTTGTTTTAGGTATGCATTTTTTGAAAATTTAGCTCCACAGATTTTACAAGAAAAAGGTTTCTCTCTAGTGTGTACTGACATGTGTCTTTTAAGAGTAAAATTTTGGGAAAATCTAACTCCACAGATTTTAGAATCAAAATGTTTGTTTCCAGTGTGGGTTGATATATGTGTATTGAGACTGGAAGAATCAGAAAATTTAACTCCACATGTTGCACAATAAAAATGTTTCTCTTCAGTGTGAGTTGACATGTGTCTTTTGGCACTCGAATTCTGGGAAAATTTTGCTCCACAGATTTCACAACGAAAGGGTTTATCTCCAGTGTGCGTTAATATGTGAGATTTGAGACTGTAATTCCGGGAAAATCTAGCTCCACAGACGTCACAGTGAAAACGTTTCTCTCCAGTGTGTATTGACATGTGATATTTGAGACTGAAATCCTCAAAAAATCCATCTGCACAAATTACACAATGAAAAGTTTTCTCTTCAGTGTGTGTTGACATGGGTTGTTTTAGATATCCATTCTTTAAAACTTTTGCCCCACAGATTTTACAAGGAAAAGGTTTTTCTCCAGTGCATGTTAATATGTGAGTTTTGAGACAGTGATTTCGGGAAAATCTAGCTCCACAGATTTCACAGTTTCTCTCTTGTGTGTGTTGTCATGTGAGTTTTGAGATCAGAATTCATAGAAAATCTAGATCCACAGACTTTACAATGAAAAGGTTTCTCTCTAGTGTGAGTTAACATGTGATATTTGAGACAGTAATTCTTTTAAAAAATTTAGGTTCACAGATTTCAAAATGAAAAGTTTTCTCTCCAGTATGTGTTTATATGTATGTTTTCAGATGTGTATTATGTGAAAATTTAGCTCTAATCACTTCACAACGTAAACGTTTCTCTTCAGTGTGTGTTGGCATATGTTGTTTTAAACAAGAATCTGGAAAACTGTTGAATCACAGATTTCACCAATTAAAGGTTTCTTTCCAGATTTCATTGTGTAATAATCTCTTTCTTTTTAATGAATGCTCATCATGATCCAAACTACAAATGAAAAAAAAAATGGAATAAAAATAGAGTTACATAAGAAATCTACTATTCACATTTAAAACAGACTTTATATAGCGTTTTATTTTGTAAGCAATCAAAAATCATGAAGACATTTAGACACAAAGGAAGGCATGTAGAAAAATGGATTGACTAGTGTTCAAATCTAATGGAAAGATTATATAGACTTTTATTTTATAAGGAATCAAAGAGTAAGTAAGCTTCTAGACATGAATGAATATGGATAGAAAGTATGATAATCTACAATTTTATATTCATGCAGAGATTATATAGTAATCCAAACTTCTTTTATTCAGCAGAAATAATCCATAGTTTTTATGTAAATTGTCGTGAAGTAAAAATTATTATTCAGACAGATGATATTTTATTTATTTTCTTAATTTTATTTATTCCGTATTTTTATATTAAACAAATTCCTAATCACCTTTATTGAGTAGAAGACGCTTATCAATGGATGTTTTTATTTTTAAAAAAAGACAATATTCACCATGAATATTTTCTCTTTTTTAATAACTATTTAGCCTGGTTTCTTGTTAGATAGTTTTAGCTGGAGAAGTTGGTTTGTTAGTAGCGAGGAAAAGTTTGTTGTTAGCGAGGAAGATGGTGTAACGCGTGTGTGTGTTTATGTTGTGTTGTTTCCTCGCTGAGTGTTGTTAGTCCCCTCGCTAGGTTGTGAGAAATAAAAGGTAGAATGATGAAGAAGTAAGATGGCGATAGTCGAAATATATTTTTATGAATAGGTTTTTATTTGCAGCATGGAATATTGAGTTTGCTTTTGGTGCTGCAAGATTCGTGGAGAAGTTATGCTTATTGAGATGGAATTGAGTTATGAGAAGTTGAGATGGTTGAGATGGCAGCGTGTGTCGTCGGACGTGTGAGGGATTGTGTTTTGGAGTCACCATGGTTTTTGTGTGTCTGGTATTTGGGGAGAGTATGCGTTATCTCCATTAAGGTGGACCAGAAGTGAATTGAGAGCTAGCGTGTCGAGAGCGGGATTACGCTCAGATCGACATAGCCAATTTTGAGATGACATAAAGTTGTGCCTGTGCGAGGCATGTTGAATGCATCTAATTTATATTCAACTCGGATTCCTTGTAAGGAATCTATAATTTAGATGGGTTCCCTCGTGTATCCATGTTGCTGCTGCTGCTATTTTAGAGCCACAGTGAGATGTCTGCACTGGGCGGCGTTGTCCAGCTAAAAAGCATCGCTATTGAAGAACGGCCAATGGGACGTCTGCACTGGTTAGCGTTCTCCAGCCAAAGAAGACGTGTTTGGCAGCTTACCCGATTTTCTGGCCGGAAATGAAAGTCCGGGCTGAATAGGATAGGTCATCCTGATTAGGTGAAATTAAGTGTCGAATTAAATTGCGCGCCAAACTAAAATACGAAATTTTTCTCTTCTCTACAACTGTATTTTCAGATTAACCAACCGGTATGTCCTCTAAAAGGGCATAAAATAAGTAAGACAACCATGTATTAAGATAGAAAAAAGTTATATATTACAGTAAAACAAGAAATACAATGACGTCAGTGTAACTCTTGCTACCAAATCCCTGAGTGGATTACAGTGACATATTTTATCCTTATTGGAAGAGTTCACTGTGTTTCGAAAATAGGGATGATACCACAACACCAATGAAAATTAGTAAAGAAAATACCAACAAAAGCAAAATTGTGCGTCATTTTGCTGTTTTTGAAAATATCATCTTCCATGAAATTATCTCTTAAAAAAATTAAAACTCATTCAGTTGCACCTTCATTGCGTGAGTCACATTAACAAAATGATTGACGATGTGTAGGCGAATTAAAAGACAAGAAGAAAAAGAAACATGTTGTCTTTAGTGTTTCCGGAAAAATATGTTTTAAAAGAAACATCATCTTTCATTCCTTTAAATATAAAAAATTCAATAAAATCTCATACTGACTTGATTTAAAGGAATTTACTTTTAGTAAATCTGCTTTTTTGTACATACCGATTAAAAAAAATGTTTAAAAACATTAATAAAAAAAATCGACTCTGTTCACGAAATATTTCCCTAATATTCCCTTTAAGATTAAATATTGGTTTTTCCCCTTTTAAACAAATTGACAAAAAAGAAGAAAGTATAACGTTTTCTTTATGATTTTTATCACGAAAAAAAAATCTGATTACTGTTCAAATTTTGCAACGTTCTTTCAGTATGGAATTCTTTGTGTTTAGAAATGTTTAGAATATTTCTCTTACCTTTGAATCTTTAAATCATTCGGAAGTTTCTAAAATTTTCATTAAACAACCTACAAATTCAATGTGATTTCTGACTTTTTACAGCCAAGAGAACAAACAAGTCTAAAAACCGGTGTGTATGATGAATTCGTTCCCTGCTTCCAAAATCCGATACATCTTTTCTATAGAACAATATTCTTATCTGTATGGGGAATGTAAATATCACTTTTAGCTTTTGTTTTTCTACATTACTGCAGACATTAGAAGTAAGAAAATAAATGTAAAAGAAAGTCTTTACATACACTTTCATTAAGTTTCTCATTCACTTGTAAAATCAACATGTATTTAACTAACATCTGCAGCAATCGAATCTCTGCTATTGCGTCAACTGTCTGTTTTGTCTCTGCTTATTTTTGTTTCAATTGCTGACTCACTGAAAAGGGGGTAATTATGTCAGCTTCCTTAACTAAGCCGGTTTGGAAATGTTGGGGTTAAAAGTAAAAATGTATTTTTTAATCAATAAAGCAAGACTTTCTTGTTGTCATTATTCCAGATGTTTACGACTACTTTTAGCTTTCTCATATAGGGACAAATAAGAAGAGGGTGGGAAATTGTGAGCTCATCATATTATATATTACTTATAAATTCGATACAAACAATAATGAGATTTAAGAATCGAATAATATTTATTGAAAAATAGACTTCAGAGAGATAACTTAGAAACTGAAATTCGGTCATAATTTTAAGTATTGCAAATTTGAAAACAATTTTTTTATAAATTATAATCAGCATTATTTCAATTTGCATCTTTTTATTTCAAGGCTCAAGCCCTGCTGGTCTATGCAGGTCATCGGCTCACTTAGTGCAATGTTAGCCTGATGAGCCTAGGTAGATATGATTTCAAACCAGATATGGATTCCAGATTATAGCTTAAAATTGGACTACTGGTCCAGTGCCATACAAGGCTTATCAATTACGTCATCAGCCACCCTAAGGTGGCTTAGCCGAAGCCATGAGCCATTCAGGCTCAAATCTGTCCTTGACCTTGAATAGTGGGAGATACTTCTCCTGGGCTGGAGCCCACTGGCAGAGTTGATTTTTGTTTACTTCCAGTTGTGTTTATTTAGTGTCTACCACCACTAAATTGCTGGGCCGACTGAAGTATTTCTGTACACAGGATGTTCCTTTATTAAATATGAGTAATAATGAAATATTTCATTATACATTGAAGAGGAATTTTTAATATAATGTATTTTATCTAGTGGTTAGGAATTTGTTTCCGAAAGTCCAGCAGAATTCATAGCATTCGAAAAATAGTTTGTGTCTTCGTGATAGAAGTTCTCTCATGATGTATGTGTAGGTCCAAAGTTTTTGTTATCTGACATCATAGATGACTCAGCGTTTTCTCTAAACCAAAAATTTTAGCAACAACTGAATTATGGTTTGTTTGTTAGCTGGTTGGTTGTTTTGTTTTAGGGCGTATCAACCCTTTTCGGGTCATTTTACACTGAATCAAACCATTTTGACAAAAGTTTGGTTTGGTTTGGTTTGGTTTGGTTTAGTTTGATTTCATGACACATAAACCATTGTAGGTTATTCAATGCCAAATCAACTCCCATACACTTAACAGTTCTATTTTAAACAATTCCGTTTAGCATAATTACAGATTTTGGTTACACACATACAGTTCTATTTCAAACAATTCAGCTAAGTATAAGTACACAGTTTAAATATTAAAACAGTTCTATTTCAAACAGTTCTGTTTAGCATAAGTAGACAGTTGAATATAAAAAACGGTTCTATTTCAAGCAACTAGATTTAGCATAAGTACAGAGTTTAAATATTGTTGTGGCTTTGTTTTGAAATAACCATAACAAATATAAAAACAGTTCTATTTCAAACAATTCAGTTGAGCATGAATTCACAGTGTAAGTTCTATTTGACTCATAAATAGGACCCTATCAGGTGCTACCACTCTAGGCCAGAGTGGACCTGGGAACGATGTCAATAAAGGGGTGGTCCATATTCCTCAAAGCTCCAGCATTAAGGAAACCTCAACGTTAGATTGTTTAGTGTCATAATCTGCCAAAACATTCAATGTTATATGCAGGGAAATTTTCTTTGAATTACTAAATGAAGAAAAGAATGATTTTTATAAGCTTACCAATGACTACATAATTACATAGAACAATATTTGGAGTTGTATCATTCGGACATAAGAGAGAACCACTATTAATCCCCAAGAAATAGCTGTTTATTTCGGGTATTTCTTCCACATTATCTCTTCCAGAAATGAAATATTTTCAAATATTGCATTTAATTATCTTAAAAACTGCTTAACAACAATAACTTGCTAAGTAAAGTGTTACAGGAAGAAATTCTCTACATTTATTAACCTCATCTTCTTTAACATCAATTCTAAATTAATACACATCTAACTTTTGCTGATCTGTCACTTCATCCCAGTTTGGTTCTTTCAATACTTGATCAGTTCTAGAATGCATTGGTTTTATGATGCAAAGAAGTGAAGGTATCTTTCTTAATTTGCCATTTCTTCCAGAATGCTTTTCCAACATTCTGACCAGTCACAGAATATAAAAAGAAATCTAAGATTTTCTTCATTTACACTGAGTGGGTTATAGTATTTATTTCTAAGTCTACAACCTTTATATGGTGTTTTTACATTCATTATTGTTAACAAAATATAAAATTTGTTTATATATTCTGTAACTTTTGCAAAATTTGGCAAACATTTCTGTTTTCCTAATGTTAATAATCCCTGGATAGTGTATTTGTTCAAAAATTGCAGAACTAAATAAACATTTTGCCTTTCAAGATTAATAGAAGAAAATGCATTTGAAGTCAATTCATAACAATATTCCAAAACTGACTAAGGACATAGGGCATGAATTTTCTGTTAGGTACGAAATAGGGCACAATGGATACTATCTACTTCATGATTTCCATAATAAAAAGATTATCGGAACAGCATTCATTTACTTGCATCTTTCTGACCGAACCAATTGTTTCTAATGCATTTTAATATATCAACTCAATCAAATAAGAAGAAATAAGGTGTAGACTTCATTATTGGGTGTGGATATACAATGGAAAGCTTTAGGAGACTTTTATTTATAGCATTATTATCTGTTATGATTGATAATAGTTGAAAACCTATCTCCTCTAAACTAATTACTATACTTTTAACAATGTCAAATAAATTTAAGATATTTACTTGGCATAATGTGCACAACATCCTTATATTGTGAAAATACACCACAAAGCATAGCATAAGGTTTTCTGTAAAGGTTTTTATCTGATCCCCTTGGAAAATCTTTTGACATTCAGAGGATTTTGTTGGAAAAGAAAAAGATGGAAATCACTTGATGTAAAGTCTGGTGAATGTGATGGATGGAAAAGAAGAGACTCAACTAAATCCAATATTTTTGTGTAGGCGACGGAGATCTTGTTGTATCCAAGAAAATCAACAATGCTGATGTATAAAATATAATCTGCTTTTTTTCTTTTCTTTTTATTTCTCAAAATATACTTGTGGGTAGAGTTAAAGAGATTTGCAAATGGCTGAATGCACACACAGAGACACAGGGTGAGATACTAATCTTCAGTGACCAACCGCTTCTTCGTTCTGCTTCCAACAGACCAGTACATGACGACTTCAAAACATTTAATAATCTTACACGTTTTTTTTTTGTCTTTTTGTACAAGGCTTCCCAAAGCACTCAACCATCTTCAAGTTTTGTTTGCTTTTTGATTTTAGTGAGTCTGTTTCTACACGTTTCTCATCTTTTCGTGTAGGGCTTCTCATCTTTAAGTTCAGCTATTATGCATTTGAAACATCGTAGGCCAGAATAATATGAATGAAGATGTCTTTTTTGTTTTCTCTTTTTCTTCCTTTATTATCAATAAAAGTCTTCGATAAAAATTGAACTTGGATTTCTTCCCTTGTTTCTTTTTATTTTCGTGTGTAATTTTAAAAAGTGTTTCATAAATTTAAAAAAAGCTACAATCCCTCATTATCGGCTACCTCGCTTAATCTTAATGCATCGTCACATTCAAATGAACAAGCCGTTATTTTTGCTGATCATGCTGGCAACTATATTTGATCCAGTGATTTTCGGGCTTCATACTTATTTGTAAATGGTAAAAATTGGTAATAAATAATATGACGAGCTGACAATTTCTCACCCTCTTTTTATTCTTCCCTATATCAGGAATCTAAATTTAGTCGCAAACACAGACAACGCTAACAGCATAGTCTTTCTTTGTTGATGAACAAATACTTTTTTCTTTCACCTTGACATTTCCATTCAAGCTCAGTCGAGACCACTGAAAAAGAAGGCCAAAACAGTGGTTGGAGGAAAACATGTGACATCATCATCTTGAGTCCTCCAACTTTCAAGAAGCGTGTCGTTTGTCTATTAGATTTTTAAGGCGGTGTTTTAAAATTGTTCATCTATTTCTTTTTTTGTAAATATTAAATTACTTTATAAGCAAAATCAATACCTTACGAATGTGTGATATCAAATCAGAAAGGAAATTATAAAAATGGCGCGAAATTTTATGTATTTTCTTTTCTTAAAGATAAAGAATTATCTGATATTTGGCTTCATACAATATAAAGAGATAATTGTTCACCCATTAAATTCTGCAGAGTGAGTATTTTTTTGTCAAAGAAAATAAGTAAATTTAATTGAAACTTTAATAATTAAGTTAATTTCATGTCTTTGTAATTCAAAACATAAAAAAAAATCTAGCTAGAAATTTAAGATATATTCATTCATTGTCAAAAGACAAGCCCCTACGTTTGATGAAGGAAGGAAGAGTTGTAACGTAGTTATGTTAGTTCCTCGCTAGGTTGTTGTAAATTAAGGAGATAGAACGAGATATCGAAAAGTTTTTATGAAGGTTTTGTAGCAGCCACAGATCTATTTCCTTTCGCGAATCAATGCCCCTGTTAAGAGAGTCGGTCACTCACTGACCAATAAACTGGCAAAGCGCATTAATTCCTTCTCCCTCTCAGGAACTATTTTTCTAGTTCCTTTTTTGTAGAACGGACAAAGTCAGAGAGTCCTGAGCTAGCAGAAGAAACACATCTCTCTCACATGACTGCTACTGATTCCACTTGGAACCCTTTGCTCGCTGCTAGCTTCAAACACGCTTCCTACAAACCATGTACCAATATACTGACCAGCGACGTAAAAGAGACACTTTCTCAGTCTCATTCCTTTACGCCTGCAACTAAAATAAACCTTTCTTTGTTGTGTTGTTAAAAAGAAGTTTCGTAATTCATTTGTGTTGCCTAAAATATATAGTGTTAGAGAAATATAACCATTTCTCGAAACACTTAAGTTTAATGGCAGCCAGAATAAAGGGTACCTTTATGCTGCAAGTCTCGTAGGAAGGAAGGAAGGAAGGAAGGAAGGAAGGAGATAGTTATTGAGTTGAGAAGGAATTATAGCAGCTAAATGCCAGAGCGGAATGTGCGTCACTACAGTCAAGGCAATGCTGAATGTCTAAGCGCAAAACGCGTCGATGTAGACGTAGCCAAAGTTTTGTTTGCTGTTTAAGGACAGGAATGATATAGTCGGCCATAAATGTGTGGTCCTGGTTGCTGTAGAAGAGAGGCATGAAGTCTCCAGAGAAAATTGCCCAGGAATAAGGTAGCTGGATGTCTGAGCGTAATTGCGCGTCGCTGTAGACATAGCAAAAGTTAGAGGCGACATAAAGACGTTTCTGTGTGTGGCGGATTACGTGCATCTAATTCCTGTTCAACTGGGAACCCTCGGTCTAAGAGAGTAGACTCAAAACGTCCATAAATTAGACGGCTTTCCTCATGGTGTTGTGATTCTGCTGCAATGAAAGGAGAGGACAGAAGGTGTGTCTGTCCTGCTCAAATGTGGCTGAGGAAGAGGTTGTTTGGCGGGCATTCATCATTTTTATTTTGTCCGGGAAAATGATCCGGGATGAATGAGATATGTCATCCTCATTGGGTGAAAATATGCGACGACCATACAGTCAAACTAATTTACGCGCCAAAAAAAACGAAGTTCTTTCTGCTACAATACATCACCTCTAATATATTCCATAGAATATCTTGGAGCTTTTAAAAGACTGTTAGCCCCCCCCCCAAAAAAAAAATTTCGCCCAAGCTCAAAACTGTCATCCATGGCTTCTTCACTGGAAGATGTCAGTGGAAAAATATCAGATGTCGAGGAAGCAACATATGAAGAATCTTGTTGCTGCCTGTCTCTGCTTCCACTGAATTCTTTTGTATTTTTAACCGCATCTTCTTTGTCAATAGGTCCCAGCTGGAAACTGCCTTTTGGTCCTATTTTCTGTCACTGATCTTTTAAATATTCCCTCTCTTCAATGTTTAAACTGTAGTAAATCTTTTAAATCACCGAAGTAACATTACAAAACTCTAATTTTCAATATTTAAACTCCTTTCCTCAAAGAACGGTAACAATATGGAAAAATATTTTGTGTCGTTATTTATCTTGTTAAACCCCAATAATTACTACCAGTGCACTACTCCAGTTCAGAAATCGACCTGCCTTAATTACACAGCATCAGAGAATTAATTGTTTCAGATGTTAGTTAAATATTTGTTAGTTTTATGATTCAATGAGAGACTGGATGAATGAAAAACTCGTTTTAATACGACAAAAGGTAAAGACTGTTTTACTTTCTTACTTTCATTCTTTTGTCTGAAGTAATGAAGAAAAAAAGATCTGAAATTGATATTAACATTCCAATTCCTGATAAGAGGTAATTTACTAAGCTTTTTTTTGCTTAGATGTAGCACAAGGCCGCATGAATTGGGCACCCAGTGAGAATCGAACTCATTCGTGTAGGTTTGCTAGTCTACCTTGCTAACCATTACACCACCCGAGGTAAACAAGATGTATCAGATCTTGGATAAGCAGAGAACGATTTCTTCATACACACCGGTTCCTAGACTTGTAGGTTCTTTTGGCTGTTAGTGTTAGAGGTCAGAAATTAGGTTATGTTAAAAACACTGGAGAGAAACCATTTCAATGTGAAATATGCAGATCTAAATTTTCTATGAATTCCAGTCTCAAAACACATATGATGACACACACTGGAGAAAAATCTTTTCATTGTGAAATTTGTGGAGGTAAATTTTCCCAGAATTCCACTCTGAAAAAACATATGTCAACCCACACTGGAGAAAAACCTTTTCATTGTAAAATCTGTGGAGCTAAATTTTCCAATGAAAGACATGTCAACATCCACTTGAGAGAAGCCTTTTCATTTTGAATTTTTTAGTGCAAATTTTCCCTGATTGTTTGTTTGGGTTTTATTGCATATTAACCTTTGTAGGTTATTAAATGCCAAATCAATTTCTAAACGAATTAACAGTTAAATTTCAAATAATTTAGTATAGTGTAAGTACAGCTTAATTGTCAAAAACATTTTTATTTCAAGTTATGCAGTTCGGTCAAACAGTTCTATTTCAAGCAATTCATTTTAGTATACATAAACAGTTCTATTTCAAACACTTGTTTAGCATAAGTACAGTTTCAATGTCAAAAAAGTGCTATTTCAAGCAATTCATTTTAGTATACATAAACAGTTCTATTTCAAACACTTGTTTAGCATAAGTACAGTTTCAATGTCAAAAAAGTTCTATTTCAAGCAATTCATTTTAGTATACATAAACAGTTCTATTTCAAACACTTGTTTAGCATAAGTACAGTTTCAATGTCAAAAAAGTTCTATTTCAAGCAATTCATTTTAGTATACATAAACAGTTCTATTTCAAACACTTGTTTAGCATAAGTACAGTTTCAATGTCAAAAAAGTTCTATTTCAAGCAATTCATTTTAGTATACATAAACAGTTCTATTTCAAACAATTCAGTTTAGCATGAGTATGTAATTTAGATATCGAAACTGTTTTATTTCAATCAATTCAGTTTAATATAAATACACAGTTTAGATGTCAAAACAGTTCTATTTCAGCTAATTCAGTTTAGCAAAAGCACACAGTTTAGTTGTATTTGACTCAAAAATAAGACAATATAAGGTACTACCTCTCAAGATCTCTTTAAGATCTGCTAACATTTTGACTTCAGCTAGTTTTGTACTGCTCAGGCTTTTCTCTACCTCTCAACTCTGGGTAGCATGGAACTAGGCCAGTGCACAGAGTGGCGTAACGTCCTGTAGCTCTTCTGGTGGTCTCCTGCCTTGGTTCAAAATCTTTCCCTGGTTGAATGATCTTTCCAAATGCCCACACAATTCACATGGTCACTCCTCCAGCCTATGCATTGCACATGGACACACTTTTAGATTGTACAATGAAAGATGAACACGATGTGATGGCTTCATTTCTAGGCATTTTCTCATATTTACTGTTTGCTTCTCTTTGTTCAATCCAATTTTTTAGTAAAGATTCTACTTGATATGGTACGTGTCTTGGTTTCTGAGCTATTGATTGTATTCCAGCTTCCATTTAGAATATTACTTTGATGACTTTTCCTTTTTTTTGTGTTCTGTTATGTTTCCTATTCCTTCGAATAAATCTTTATATTCTCCAATTAATTCTCTTTTAGATTTAATTTAATTTATTTTGTTTATTTGTTTAATTCTCAGTTTGTTTATTTCTTCAATGTTTCCAATTGGCACTAATACCATCATACCTAGTTCTATCAGTGTATGTCTGCCTATCAAGGGGAGATAATCTATGTGTCCTCTCACGACAATTAATTTTGGTTTAATATCTTTGTTCGTGTTCCAAATAATCATTTCAGGTTTTATTTTCACTTTTTATATTGCTTTTGTTAACATTTCCCTGTCTTCAATTGTTTGAATGAATTGTTCCAGAATTCTGTCTTCTTTGTTTTCTCTAAATTCACAGGATTCAGTCTTTTCCTTAAATCTCATATCATATTCAGTAATAGTTTCCTTATTTTCTTGTCTCATTCTATGGAATAAATACCAAGTGTGATACTTCTTTTCTTTCGGTATGAAGTACTGATTTAATTTTCTTTTCACTTCTTCATAAGTCTCATTTCCTTTTTGTTCCGTGCTCGGTAAATATTTAACTATCAGCCTTATCTCTTTTCCACCGAATTTTTCTAAACAAATTATTTGGTCGTTACCGTCTGTGGCTCTTTGTAAATAAGGTTCATCTTCTAAGTTTTTGAGCCAGGTTTCCCACCTTTAACCAACGTTGGTCCTATTTGAGTCTATGGTGAAACGTTGTAATGTTACATTTTGACGTTGACAGACTGATTAGTTAGGGATTTCAAAACAGGATATTGTACCTGTGTAAACAAGGAATAGCGGAAATGGATCACTGTAATTGAGAACAGGAAGGAAATGTGTGGGCGTTGGGAATAATATATAATGACAAGAAGTTCACAAATCCATGGTGTTTAGTAGGGAAGAGGTCAACCGAGTTGACATAAGCCTCCAGTGGCAGCAGAGAAACGGTTCTGTATCAAACCTACCGTCAAAGAAACAAAGAAGTAAGGCCGTGAATATGTATCTCAGTGCTGATTCAATGATAGCAGTTGTAGAATGGTACCAAATAGACATTTGTACCACTACATCTATTCATAACCGTTTGTACCCCGACATGCGAATAGTCGCTACGTCTTAAGTGGTTGTCAGACCCTGTTGCAACCTCACTGTGAAAAAAGGTGATGAACATACTAAATTGGCCAGTCAGCTGGGGCTGTATAATACACCAACTGCTTGTCTGCAGACGGGTAAAACCCCACCAACAAGTGTCCTGGTTCCAGTAATGCTGGAGCTTTGGGGAATACGGAGTACCCCTTTATTGCCATCGCTCCCAGGTCCACTCTGGCCCGGAGTAGTAGCATCTGATAAGGCTTCTATTTATGGGGTAAATAGAACTAAATCATGGTTTCTTGAGTTTAATGATTTCTGTATTTAAACTGTGTACTCATACAAAACTGAATTGTCTGATATAAAACTGTTTTGATATTTAACTATGTGTATTTCCCAGTCGGCTCGGACTGTAGAATACACCGACTGCAGAAGAGTAAGAATCACCCCAATGAGTGTTCTGGATATGACAAAAACAATCAGAGGGTGAGGTTCCAGTGATGCTTGGGCTTTGGGAAATGCAGAGCATCCCTTCATTGCCATTACTCCCAGGTCCACTCTGGACTAGAACGCTAGCACCTGATAGGGCCCTATATTATGGGTTAAATAGAACTAAACAGCATACTTATGGTAAACTGGTTTTTTTTAAAAATCATAACTGTTTGACTAAACTGAATTGCTTAAAATAGAAATGTTTTTGACATTGAAACTGTGTACTTATATTTAAAATGCATACTAGTGCTAAAGTAAATTGTTTTCAAGGGAACTGTTTTTGACATTGAAACTATACTTACGCTGAACTGAATTGTTTCATTTAGAATTATTTTGACATTTAACTGTGTGTAAACAAAGTCTATAATTATACTAAGGTGAATTAGCTGAATTAGAACCGTTGGACTAAATTGAATAGCTTTAAATACAAATGTTTTTAATAAACTGTGTACTCATGCTTAACTGAACTGTTAGAAATAGAACTGATTATTTATATAAAAATAGATTTGGCATTAAATAACCTTCAAAAGGTTGATATGCCATAAACCCAACCAACCAACCAACGAAATTCTGTCTTACTTCACTTACACATCAGTTTATTCGCTATTACACTTTTTAATGGAGTCATTTGGAGAAAGAAAGTGAGTATGAAAACTGAGTTGACCGTCTTAGCTGGACAAAGAGAAATGATAAATAGATGTTTCCTGTTTGCAATCTGTAACTATACGTAAATGATTTTGATATGTATATATATATATATATATGAGGTTGCTGGAAAATAATGATATGTATATATATATATATGAGGTTGCTGGAAAATAATTTTTACAGTTACATGTCTTTTGTTTACCTAAAGACACAAATACGACCTGTTTTTGAAATCCACAAACCAACTGGCTTGCCAAAGGTGAATATGCAATGTGAAAATTTTGGGTGTCATTACCAAAAACCGACTTTAGAACATTAAAACAAAAATCCACTGGACGTACCAAACAAAAGAGACACTTATTGCACAATTTACAAATGCTTTATTCTATAGAGTGGACAAAAACAGACAACAGCTAGTGGGCTGCAAGTCAGTCCCTATGCAGGAATTATTTCATTAACAAAACATAAGAGAAAAGCAACATATAAAACATTTGCAAAAATCACATATCTCTTACGTTCATAAAAAAAAAAACATAAAATCAAGGTAACATTAAAAATATTTGCAAAAATTACATGTATCTAACTTTCTTGTAAGCGGCTCCTTTTTTTTAATTTTTTTCTTTCTCTCCTTTTTTTCGATTTTGTCTGTGGAGAGAGTTTCTATTTTAGTCGGCGACGTCGTATTCTTTTTTCTTTCGTTTCTTTACTCTTTTCATTTTTCTCTCTTTTCTTTCTTGTTGTCAGTGAGGAATATTTGTTGTTTAGTTCGAGACTTTTTTTTCTTTAGTTTCTTTACTCTTTTCTTTTTTCTTTCTTTCTTTATCTTTTGTAGTTTTTTCTTTCTTTCTGTTCGGAATCTACAGGTTCTTTTAACCTGAATTTTTCCGGGTTGTTTTTCCGCGAGATAGCTAAGAAATAAATAGGCAACTTCTAGTACACTCGTTTCAGAGAATTATTCATCTCTCAGCTTGACCATAGAAGTGAATTTTTACTCAAAAATCTCCTGGCCTGCATCTCTCGAAAACTACCTATTTCTCTTCTAGGTGATTTGAAATAAACTTTTATATGAGCCATCTTGGGGACGACTTACACCTACGATGTATTAAAATATAGAAAAAATGTTGTAAATGAAAAAAATATTACATTTCTCACTGTATTTTATGACTGGTTAAAATGTTGGAATAGCATTTCTGGAAGAAATGGCAAGTCAACATATGAAACCGACACTGCTTTATATCATACAACCAATGCGATAGACAACGATGAGGCATGTTTAGCACGTAAGCGCAACGCTGTATACACTGTGTGTGTATATTGATGAGGCGCTCTATCTATTTAAACAAGGGAAGTAACCGCTTCTTGCAAGAGAAGATAACTCATGTCATGACAGAAACAATCACTGCTTTGCGTCATATAACCAATGCATTCTAGAACTGACCAAGTATTGCATAGAAGAATTGAAAATGCTATACATATTAACAGGCAAATCACCTTGAGACAAGGTTTGGTTAATAGCGGCAACTTACAGGGTATCGGTAAAGAATTTCAGTACGGTAAGTGTTTGAGAACGAAAAAATTAGAATGCTATCAGTTTTAAATTTGAGCTAAGCATTTAATTAGCAATGCATTAAAATTGATTTAAAGAATTTACAAAAAACAAACTGAGATGAAGCGACAGAGGAGCAAAAGTTAGACGTGTATAAATTTAGAATTGACGTTGAAGAGGAAGATACTAATACATGTAGAGAAGTTCTTCCTTTAATATTTTACTTAGAAGGTTATTGTTGTTATTCAGTTGTTAAGAAAATGAAATGCAATTGCTGCAAAGATTTAATATCTGAAAGAGATTGCAGGGAATAAATAATAAAAAAAGATATGTATAGGATTTACACTCCTTTATTTTAAAATGGTCGTGATGCCACTTGTTCCAGAAACAAAGATGGCGGACGTCGGTAAACTAACCAGTCTCGGGAACCTAGTGGTCAGGAAAGTCACGTGGTTTGTGCTCACAACTACGTCCGCAACTTTGATTTGGCCCAGCGCATTTGGAGCCGACTGCATGACAAAGATTGCCTATATATACTCTCGTCTTCCGAGAACTCACTCTCTTACACTGTGACTTACAGAGACAGCACACACACACACACACACACACACACACACACACACACACACACACACACACACACACACACACACACACACACACACACACTCTATCTATCTATCTCTCTCTCTCTCTCTCTCTATCTCTCTCTCATCCATTTTTACTTCCACCAGTCAACCTCATGAAAATGTATACATTCTGCAACCCTTTTCTTTACTCTTCTGCCTTTTCAGTTAAACTTTTTCCAGCATCGAACACAACCACAGAAATCTAGTCAAACCCCGAAAGAGACAAATAACCAACGTACGAGAAGACACACACCTTCAAACAAACGTTGCTATATTTCTATATATCGATACCTTACATGAAATACTTAATCCACATACATTTTAAAGACTACAAGACACTTTCAATAGTTAGTCTTTTTCCGTAATATCCGTGTTATTACACGTATACACACACGCACACACAGAGGAATATTCAACAGACTCATTTTAGTTACATACACACACGCACACACAGAGGAATATTCAACAGACTATATTAGTATATTTGTAATGTTTCTTTTTTCATGTATTTCTTGGTATATAAATTTAATTTTGTTTGTACTGCTTTGTTTTGAATATTCTTTTCTCCCCGTCTCTCACATCCATACTTCATTTGCCTTTTCAAATACATACAAACATAAATTGAGGAACTAAAATGTGGAAAATATCGACATATTCAACAAACATTCCCTACAAGATAATGTGCAAGAAATCCCTGAAATAAATAGCTATTTGAAGTTTTATCTTATATTCTGATGATAGAATAAGAAATTTTGTTCTATATAATCATATAGTCATTAGCAAGAGTAATGTTTCGCATTTGAAGTAATCGATACTTGCTAGATATTCATTACTACTGCGGTGGATAAACATTGAATTTTTCGGCAGATTATGAGCTTCTTTTTAAAGCTAACATTTGTATGAAAAAATACAAAGAATATTTTTCTAAAGCTCGACAAATGTTCTTTTAAACAATTATTTTTCAATGGAAAATAATAATATTACACGTATCAAGTTAAACAAAACAAGAAAACTTGAAACATTTAGCAAACTTTTGTATCTCTAATGTATTTTTCAACAAATATTATTCTTAAATCTATTTATTGTTTGTATCTATTTCAATTGTTTGTTTGTATTCAATTTATTTGTTTCTCATTCATTTTTTAATTCATTATTTAATAGTAATTTGTGTACCTTTTTAATTAATTATTGTATGTTCCCTAATTCATAATTCATTTTTTTTATCTATTTGAATGGCAGTCACTTAATTACGAAATTGTAACTTTACAGAATATTCATTAAAATTGAAATTAAAACATGCAAATTAAAACAATGCTGATTATAATTATTAAAAAAAGTTTATTAAATTTGAAGAAATTAATGTTAGGACCGAATTTTAGTGTTTAAATTTTCTATCTGTCACCTATTTTTCTTGAAGTTTTATTTGATTTTCAAATCTCTTTATTGTTTGTATCTAATTTATTTGCCTATTCTATATTTAATTCATTTGTTTCTTGTTCATATTTGTAATCTTTTTCTCTGTTTACTTATGTAATAATTGTTTGTTTCCTGATTCATAATTCAGTTGTTGTATAATGTATGAGAAAAATAATCAATTACGATATTGTAAGTTTACAAAAAATTATAGAAATTAAAATAAAAACAAGCAAATTAAAAAAAAGCTGATTATGATTTTTTAAAAGATTAGTTTCAAAAATGAAAGAAATAAAATAATGTCTTTAAATTTTTTTCTGTAACCTATTTTTCTCTAAGTATTATTTGATTTTTAAATCTATTTACTGTTTGTATGGAAATCAGACCTAACCGATAAAATGAAACGCAGTTTCTTCAAGGCAGCGGTCACATCGATACTGCTATATGGCTGCACTACATGGACGCTAACAAAACGGCTGGAGAAGAAGCTAGACGGCAATTACACAAGAATGCTACGTGCAATCTTAAACAAGTCCTGGCGGCAACACCCCACAAGACACCAACTGTACGGCCACCTGCCCCCTATCACGAAAACTATTAAAGTTAGACGAACCAGACATGCAGGACACTGCTGGAGAAGCAGGGACGAACTCATAAGAGATGTACTCTTATGGACCCCCACACATGGCCGTGCAAAAGCAGGACGACCAGCACGAACATACATTCAGCAGCTATGTGAGGATACGGGATGCTGTCCTGAAGACCTACCTAGGGCGATGAACAATAGGGAGGAGTGGCGAGAGAGGGTCAGGGATATCCGTGCTACCAGCGCGATATGATGATGATGATGATGATGATGACTGTTTGTATCCAAGTTATTTGTTTGTTTTTCCTCAACTTTTTTTATCAATTACTTTTTAAATTCATATAAAAAAAAACGTTCAGTTTAATATCCTTCTCTTTCGGTGGTCTCGGCCTGACAACCTTCAAACCAATCAGTCATTAATATTTATATTCTAACATTTTGTTAGTCCCAGCTCATTTAAGGAAGCCATGCGTGACAAGGTAGAGCTCTCTAACGTATAAGAGTTACCTCCCTTGCATTAATCCTGTATCATATCATTCGTTGCTTAATAAATATACAAGTAAGAACCTATCTCGTGCGTCCCGCGTTTCTACAAACGCATACCTAATATCACATGGTGGCAGCGGTAAAAAAAGAAATAGAAAAAAAAAACACAAGACAACAACCTCAAGAAGAAGAAATATTGGATATAAATCTAAAAAAAAAAAAAAGAATTGAGTACACCACGATAAATTTTTATTGAAAAAAGAAAAAAAAAATGGCGACTTCAAATATTTCATTACCAATGTTAGACAGGACGAATGAAAACAAACATGAAGCCTTCAGCGAATGGGTTGACTTTATATCATCCTACTTCGTAATTCATAACGTGGAGGAAAAACTGAAACATAACTATATATTAATAAGCACGGGACCAAAGGGTCGCGAAGTTATTAAAAATGCTCAACTCACGACCGAGCAAAAAGAAAATTCAAAAAATGTATTCAAAGTTTTTTAAACACAAATGATTCAAAAACCAAATAAATGGGTTGAACGTTTGGAGTTCACTTCATTCGAACAGAATGACGAAACAATTGACGAATATTTAGTCAGACTGCAAACGAAAGCAGATAGATGTGAGTTCGGTACTAACAAGAACGAAAGACCCCTAGAACAAATAAAAGGACTAGAATGTTCAGATAAAAGGAGAAATTTAATAAGCAAACCTAACCTCACACAAGAGATAGCTATCGAAAACATAAGAGCATACGAAGCTACAACCAAAAATAATACGCGCTATAAGGACACAAGCGAAATGAAAGCGGGAGTATACCATGAGATAGAAATGAAAAGGACCAAACCGTGCACAAGATGTGGAAGAAATCACGGAAAAAGAAGAGAAGACTGCTATGCCTTCAACAAAGAATGTAAAAGATGCCGTGGACTACATCATTTTGAAAACTACAGCCTCACAAAAATGTATACGCGACAAAATAGCAAATACAGTCCAAATAAAATGAGACATAGTAACAGAAGTCAAAGCTCACACAACAGACACAGAAAGCAGAATATTGCTGGGAGAAATGTGGGCGCCACTTATAAAGTAGAAAATGAATACAAAGAGGGTGATTTATGCCTATACACCATAAATAAAGAGAATGATGACAACAGAGAAGAGATATTCGCCAATATAGACTGCGAAGATGCAGAAAAAAGAGAATATAAAATAAAAATGAAAGTGGACACTGGGGCAAACGGAAATATAATACCGTAGAGGATGTATAAAAAAAATGTACCCTCAAAACAACGATGGCAGCATAGAAATACCGATCAACGTAAAAAGGGAAATGAGCACTCTATGGGCAGTAAACGGTACCAAAATAGAACAATATGGTTCCATAATACTGAAAATTAAACAGAAAAATTCACCTACTATAAAGACAAAATTCTTTATATGTGAAAATGAAACAGCAATATTGGGTTTAAGACCATCCATACAGCTGGGATTGGTGCAGATCAATTGTAGTATAACAACAGTTGATACAAAAAGAGAAATAAAAAATATAGAAGACCTGGCAAATGAATACCCGGACAGATTTCAAGGTATTGGAAGCTTCCTAGGGAAACAAAAAATACACATTATTGATAATGCAACACCAGTTATCCAACCTCCAAGAAAATACCCTGTTCACATAAGAGAAGAATTAAAGAGAGAACTTGAAAAAATGGAAGACATAGGTGTGATAAAGAAGGTAAATGAACCAACAGACTGGGTGAATGCAATTGCATGTAGCAGGAAGAAAAATGGTGCATTACGAATATGCTTAGACCCAAAACCACTGAACAAATGCATCAAAAGAACACACCACAAAACCCCAACTCTGGAAGAAATTTCCCATAAACTGGCAGGTGCTAAACATTTCACAAAACTAGATGCAAAACATGGATACTGGGCTATACATCTAGATGAAGAATCGAGTCTGCTCACATGTTTTAATACTCCGTTTGGTAGATACAGATATTTAAGATGTCCATTTGGTCTAAAGATGTCACAGGACATATACCAACAAAAAATGGATCAAATCCTGGAAGATTGTGACGGAGCCATCGGAATATCTGATGATATCTGCATATGCAGCAAAACAATTGAAGAGCATGATAGAAGATTGAGAAAGACAATGGATACAGCCCGAAAGTATGGGCTTGTTTTTAATAAAGATAAATGCAAAATAAGACAAAAACAGATTAAATTCTATGGTCTTATTTGGGGTGAAAATGGCTCACACCCAGACCCAGAAAAATGTGACGAAATTAAATCAAAGCCGATACCCGCCTACTGAGAAGAACTACAACAATTCTTAGATATGATCCAATACCTAAGCCCTTTCATACCAAAACTCAGTTCCAAAACAGCCCCACTAAGGTCATTACTCAAGAAGGACACTGAATACCAATGGAACGAAACCGTAAATATAGCTTTCCAAAATTTGAAAGACCATATCCATGAAAATATATGTCTAGCCTACTTCAAGCCAAATGCAAAAACAACGATTCAGGTAGATGCAAGCATGTCAGGACTAGGTGCAACGTTAATCAATGATAACAAAATTGTCGCGTTACCCAGTAAAAGATTGACTGACACTGAATCACGATATGCAAATATTGAAAGAGAGCTACTAGCAGTGGTATTTGGTTGTGAAAGATTTCATACATATGTATACGGAAAAGAATTCCAAATAGAATCAGATCACAAACCACTAGAAAATATACAAAATAAAAACATTGCACAAGCACCCCGAAGACTGCAAAGAATGCTATTAAGACTACAACCATACGATGCTCAGATCTTATACAAACCTGGTAAAGAGATGAGAATACCAGATTATTTGTCGAAAACACAGCCAACACAAGGTGAAGAAATTGAACTTGACCTAACAATACATATTGTTGACATAACAGTACAGAAACAAATAGAACTACAAGAAGCTACAGAAGAAGATGAAGAATTGAAAATACTAAAACAAGTAATAGTAAATGGATGGCCAGAGGATGTAAAGGATACACCTAAACTTATAAGAAATTACTGGTCAATGAAAGATTGTTTATCAGTACAAAATGGATTAGTGACTAAAGGTGAATGTATAGTCATACCAAAAAGTATGCAAAACACAGTCCTTAAAAGAATTCATGATGCACACCAAAGGATAGAAAAATGTCAGCTAAAAGCAAGAAATAGCGTTTATTGGAGAGGAATAAACAAAGACATAGAAATGATGGTAAGGTCATGTGAAATATGCAGTGAACACCAAAGAAAGAATACTAAAGAGACTATGATCATTAAAGAACACTCAACCAGGCCATTTCAGAATATTGCAGCCGTCATCTTTGAATTTAATGGCCAACAAATTTTACTCGTTGCTGATCAATACAGCAAAATGCCGTTCGCAAAGACAATGAAGAGTGTCACGAGTGCAAGCTGTATCGAATACTTGAAAGCAATCTTCGCTGTACATGGTATACCAGAGCGTCTATATACAGATAATGCCAAGTACTTCGTATCAAACGAGTTCCATAATTTCACGATAGAATGGGAATTCACGCATATCACATCAAGCCCGAGGTACCCACAGTCAAATGGGTTCATTTAACGAATGGTCCAAGCAATAAAAAATACATTAAAAAAGGCGAAACAGTCAAAAATGGATTACCAAATGGCTCTCCTATGCCTAAGAACAATTCCGCTTGATAATCACTTGCCATCACCAGCCGAGATCCTGTACAACAGGAAAATAAGAACAATGATCCCAACCTTGTTGGATGAAAACACAGTAAGAGACAACCAAATCCGTGAACGGTTGAGCACCAAAAGTAGGAAGCAACAACAATATTTCAACAGAAATGCAAAAGACCTTCCCGAATTGATGATAGGTAGCAAAGTGTCTGTCCTTCAGGAAAACGACACGTGTCAGAGAGCGACGGTGGTAGACAAATGTACTGAACCGCGTAGCTACATCGTCAAAATGCACAGCGATGGAAAACTCTTCAGACGCAACAGAAGACACTTACAAGAGATATTTAGTCCACTAAGAAGAGTAACCTTCAATCTACCAGCCCAGAGGACTAGTCGGGATGAGCCAACATCACCATCCCAACAGAGCAATGACCCCACAGAAATAGATAACACCAATACAATAACACAACATTCCCAGCCCATACAACGGCAGACAAAATACAAGAGCAACCACAAACACCAACAAACCGGCCTATGAGAACAAGAACCCCCCCAGCAAAATATAAGGACTTCATTATATATAAATAAATAAAAATAAAATTAAAAAGAACTAGCTTTATTTGACAAGAAAGATGTGACAAGGTAGAGCTCTCTAACGTATAAGAGTTGCCTCCCTTGCATTAATCCTGTATCATATCATTCGTTGCTTAATAAATATACAAAAACCTATCTCGTGCGTCCCGCGTTTCTACAAACACATACCTAATATCACACCATGTAAGTAAATACTTTGTTTTGCATCTACTTTCTCACCTTCATTCTAATATCTGTAGTAATGTAGAAAACGAAATCTAATATCGGTATTTATATTGCTCCGCTTCCAAATAAGCGTGTGGTTGTGGAGACATCCTGTATCGGAATTTGAAAGCAGGGAACGAATTCTTCATCCACACCGGTTTCCAGACTTGTTTGTTCTCTTGGCTGTGACTGTTAGATGTCAGAAACAACGTTCTATTTGTAGGTTTTTAATTAACATTTTTGAAACTTCCGAATGATTTAAAGATTCGAAGGTAAGTGAAATTTTCTAAACATTTCTAAACACAAATAAATCCCGACTGAAATAACATGGTAAAATTTGAAAAAGAATTAGTTTTTGTTTTCGTGATAAAAAATTTATAGAAAACGTTACACTTTCTGGTTTTTATCAGTTCGTACTTTTATTTTAATGGGGCAAAAAGATCAACATTTAAAGTGAAAGGTAAATATAAATGTTAATGAAATATTTTCTGAATAGAGTCAATTTTTTTTTATTAATCGTCTTTGAACAATATTTTTTAATCGATATGTACAAAAACACATCTGCTAAAAGCCTCCGTAAGAAAATTCCCTTAACACGACAAATTATCGGATTTAAATGAATTTAAAGCAATAAAAGATGAATTTTCTTTTCAAACATGTTTCCACAAAATTCTTAAGACTACATCATGTAATCTTTAAATTATTGTGGAAAGACATTTAGTCTACATAGCTTTTTTTATTTTGTTGTCATGCGCCAACCCACCGACAATCATTTTGTTAATGTGACTCACGTAACGAAAGTGTAACTGAACGAGTTTTACATTTTTTAGAAGATAATTTCATGGAGAATGAGATTTTTATTTACATTTTTACAAAAGTTTGTCTATTCGTACCGATGTCTTATTTTTGAAGTTAAAAAAAAAAAACGGTAAAATGACCCACAATTTTGCTTTTCTTGGTATTTTTCCTTACTTAATTCCTTTTCGAAGATTAATCAAAAATATTTTTGATAAAAAAAATATTCAAGGTAACAGTTTTCAGTTTTTCTTAAGATTAAAACACTAAAGTCTTCCATTCACTTCAAGTGACTGGGTTTTTGTTAATTAATATAAAAATACAGGATGAATAAAATTAAGAAATTAAAAAAGATAATCTATAAGACTAATAATTTTTTTTTTTTTTGAGTGATATATTTCATTGGAATATTCTTTTAATCGAACTCTGCAAATGATTCATTATTTAATGGAGATAAGCCTTTTACGACAATTTATTTATTTAGAAATCCCGGATTGTTACTCTAGAAAAAAAGACTCGGGGCTTACTTATGAAATAAAAGTCTCTATAATGTCCTAATGACTTTTGAATGCTAGATAATCATATTTTATAAAATAACTGTCTCTATAATCTCTACATTAGATTTGAATACTAATCCATCCATTTTCCTACGTACACTCCTTTGTGTCTAAAAGACTATATGGTTTTTGATTCCTTGTTTAATAAAAGGCTATTTAATCTTTGTATTAGCCCAGTGGGTTGAATGTTTGCCAATGGTCCGGGAGACCTGAGTTCAATCCCAGGTCGCGTCATGCTATAGATTTTTAAAATGGTTCTTAATACCTCCTTGCTTAACATTCAGCAATATTATGTACGTATCAAGGGTAAATTGGAGCAATCCAGGGAAAGGAGTAGCGCCTTCCCCTTCACCTCGGTGTTGTAACTATTGAAAAGGAAGCCTTCTGGTCCCCCTCGATTATGGTGAACAACTTACTTAATCTTTGTATTAAATATGAATTGTAGATTTTGAATCTTTCGACCTCCATATCTTTTTGTTTAAACGTTTTTGATATTTTATGAAATAAGAGTATATAAAATGTCTGTATTAAATTAGAATACCAGTCAATCTTTCTACCTTCTTCTATTTGGGTGGGAAAGTAGTCTGCATGATCTTTGCTTAAAATAAAATCTTTATAATATCTGTATTAGACTTGAGTACTAGTTCCAAAATGTTTCTACCTTAATTTCACTGTGTCTAAAAGTCTACATGATTTGACATTATGTATAAAATAAAAGTTTTCTGTATGAAAGTAGAATTGTAGTTTATTGATCTTTCTACTTTGTCTTGTTTGTGTCTAAAAGTCGTTTTCATCTTAGATTACTTATTTTTAAAAAAAAGTCAATTTAATTTCTGTTCTAGGTTTGAATAACAGTTAATCAAACTTGCCACTTTCTCAGCTTTTTGTCTTTGATTGTTCATAAATAAAAGCCTATACAGTTAATACCAGTTCAACAATCTTTTGAGATTCTTTTGTTTGGAATATGTATTTAAAAATATAAACAAACATATTTATTCATTAATAATAGGTTTTAGTATATACCTAAATTTCTAATTTTGTGTTTTTCATTTGTAGGTTTAATCATGATGAGCACTCATGAAAAAGAGAGATTATTACACAATGAAATTTGCGAATTAAATACTGGAGAAAAAACTTTGACAAGCGAAATTACAAAGAATTCCAGTCTAAAACATCATGAGTCAACACACACAAGAGAAAAACCTTTCTATTGTGAAATATGTGGTACCACATTTTCCCGGAAATCACATCTCAAACCACACATGTTAACACACACAGGAGAAAAACATTTTCATTGTGAAATCTGTGGATCTAAATTTTCACAAAAATCACATCTCAAAGGACACATGTCAACACATACTGGAGAGAAACCTTTTCATTGTGAAATCTGTGGAGCTACATTTTCCCAGCAGAGAAATCTCAAAACACACATGTCAACACATACTGGAGAGAAACCTTTTCATTGTGAAATCTGTGGATCTAAATTTTCCCGGAAATCACATCTCAAAGCGCACATGTCAATACACACTGGAGAGAAACCTTTTCATTGTGAAATCTGTGGAGCTAAATTTTCCCGGAATTCACATCTCAAAGGACATATGTCAACACACACTGGAGAGAAACCTTTTCACTGTGAAATCTGTGGAGCTAAATTTTCACAGAATTCATATATCAAAACACACATGTTAAGACATAGTGGAGAGAAACCTTTTCACTGTGAAATCTGTGGAGCTAAATTTTCCCTGACTTCCATCCTTAAAAAACATATGTCAACACACACTGGAGAGAAACCTTTTCCTTGTGAAATTTGTGGAGCTAAATTTTCCCTGAATTCATCTGTTAAAAGACACATGTTTATTCATACTGGAGAGAAACCTTTTCATTGTGAGATCTGTGGTGCTCAATTTTCTCAGAATTCTAGTCTAAAAGCACACATATCAACACACACTGGGGAGAAATCTTTTTATTGTGAAATCTGTGGAGCTAAATTTTCCCGCAATTCACATCTCAAAATACACTTGTCAATACACACTGGAGAGAAACGTTTTCATTGTGAAATCTGTGGAGCTAAATTTTTCCAGAAGTCCCATCTCAACACACACATGTCAACACACACTGGAGAGAAACCGTTTCATTGTGAAATCTGTAGAGCTACATTTTCCCAGAAATCCCATCTCAACTCACACATATCAACACACACTGGAGCGAAACCATTTCATTGTGAAATCTGTGGAGCTAGATTTTCCCGGAGTTACCATCTCAAAACACACATGTTAACACACACCGGAGAGAAGCCTTTTCCTTGTCAAATCTGTGGGGTTAAATTTTCTCTGAATTCACATCTCAAAAGGCATCTGTCTACACACACTGGAGAGAAGTCTTTTCATTGTGAAATCTGTGGAGCTTCATTTTCATGCAATTCTCATCTCAAAAAACACTTGCCAACTCACTGTTGATGCAAATGTTATTTTTATATTATTTGTCCTTCATTTTCATGGAATTCAAATCTCAAAATATACATGTCAGCACATGTTGGGTAGAATCCTTTTCATTGTGAAATCTATGCAGCTAAATCTCCACAGAATCCTTATCTCAAAAAACACTTGTAACACACTTAATAGAAATGTTGTCATTTTTTTTATCTATGGAGGGTTCTTTTCACAGGTTTTAAATCTCAAAAACTCATGTCAACATACACTAGAGAGGAACCTTCATACTATGAAATCTGTTGATAAAATTTTCTTGGATATAGATCTCCAAAGACACTTGTGAACACACATTGGAGAGAAACTAATTATTTTGAAACCTGTGGAACTAAATTTTCACAGAATTCTCATGTGAAAATACACATGTAATCACATACTTGAGACAAACATTTTCATTCTTAAATTTGTGGAATTGTTTTTCACACAATTCACAAAGCAATTGTGAAATTTGTGGAGCTGTATTTTCCAAGAATTTCTGTTTTAAAAGACACACTTCAATACACACTGGATAAAAAAATATCATTTTGAAAGCTGAACAGAAATACTTGTAACTATATAATGAATAGATGTCAAGTTAACTCTTTGAAAAAGAAATAAGGGAATTTAAGAAAATTACTGTTGAAAATTATCTGAAAAGTAAAACACATGACTTAATTTATGAATTGCGAAATTTGAAAAAGTTAATTTTTTTTTCTTCCTTTTTTATTTTTTTTCTTTGTTAAAAAAAAGGATGAGATATTTCATTTTTCATCACAGCAAAAGGGAACAGTTTTCCTCCTTACATTGAACATTAGGAAAATTTGATCTAGGTTAATTTTAGGTCCTGAAATTGAATAAATTCCTGCAGTCTATGGAATAAATTACTGCTGTTTATGCAAAAGATGATAAATTTTCTTTTATAGAATGTTATATCTATCTAGTTAGGCCAAAATATTTAAAATGAACTGTTAACACTTAAAAATGACAAATGAATTAACCATAGTTTTTTACTTGAAGAATTTCATGACTTATCAAAATTTTAGCATACATAAACAGTTCTATTTCAAACCATTCAGTTTAGCAAGAGTATGTAATTTAGATATTGAAACTGTTTTATTTCAAGCAATTCAGTTTAATATAAGTACACAGTTTAGATGTCAAAACAGTTCTGTTTCAGCTAATTCAGTTTAGCATAAGCACACAGTTTAGTTGTATTTGACTCAAAAATAGGACAATATAGGGTACTACCTCTCAAGATCTCTTTAAGATCTGCAAACATTTTGACTTCAGCTAGTTTTGTACTGCTCAGGCTTTTCTCTACCTCTCAACTCTGGGCAATATGGAACTAGGCCAGTGCCCAGAATGGCGTAACCTCCTGTAGTTCTTCTGGTGGTCTCCTGTTTTGGTTCAAAATCTTTCCTAGGTTGAATGATTTTTCCAAATGCTCACGCAATTCACAGGGTCACTCCTCCAGCCTATGCATTGCACATGGACACACTTTTAGGTTGTACGATGAAAGGTGAACACTGTGTGATGGCTTCATTTCTAAGCATTTTCTTATATTTACTGTTTGCTTCTCCTTGTTCAATCCATTTTTTGAGTAAAGATTCTGGTTGATATGGTATGTGTCTTGGTTTCTGAGCTATTGGTTGTATTCCAGCTTCCATTTAGAATATTACTTTGATAACTTGTCCTTTATTTTTGTGTTCTGTAATGTTTCCTATTCCTTCGAATAAATCTTTATATTCTCCAATTAATTCTCTTTTAGATTTAATTTAATTTATTCTGTTTATTTGTTTAATTCTCAGTTTGTTTATTTCTTCAATGATTCCAATTGGCACTAGTACCATCATACCTAGTTCTATCAGTGTATCAAGGGGAGATAATCTATGTGTCCTCTCACGACAATAAATTTTGTTTTAATATCTTTGTTCTTGTTTCAAATTATTATTTCAGATTCCATTTTCACTTTTTATATTGCTTTTGTTAACATTTCCCTATCTTCAATTGTTTGAATGAATTGCTCCAGAATTCTGTCTTCTCTGTCATCTCTAAATTCACAGGATTCAGTCTGTTCCTTAAATCTCATATCATATTCAGTGATAGTTTCCTTATTTTCTTTTCTCATTCTATGGAATAAATACCAAGTGTGATGCTTCTTTTCTTTCGGTATGAAGTACTGATTTAATTTTCTTTTCACTTCTTCATGAGTCTCCTTTCCTTTTTGTTCCGTGCTTGGTAAATATTTAACTCTCAGCCTTATCTCTTTTCCACCGCATGTTTCTAAAGAAATTATTTGGTCGTTACCGTCTGTGACTCTTTGTAAATAAGGTTCATCTTCTAATTTTTTGAGCCAGGTTTCCTATCTTTAACCTACGTCTGTCCTATTTGAGTCTATGCTGAAACGTTGTAATGTTACATTTTGACGTTGACAGACTGATTAGTTAGGGATTTCAAAACAGGATATTGTACCTGTGTAAACAAGGAACAGCGGAAATGGGTCACTGTAATTGAGAACAGGAAGGAAATGTGTGGGTGTTGAGAATAATATATAATGACAAGAAGTTCACAAATTCATGGTGTTTAGTAGAGAAGAGGTCAACCGAGTTGACATAAACCTCCAGTGGCAGCAGAGAAATTGTTCTGTATCAAACCTACCGTCAAAGAAACAAAGAAGTAATGCCGTGAATATGTGTCTCAGTGCTGATTCAATGATAGCAGTTGTAGAAGGGTACCAAATAGACATTTGTACCACTACATCTATGCATAACCGTTTGTACCCCGGCATGCGAATAGTCGCTACGTCTTAAGTGGTTGTCAGACCCTGTTGCAACCTCACTGTGAAAAAAGGTGATGAACATACTAAATTGGCCAGTCAGTTTGGGCTGTAGAATACACCAGCTTCTTCTCTGCAGAGGGGTAAGACCCCACCAACGAGTGTCTTGGTTCCAGTAATGCTGGAGCTTTGGGGAATATGGAGTACCCTTTTATTGCCATCGCTCCAAGGTCCACTCTGGCCCGGAGTAGTAGCACCTGTAAAGGCTTCTATTTTTGGGGTAAATAGAACTAAATCATGGTTTCTTGAGTTTAATGTTTTCTGTATTTAAACTGCGAACTCATACTAAACTGAATTGTCTGATATAAACCTGTTTTGACATTTAACTATGTGTATTTCCCAGTCGGCTCGGACTGTAGAATACACCGACTGCAGAAGAGTAAGAATCCCCCCAATGAGTGTTCTGGATATGACAAAAACAATCTGAGGGTGAGGTCCCAGTGATGCTTGGGCTTTGGGAAATGCAGAGCATCCCTTCATTGCCATTGCTCCCAGGTCCACTCTGGACTAGAACGGTAGCACCTGATAGGGCCCTATATTATGGGTTAAATAGAACTAAACAGCATACTTATGGTAAACTGTTTTTTTTTTAAATCATAACTGTTTGGCTAAACTGAATTGCTTAAAATAGAAATGTTTTTGACATTTAAACTGTGTACTTATATTTAAAATGCATACTAGTGCTAAAGTAAATTGTTTTCAAGGGAACTGTTTTTGACATTGAAACTGTACTTACGCTGAACTGAATTGTTTAATTTAGAACTATTTTGACATTTAACTGTGTGTAAACAAAATCTATAATTATACTAAGGTGAATTAGCTGAATTAGAACCATTGGACTAAATTGAATAGCTTTAAATACAAATGTTTTTAATAAACTGTGTACTCATGCTTAACTGAACTGTTAGAAATAGAACTGATTATTTATATAAGAATAGATTTGGCATTAAATAACCTTCAAAGGTTGATATGCCATAAACCCAACCAACCAACGAAATTCTGTCTTTCTTCACTTACTCATAAGTTTATTCGCTATTACACTTTTTAATGTAGTCATTGGGAGAAAGAAAGTGAGTATGAAAACTGAGATGACCGTCTTAGCTGGACAAAGAGAAATGATAGATGTTTCCTGTTTGCAATCTGTAACTATACGTAAATGATTTTGATATGTATATGTTTATATGAGGTTGCTGGAAAATAATGATATGTATATATATATATGAGGTTGCTGGAAAATAATTTTTACAGTTACATGTCTTTTGTTTACCTAAAGACACAAATACGACCTGTTTTTGAAATCCACAAACCAACCGGCTTGCCAAAGGTAAATATGCAATGTGAAAATTTTTGGTGTCATTACCAAAAACCGACTTTAGAACATTAAAGCAAAAATCTACTGGACGTAAAGGTCTCAATGCTTAAAATGAGTAAGACTTAGTTCAAAACAAAGGAGACACTTATTGCACAATTTACAAATGCTTTATTCTATAGTGGAAAAAAACAGACTACAGCTAGTGGGCTGCAACTCAGTCCCTATGCAGGAATTATTTCATTAACAAAACATAAGAGAAAAGCAACATATAAAACATTTGCAAAAATCACATATCTCTTACGTTCATAAAAAAACATAAAATCAAAGGTAACATTAAAAATATTTGCAAAAATTACATGTATCTAACTTTCTTGTAAGCGGCTCCCTTATTTTTATTATTTTCTTTGTCTCCTTTTTTTTCGATTTTGTCTGTGGAGAGAGTTTCTATTTTAGTCGGCGACGTCGTATTCTTTTTTCTTTCGTTTCTTTACTCTTTTCATTTTTCTCTCTTTTCTTTCTTGTTGTCAGTGAGGAATGTTTGTTGTTTAGTTCGAGACTTTTTTTTTCTTTAGTTTCTTTACTCTTTTCTTTTTTCTTTCTTAATCTTTTGTAGTTTTTTCTTTCTTTCTGTTCGGAATCTACAGGTCCTTTTGACCTGAATGTTTCCGGATTGTTTTTCCGCGAGATAGCTAAGAAATAAATAGGCAACTTCTAGTACACTCGTTTCAGAGAATTAGTCATCTCTCAGCTTGACCATAGACGTGAATTTTTACTCAAAAATCTCCTGGCCTGCATCTCTCAAAAACTACATATTTCTCTTCTAGGTCATTTGAAATAAACTTTTATATGAGCCATCTTGGGGACGACTTACACCTACGATGTATTAAAATATAGAAAAAAATGTCGTAAATGAAGAAAATATTACATTTCTCACTGTATTCTATGACTGGTTAAAATGTTGGAATAGCATTTCTGGAAGAAATGGCAAGTCAACATATAAAACCGACACTGCTTTATGTCATACAACCAATGCGATAGACAACGATGAGGCATGTTTAGCTCGTAAGCGCAACGCTGTATACACTGTGTGTGTGTATATTGATGAGGCGCTCTATCTATTTAAACAAGGGAAGTAACCGCTTCTTGCAAGAGAAGATAACTCATGTCCTGACAGAAACAATCACTGCTTTGCGTCATATAACCAATGCATTCAAGAACTGACCAAGTATTGCATAGAAGAATTGAAAATGCTATACATATTAACAGGCAAATCACCTTGAGACAAGGTTTGGTTAATAGCGGCAACTTACAGGGTATCGGTAAAGAATTTCAGTACGGTAAGTGTTTGAGAACAAAAAAATTAGAATGCTATCAGTTTTAAATTTGAGCTAAGCATTTAATTAGCAATGCATTAAAATTGATTTAAAGAATTTACAAAAAACAAACTGAGATGAAGTGACAGAGGAGCAAAAGTTAGACGTGTATAAATTTAGAATTGACGTTGAAGAGGAAGATACTAATACATGTAGAGAAGTTCTTCCTTTAATATTTTACTTAGCAGGTTATTGTTGTTATTCAGTTTTTAAGAAAATGAAATGCAATAGTTGCAAAGATTTAATATCTGAAAGAGATTGCAGGGAATAAATAATAAAAAAGATATGTATAGGATTTACACTCCTGTATTTTAAAATGGTCGTGATGCCACTTGTTCAAGAAACAAAGATGGCGGACGTCGGTAAACTAACCAGTCTCGGGAACCTAGTGGTCAGGAAAATCACGTGGTTTGTGCTCACAAGTACGTCCGCAACTTTGATTTGGCCCAGCGCATTTGGAGACGAGTTGCATGACAAATATTGCCTATATATACTCTCGTCTTCCGAGAACTCACTCTCTTACACTGTGACTTACAGAGACAGCTCTCTCTCTCTCTCTCTCTCTCTCTCTCTCTCTCGCTCTCTCTCTCACTCATACATTTTGACTTCCAGTAGTCAACCTCATGAAAATGTATACATTCTGCAACCCTTTTCTTTACTCTTCTGCCTTTTCAGTTAAACTTTTTCCAGCTACAGAAATCTAGTCAAACCCCGAAAAACGTTGCTATTATTCTATATATCGATACCTTACATGAAATATTTAATCCACATACATTTTATAGTCTACAAGACACTTTCAATAGTTAGTCTTTTTCCGTAATATCCGTGTAAGTACACGTATACACACACGCACACACAGAGGAATATTCAACAGATACATTTTAGTATATTTGTAATGTTTCTTTTTTCATGTATTTCTTGATATATAAATTTAATTTGGTTTGTACTGCTTTGTTTTGAATGTTCTTTTCTCCGCGTCTCTCACATCCATACTTTATTTGCCTTTTCAAATATATACCAACATAAATTGAGGAACTAAAATGTGGAAAATATCGACATATTCAACAAACATTCCCTACAAGATAATGTGCAAGAAATCCCTGAAATAAATAGCTATTTGTGGAGGATTAATAGAAGTTTTCTCTTATATTCTGATGATAGAATAAGAAATTTTGTTCTATATAATCATATAGTCATTAGCAAGACTAATGTTTCGCAGTTGAAGTAATCGATACTTGCTAGATATTGATTACTACTGCGGTGGATCAACAGGATGGACGTTAATTAATGAGAGAGAGAAGACGAACGACCTGTTGATGTATCTGGCATTTCTTTATTTACCCGAATCCCCGGATGTGGTAGGGGTCGTAACCCCTGTGGCACCAGAGGTTATTTCCCTTTTTGTTAGGCTATTACATTAAGCAAATAAAAAAGTCATTCTTTTCTTCATTGTGTAAATCAAAGGAAATTAAACGTTCATATAACATTGAATTTTTCGGCAGATTATGAGCTTCTTTTAATGCTAACATTTGTGTTAAAAAATACAAAGAATATTTTTCTAAAGCTCGGCAAATGTTCTTTTAAACAATTATTTTTCAATGGAAAATAATAATATTACACGTATCAAGTTAAACAAAACAAGAAAACTTAAAACATTTAGCAAACTTTTGTATCTATGTATTTTTCAACAAATATTATTCTTAAATCTATTTATTGTTTGTATCTATTTCAATTGTTTGTTTGTATTCAATTTATTTGTTCCTCATTCATTTTTTAATTCATTATTTAATAGTAATTTGTTTACCTGTTTGATTAATTATTGTATGTTCCCTAATTCATAATTCATTTTTTGATGTATTTGAATGGCAGTCACTTAATTACGAAATTGTAACTTTACAGAATAATCATTAAAATTTAAATTAAAACATGCTGATTATAATTATTAAAAAAAGTTTTTCAAATTTGAAGAAATTAAAATTTTCTATGTCTCACCTATTTCTCTAGAAGTTTTATTTATTTTCAAATCTCTTTATTGTTTGTATCTAATTTATTTGCCTTTTCTATATTTAATTCATTTGTTTCTCGATCATATTTGTAATTTTTTTCTCTGTTTACTTATGTAATTATTGTTTGTTTCCTTATTCATAATTCAGTTGTTGTTGTATAATGTATGAGAATAATAATCAATAAATAATTACGATATAGTAAGTTTACAAAAAATTATAGAAATTAAAATAAAAACAAGCAAATCAAAACAATGCTGATTATGATTTTTTAAAAGATTAGTTTCAAATATAAAAGAAATAAAATAATGTCTTTAAATTTTCTATCTGTAACCGATTTTTCAATAAGTATTATTTGATTTTCAAATCTATTTACTGTTTATATCCAAGTTATTTGTTTGTTTTTTATCAACTTTTTTTATCAATTACTTTTTAAATATATATAAAAAAAACGTTCAGTTTAATATCCTTCTCTTTCGGTGGTCTCGGCCTGACAACCTTCAATCCAACTGCCGCGACCTGCCGATAAACATAAACGGATCAAGTTACACGCCCGCTGTAAGACAATTATATCCGAGTACGGCCGGAACTGACTAAGCCCTTTTTCTTTCTAACGACCTTGACACCTTGTGACAACTAAAAGAAAAGGATAAATTAAAATTAACAATATTTACCAAGCACTTCGGCCAAAAATAACGTGATAAAACTGGAACTAATAGTCGTCGCCAGCTTATAGTAGGTAAAGAAAATACTTAATGGCTACACTCATTTTTTATCAAAGAATTTTATATTCACGCGGCTGGAGCTGTGTGTCACAAGCACCTTCGTAATATCAACAAGCCCTTTTTCAACGCTTGGGCCTCGGCCCTTTTTTTGGCGATGCTGCTTTGTGTCCTGTTGTGGGGCGCTCTCGACCGACTGTGGTTGCGAGCTGCACAGTCTGTTCGGGTGTGTTCCACCACTGGATACATCACCTCTGGCCTCAGGGGGCCGTCCCCCCAGGCTTTAACCCTCTTCGGAGGGGTTGGGTTAATCGCCCGGCGCCTGAGGCGCCCCTAAAAGGGGAATGCCGACGGGGTCCGAGGCATTTTTGGAACTGCCCATCGTGTTGGGCTTCGGCCCTGCGACAGGACCCACCTTAATAACGACCTTGTGCCATATTCGTACGCTGGTGGGGCGTAGGATAAATAACGGCACGCTCTACGCGTTCTTTTGTGTCCTGTGGTGGGGCGCTCTCGACCGGCTGTGATTGCGTGCCGCACAGTTCGGTCGGGTGTTTTCCACCACTGGATACATCACCTCTGGCCTCAGGGGGCGTAGGATAAATACAGCTCGGCCCTGCGACAGGACCCACCTTAAAAACGGCCTTGTGCCATATTCGTACGCTGGTGGGGTCTTGGCAAAGCTCATTTAAGGAGGAATCCTGCATTTTGTGCGGTCGCATTCACCTTACCTTCCGGCGTTGATCCCACTTCTCGTGGTAGATCTGCCTTTCTTCCACCTACATAGGTATGCACAAAGGTCCTTTTTAGGACCATGAGAGGTCGCTGTCTGCGGGTCAGAGCATCTCTGGCGGTCAGTAATGACCAGTCGAAATAGACGGCCAGGTGGCAAACACGAAGACGGATTCTAAGACCGACCGGTCTTAACCCTCGCTCGGTTCGATTGTCCGATAAGCTGCGCAGCGCTAATGGCACGGTCCAGCCTTTAGCTACCGCTTCGCTATCTGCGCAGCGCTAAGATAACGCCCATCTTAGCCTCGGCCTCCTGGCCTGTCCGCTCGTCCGCACGGCTTTGGCGCGAACCTAGCCATAGCCATCGACGGCACGGCTTTGACACGTCAAAGCCTTCGCTCCTGTCCGCTCGTCCGCACGGCTTTGACGCGAACCTAGCCATAGCCATCGACCGCACGGCTTTGACACGGCAAAGCCTTCGCTCCTGTCCGATTCGTCCGCACGGCTTTGGCACGGCAAAGCTTTCTCTCCCGTCCGATACGTCTGCACGGCTAGGGGGCACGGCAAAGCCCTAGCCTTTCCTCGACCTCGACGCTCTTGCAAGGTATCACGCAGTCCACGTAACGACTCGCTGTTACGGACTCCCCTACCACTGCAACACCTGACTCACGTACGACCCGCCGTACGAGCCAGCAACGGGATCGACACACCCTTGGTTAACCACAACATACCGTCATAACCGGGGATATCGATCTACCAACCTCGACCGACCTCAGTTGCCCACGACGACTGTCCAACTGTACTCAACGACTCAACCGATCTCAGCTTACCAGCATCAAACATCCAGCTGTATCTCCACGACTCGACCTACGCCAGCGACCCTCGTCCAACGCCCAGCTGCGAACATCTACAACGTGACTATACCAGCCAACGACATAACCCATCCTAGCTGAAGACTACATACAACCGCCACGGATATTTACATACATGCTTGTAAATACGACAAATAAATTGTCACTTGTTATTATTGTTACCTCGCCTTTGTTCCTTCATATTGCTTTGGCTGTTCTCATTCACATAACTCATTTGCGGGGTCGACATACTTATCGGCTCTGCAACACAATCAGTCATTAATATTTATATTCTAACATTTTGTTAGTTTCGGCTCATTTAAGGAAGCCATGTAAGTAAAAACTTTGTTTTGCATCTACTTTCTCACCTTCATTCTAATATCTGCAGTAGTGTAGAAAAAGAAATCTAATATTGATATTTACATTGCCCATCCAAATAAGCGTGTGGTTGTGGAGACATCCTGTATCGGAATTTGAAAGCAGGGAACGAATTCTTCATGCACACCGGTTTCTAGACTTGTTTGTTCTCTTGGCTGTGACTGTTAGAAGTCAGAAACAACGTTCTATTTGTAGGTTATTTAATTAAAATTTTTGAAACTTCCGAATGATTTAAAGATTCGAAGGTAAGTGAAATTTTCTAAACATTTATAAACACAAATAAATCCCGACTGAAATAACATGGTAAAATTTTAAAAAGAATTAGTTTTTGTTTTCGTGATAAAAATTTGTGGAAAACGTTTCATTTTCTGGTTTTTATCTGTTCGTACATTTATTTTAATGGGGCAAGAATATCAACATTTAAAGTGAAAGGTAAATATAAATGTTATGGAAATATTTTCTGAATAGAGTCAATTTTTTTTTATTAATGGTCTTTAAACAATATTTCTAATCGATATGTACAAAAACACATCTGCTAAAAGCCTCCGTAAGAAAATTCCCTTAACACGACAAATTATCGGATTTTAATGAATTTAAAGCAATAAAAGATTAATTTTCTTTTCAAACATGTTTTCACAAAATTCTTAGGACTACAATCTTTAAATTATTGTGGAAAGACATTTAGTCTACATAGCTTTTTTTTTTCTTGTCATGCGCCAACCCACCGACAATCATTTTCTTAATGTGACTCACATAACGAAAGTGTAACTGAATGAGTTTTACAGTTTTTAAGAGATAATTTCATAGAGAATGAGATTTTTATTTACATTTTTACAAAAATTGGTCTATTCCTACCGATATCTTATTTTTGAAGTTCAAAACAACGGTAAAATGACCCACAATTTTGCTTTTCTTGGTATTTTTCCTTACTTAATTCCTTTTCGAAGGTTAATCAAAAATATTTTTGATAAAAAAAATATTCAGGGTAACAGTTTTCCTTTTTTCTTAAGATTAAAACACTAAAGTCTTCCATTCACTTGAAGTAACTGGGTTAATTAATATAAAAATACTGGATAAATAAAATTAAGAAATTAAAAAAGATAATCTATAAGACTAATAATATTTTTTATTTTTTGAGTGATATATTTCATTGGAATATTCATTTAACCGAACCCTGCAAATGATTCAGTATTCAATGGAGATAAGCCTTTTACGACAATTTATTTATATAGAAATCCCGGATTGTTACTCTAGAAAAAAAGACTCGGGGCTTACTTATGAAATAAAAGTCTCTATAATGTCCTAATCGCTTTTGAATGCTAGATAATCATGTTTTATGAAATAACTGTCTCTATAATCTCTACATTAGATTTGAATACTAATCCATCCATTTTCCTACGTACACTCCTTTGTGTCTAAAAGACTATATGGTTTTTGATTCCTTGTTTAATAAAAGGCTATTTAATCTTTGTATTAGCCCAGTGGGTAGAATGTTTGCCAATGGTCCGGGAGACCTGAGTTCAATCCCAGGTCGCGTCATGCTATAGATTTTTAAAATGGTTCTTAATACCTCCTTGCTTAACATTCAGCAATATTAAGTACGTATCAAGGGTAAATTGGAGCAATCCAGGGAAAGGAGTAGCGCCTTCCCCTTCACCTCGGTGTTGTAACTATTGAAAAGGAAGCCTTCTGGTCCCCCTCGATTATGGTGAACAACTTACTTAATCTTTGTATTAAATATGAATTGTAGTTTTTGAATCTTTCGACCTCCATATCTTTTTGTTTAAACGTTTTTGATATTTTATGAAATAAGAGTATATAAAATGTCTGTATTAAATTAGAATACCAGTCAATCTTTCTACCTTCTTCTATTTGGGTGGGAAAGTAGTCTGCATGATCTTTGCTTAAAATAAAATCTTTATAATATCTGTATTAGACTTGAGTACTAGTTCCAAAATGTTTCTACCTTAATTTCACTGTGTCTAAAAGTCTACATGATTTGACATTATGTATAAAATAAAAGTTTTCTGTATGAAAGTAGAATTGTAGTTTATTGATCTTTCTACTTTGTCTTGTTTGTGTCTAAAAGTCGTTTTCATCTTAGATTACTTATTTTTAAAAAAAAGTCAATTTAATTTCTGTTCTAGGTTTGAATAACAGTTAATCAAACTTGCCACTTTCTCAGCTTTTTGTCTTTGATTGTTCATAAATAAAAGCCTATACAGTTAATACCAGTTCAACAATCTTTTGAGATTCTTTTGTTTGGAATATGTATTTAAAAATATAAACAAACATATTTATTCATTAATAATAGGTTTTAGTATATACCTAAATTTCTAATTTTGTGTTTTTCATTTGTAGGTTTAATCATGATGAGCACTCATGAAAAAGAGAGATTATTACACAATGAAATTTGCGAATTAAATACTGGAGAAAAAACTTTGACAAGCGAAATTACAAAGAATTCCAGTCTAAAACATCATGAGTCAACACACACAAGAGAAAAACCTTTCCATTGTGAAATATGTGGTACCGCATTTTCCCGGAAATCACATCTCAAACCACACATGTTAACACACACAGGAGAAAAACATTTTCATTGTGAAATCTGTGGATCTAAATTTTCACAAAAATCACATCTCAAAGGACACATGTCAACACATACTGGAGAGAAACCTTTTCATTGTGAAATCTGTGGAGCTACATTTTCCCAGCAGGGAAATCTCAAAACACACATGTCAACACATACTGGAGAGAAACCTTTTCATTGTGAAATCTGTGGATCTAAATTTTCCCGGAAATCACATCTCAAAGCGCACATGTCAATACACACTGGAGAGAAACCTTTTCATTGTGAAATCTGTGGAGCTAAATTTTCCCGGAATTCACATCTCAAAGGACATATGTCAACACACACTGGAGAGAAACCTTTTCACTGTGAAATCTGTGGAGCTAAATTTTCACAGAATTCATATATCAAAACACACATGTTAAGACATAGTGGAGAGAAACCTTTTCACTGTGAAATCTGTGGAGCTAAATTTTCCCTGACTTCCATCCTTAAAAAACATATGTCAACACACACTGGAGAGAAACCTTTTCCTTGTGAAATTTGTGGAGCTAAATTTTCCCTGAATTCATCTGTTAAAAGACACATGTTTATTCATACTGGAGAGAAACCTTTTCATTGTGAGATCTGTGGTGCTCAATTTTCTCAGAATTCTAGTCTAAAAGCACACATATCAACACACACTGGGGAGAAATCTTTTTATTGTGAAATCTGTGGAGCTAAATTTTCCCGCAATTCACATCTCAAAATACACTTGTCAATACACACTGGAGAGAAACGTTTTCATTGTGAAATCTGTGGAGCTAAATTTTTCCAGAAGTCCCATCTCAACACACACATGTCAACACACACTGGAGAGAAACCGTTTCATTGTGAAATCTGTAGAGCTACATTTTCCCAGAAATCCCATCTCAACTCACACATATCAACACACACTGGAGCGAAACCATTTCATTGTGAAATCTGTGGAGCTAGATTTTCCCGGAGTTACCATCTCAAAACACACATGTTAACACACACCGGAGAGAAGCCTTTTCCTTGTCAAATCTGTGGGGTTAAATTTTCTCTGAATTCACATCTCAAAAGACATCTGTCTACACACACTGGAGAGAAGTCTTTTCATTGTGAAATCTGTGGAGCTTCATTTTCATGCAATTCTCATCTCAAAAAACACTTGCCAACTCACTGTTGATGCAAATGTTATTTTTATATTATTTGTCCTTCATTTTCATGGAATTCAAATCTCAAAATATACATGTCAGCACATGTTGGGTAGAATCCTTTTCATTGTGAAATCTATGCAGCTAAATCTCCACAGAATCCTTATCTCAAAAAACACTTGTAACACACTTAATAGAAATGTTGTCATTTTTTTTTATCTATGGAGGGTTCTTTTCACAGGTTTTAAATCTCAAAAACTCATGTCAACATACACTAGAGAGGAACCTTCATACTATGAAATCTGTTGATAAATTTGTCTTGGATACAGATCTCCAAAGACACTTGTGAATACACATTGGAGAGAAACTAATTATTTTGAAACCTGTGGAACTAAATTTTCACAGAATTCTTCTGTGAAAATACACATGTAATCACATACTTGAGACAAACATTTTCATTCTTAAATTTGTGGAATTGTTTTTCACACAATTCACAAAGCAATTGTGAAATTTGTGGAGCTGTATTTTCCAAGAATTTCTGTTTTAAAAGACACACTTCAATACACACTGGATAAAAAAAATTTCATTTTGAAAGCTGAACAGAAATACTTGTAACTATATAATGAATAGATGTCAAGTTAACTCTTTGAAAAAGAAATAAGGGAATTTAAGAAAATTACTGTTGAAAATTATCTGAAAAGTAAAACACATAACTTAATTTATGAATTGCGAAATTTGAAAAAGTTAATTTTTTTTTCTTCCTTTTTTATTTTTTTTCTTTGTTAAAAAAAAGGATGAGATATTTCATTTTTCATCACAGCAAAAGGGAACAGTTTTCCTCCTTACATTGAACATTAGGAAAATTTGATCTAGGTTAATTTTAGGTACTGAAATTGAATAAATTCCTGCAGTCTATGGAATAAATTACTGCTGTTTATGCAAAAGATGATAAATTTTCTTTTATAGAATGTTATATCTATCTAGTTAGGCCAAAATATTTAAAATGAACTGTTAACACTTAAAAATGACAAATGAATTAACCATAGTTTTTTACTTGAAGAATTTCATGACTTATCAAAATTTTAGCATACATAAACAGTTCTATTTCAAACCATTCAGTTTAGCAAGAGTATGTAATTTAGATATTGAAACTGTTTTATTTCAAGCAATTCAGTTTAATATAAGTACACAGTTTAGATGTCAAAACAGTTCTGTTTCAGCTAATTCAGTTTAGCATAAGCACACAGTTTAGTTGTATTTGACTCAAAAATAGGACAATATAGGGTACTACCTCTCAAGATCTCTTTAAGATCTGCAAACATTTTGA
The DNA here is from genome assembly GCA_963585895.1 of Sepioteuthis lessoniana. Lineage (NCBI taxonomy): Eukaryota > Metazoa > Mollusca > Cephalopoda > Myopsida > Loliginidae > Sepioteuthis > Sepioteuthis lessoniana. The sequence goes on along the minus strand of OY757908.1, from coordinate 32,291,253 downwards.
CTTCAGCTAGTTTTGTACTGCTCAGGCTTTTCTCTACCTCTCAACTCTGGGCAATATGGAACTAGGCCAGTGCCCAGAATGGCGTAACGTCCTGTAGTTCTTCTGGTGGTCTCCTGTTTTGGTTCAAAATCTTTCCTAGGTTGAATGATTTTTCCAAATGCTCACGCAATTCACAGGGTCACTCCTCCAGCCTATGCATTGCACATGGACACACTTTTAGGTTGTACGATGAAAGGTGAACACTGTGTGATGGCTTCATTTCTAAGCATTTTCTTATATTTACTGTTTGCTTCTCCTTGTTCAATCCATTTTTTGAGTAAAGATTCTGGTTGATATGGTACGTGTCTTGGTTTCTGAGCTATTGGTTGTATTCCAGCTTCCATTTGGAATATTACTTTGATGACTTGTCCTTTATTTTTGTGTTCTGTAATGTTTCCTATTCCTTCGAATAAATCTTTATATTCTCCAATTAATTCTCTTTTAGATTTAATTTCATTTATTCTGTTTATTTGTTTAATTCTCAGTTTGTTTATTTCTTCAATGATTCCAATTGGCACTAGTACCATCATACCTAGTTCTATCAATGTATGTCTGCCTATCAAGGGGAGATAATCTATGTGTCCTCTCACGACAATAAATTTTGTTTTAATATCTTTGTTCTTGTTTCAAATTATTATTTCAGATTCCATTTTCACTTTTTATATTGCTTTTGTTAACATTTCCCTATCTTCAATTGTTTGAATGAATTGCTCCAGAATTCTGTCTTCTCTGTCATCTCTAAATTCACAGGATTCAGTCTGTTCCTTAAATCTCATATCATATTCAGTGATAGTTTCCTTATTTTCTTTTCTCATTCTATGGAATAAATACCAAGTGTGATGCTTCTTTTCTTTCGGTATGAAGTACTGATTTAATTTTCTTTTCACTTCTTCATGAGTCTCGTGCTTGTTCCGTGCTTGGTAAATATTTAACTCTCAGCCTTATCTCTTTTCCACCGCATGTTTCTAAAGAAATTATTTGGTCGTTACCGTCTGTGACTCTTTGTAAATAAGGTTCATCTTCTAATTTTTTGAGCCAGGTTTCCTATCTTTAACCTACGTCTGTCCTATTTGAGTCTATGGTGAAACGTTGTAATGTTACATTTTGACGTTGACAGACTGATTAGTTAGGGATTTCAAAACAGGATATTGTACCTGTGTAAACAAGGAACAGCGGAAATGGGTCACTGTAATTGAGAACAGGAAGGAAATGTGTGGGTGTTGAGAATAATATATAATGACAAGAAGTTCACAAATTCATGGTGTTTAGTAGAGAAGAGGTCAACCGAGTTGACATAAACCTCCAGTGGCAGCAGAGAAATTGTTCTGTATCAAACCTACCGTCAAAGAAACAAAGAAGTAATGCCGTGAATATGTGTCTCAGTGCTGATTCAATGATAGCAGTTGTACAAGGGTACCAAATAGACATTTGTACCACTACATCTATGCATAACTGTTTGTATCCCGGCATGCGAATAGTCGCTACGTCTTAAGTGGTTGTCAGACCCTGTTGCAACCTCACCGTGAAAAAAGGTGATGAACATACTAAATTGGCCAGTCAGTTTGGGCTGTAGAATACACCAGCTTCTTCTCTGCAGAGGGGTAAGACCCCACCAACGAGTGTCTTGGTTCCAGTAATGCTGGAGCTTTGGGGAATATGGAGTACCCTTTTATTGCCATCGCTCCAAGGTCCACTCTGGCCCGGAGTAGTAGCACCTGTAAAGGCTTCTATTTTTGGGGTAAATAGAACTAAATCATGGTTTCTTGAGTTTAATGTTTTCTGTATTTAAACTGCGAACTCATACTGAACTGAATTGTCTGATATAAACCTGTTTTGACATTTAACTATGTGTATTTCCCAGTCGGCTCGGACTGTAGAATACACCGACTGCAGAAGAGTAAGAATCCCCCCAATGAGTGTTCTGGATATGACAAAAACAATCTGAGGGTGAGGTTCCAGTGATGCTTGGGCTTTGGGAAATGCAGAGCATCCCTTCATTGCCATTGCTCCCAGGTCCACTCTGGACTAGAACGGTAGCACCTCATAGGGCCCTATATTATGGGTTAAATAGAACTAAACAGCATACTTATGGTAAACTGTTTTTTTTTAAATCATAACTGTTTGGCTAAACTGAATTGCTTAAAATAGAAATGTTTTGACATTTAAACTGTGTACTTATATTTAAAATGCATACTAGTGCTAAAGTAAATTGTTTTCAAGGGAACTGTTTTTGATATTGAAACTGTACTTACGCTGAACTGAATTGTTTAATTTAGAACTATTTTGACATTTAACTGTGTGTAAACAAAATCTATAATTATACTAAGGTGAATTAGCTGAATTAGAACCATTGGACTAAATTGAATAGCTTTAAATACAAATGTTTTTAATAAACTGTGTACTCATGCTTAACTGAACTGTTAGAAATAGAACTGATTATTTATATAAGAATAGATTTGGCATTAAATAACCTTCAAAGGTTGATATGCCATAAAACGAACCAACCAACCAACGAAATTCTGTCTTTCTTCACTTACTCATAAGTTTATTCGCTATTACACTTTTTAATGTAGTCATTGGGAGAAAGAAAGTGAGTATGAAAACTGAGATGACCGTCTTAGCTGGACAAAGAGAAATGATAGATGTTTCCTGTTTGCAATCTGTAACTATACGTAAATGATTTTGATATGTATATGTTTATATAAGGTTGCTGGAAAATAATGATATGTATATATATATATGAGGTTGCTGGAAAATAATTTTTACAGTTACATGTCTTTTGTTTACCTAAAGACACAAATACGACCTGTTTTTGAAATCCACAAACCAACCGGCTTGCCAAAGGTAAATATGCAATGTGAAAATTTTTGGTGTCATTACCAAAAACCGACTTTAGAACATTAAAGCAAAAATCTACTGGACGTAAAGGTCCCAATGCTTAAAATGAGTAAGACTTAGTTCAAAACAAAGGAGACACTTATTGCACAATTTACAAATGCTTTATTCTATAGAGTGGAAAAAACAGACTACAGCTAGTGGGCTGCAACTCAGTCCCTATGCAGGAATTATTTCATTAACAAAACATAAGAGAAAAGCAACATATAAAACATTTGCAAAAATCACATATCTCTTACGTTCATAAAAAAACATAAAATCAAAGGTAACATTAAAAATATTTGCAAAAATTACATGTATCTAACTTTCTTGTAAGCGGCTCCCTTATTTTTATTATTTTCTTTGTCTCCTTTTTTTTCGATTTTGTCTGTGGAGAGAGTTTCTATTTTAGTCGGCGACGTCGTATTCTTTTTTCTTTCGTTTCTTTACTCTTTTCATTTTTCTCTCTTTTCTTTCTTGTTGTCAGTGAGGAATGTTTGTTGTTTAGTTCGAGACTTTTTTTTTCTTTAGTTTCTTTACTCTTTTCTTTTTTCTTTCTTAATCTTTTGTAGTTTTTTCTTTCTTTCTGTTCGGAATCTACAGGTCCTTTTGGCCTGAATGTTTCCGGATTGTTTTTCCGCGAGATAGCTAAGAAATAAATAGGCAACTTCTAGTACACTCGTTTCAGAGAATTAGTCATCTCTCAGCTTGACCATAGAAGTGAATTTTTACTCAAAAATCTCCTGGCCTGCATCTCTCAAAAGCTACCTATTTCTCTTCTAGGTCATTTGAAATAAACTTTTATATGAGCCATCTTAGGGACGACTTACACCTACGATGTATTAAAATATAGAAAAAAATGTTGTAAATGAAAATATTACATTTCTCACTGTATTCTATGACTGGTTAAAATGTTGGAATAGCATTTCTGGAAGAAATGGCAAGTCAACATATGAAACCGTCACTGCTTTATATCATACAACCAATGCGATAGACAACGATGAGGCATGTTTAGCACGTAAGCGCAACGCTGTATACACTGTGTGTGTATATTGATGAGGCGCTCTATCTATTTAAACAAGGGAAGTAACCGCTTCTTGCAAGAGAAGATAACTCATGTCATGACAGAAACAATCACTACTTTGCGTCATATAACCAATGCATTCTAGAACTGACCAAGTATTGCATAAAAGAATTGAAAATGCTATACATATTAACAGGCAAATCACCTTGAGACAAGGTTTGGTTAATAGCGGCAACTTACAGGGTATCGGTAAAGAATTTCAGTACGGTAAGTGTTTGAGAACGAAAAAATTAGAATGCTATCAGTTTTAAATTTGAGCTAAGCATTTAATTAGCAATGCATTAAAATTGATTTAAAGAATTTACAAAAAACAAACTGAGATGAAGTGACAGAGGAGCAAAAGTTAGACGTGTATAAATTTAGAATTGACGTTGAAGAGGAAGATACTAATACATGTAGAGAAGTTCTTCCTTTAATATTTTACTTAGAAGGTTATTGTTGTTATTCAGTTTTTAAGAAAATGAAATGCAATAGTTGCAAAGATTTAATATCTGAAAGAGATTGTAGGGAATAAATAATAAAAAAGATATGTATAGGATTTACACTCCTGTATTTTAAAATGGTCGTGATGCCACTTGTTCAAGAAACAAAGATGGCGGACGTCGGTAAACTAACCAGTCTCGGGAACTTAGTGGTCAGGAAAATCACGTGGTTTGTGCTCACAAGTACGTCCGCAACTTTGATTTGGCCCAGCGCATTTGGAGACGAGTTGCATGACAAATATTGCCTATATATACTCTCGTCTTCCGAGAACTCACTCTCTTACACTGTGACTTACAGAGACAGCTCTCTCTCTCTCTCTCTCTCTCTCTCTCTCTCTCTCTCTCTCTCTCTCTCTCTCACTCATACATTTTGACTTCCAGTAGTCAACCTCATGAAAATGTATACATTCTGCAACCCTTTTCTTTACTCTTCTGCCTTTTCAGTTAAACTTTTTCCAGCTACAGAAATCTAGTCAAACCCCGAAAAACGTTGCTATATTTCTATATATCGATACCTTACATGAAATACTTAATCCACATACATTTTATAGTCTACAAGACACTTTCAATAGTTAGTCTTTTTCCGTAATATCCGTGTAAGTACACGTATACACACACGCACACACAGAGGAATATTCAACAGATACATTTTAGTATATTTGTAATGTTTCTTTTTCATGTATTTCTTGATATATAAATTTAATTTGGTTTGTACTGCTTTGTTTTGAATGTTCTTTTCTCCGCGTCTCTCACATCCATACTTCATTTGCCTTTTCAAATATATACCAACATAAATTGAGGAACTAAAATGTGGAAAATATCGACATATTCAACAAACATTCCCTACAAGATAATGTGCAAGAAATCCCTGAAATAAATAGCTATTTGTGGAGGATTAATAGAAGTTTTCTCTTATATTCTGATGATAGAATAAGAAATTTTGTTCTATATAATCATATAGTCATTAGCAAGACTAATGTTTCGCAGTTGAAGTAATCGATACTTGCTAGATATTCATTACTACTGCGGTGGATCAACAGGATGGACGTTAATTAATGAGAGAGAGAAGACGAACGACCTGTTGATGTATCTGGCATTTCTTTATTTACCCGAATCCCCGGATGTGGTAGGGGTCGTAACCCCTGTGGCACCAGAGGTTATTTCCCTTTTTGTTAGGCTATTACATTAAGCAAATAAAAAAGTCATTCTTACTTCATTGTGTAAATCAAAGGAAATTAAACGTTCATATAACATTGAATTTTTCGGCAGATTATGAGCTTCTTTTTAATGCTAACATTTGTGTTAAAAAATACAAAGAATATTTTTCTAAAGCTCGGCAAATGTTCTTTTAAACAATTATTTTTCAATGGAAAATAATAATATTACACGTATCAAGTTAAACAAAACAAGAAAACTTAAAACATTTACCAAACTTTTGTATCTATGTATTTTTCAACAAATATTATTCTTAAATCTATTTATTGTTTGTATCTATTTCAATTGTTTGTTTGTATTCAATTTATTTGTTCCTCATTCATTTTTTAATTCATTATTTAATAGTAATTTGTTTACCTGTTTGATTAATTATTGTATGTTCCCTAATTCATAATTCATTTTTTGATGTATTTGAATGGCAGTCACTTAATTACGAAATTGCAACTTTACAGAACAATCATTAAAATTTAAATTAAAACATGCTGATTATAATTATTAAAAAAAGTTTTTCAAATTTGAAGAAATTAAAATTTTCTATGTCTCACCTATTTTTCTCGAAGTTTTATTTTTTTTTCAAATCTCTTTATTGTTTGTATCTAATTTATTTGCCTTTTCTATATTTAATTCATTTGTTTCTCGATCATATTTGTAATTTTTTTCTCTGTTTAGTTATGTAATTATTGTTTGTTTCCTTTTTCATAATTCAGTTGTTGTTGTATAATGTATGAGAATAATAATCAATAAATAATTACGATATAGTAAGTTTACAAAAAATTATAGAAATTAAAATAAAAACAAGCAAATCAAAACAATGCTGATTATGATTTTTTAAAAGATTAGTTTCAAATATAAAAGAAATAAAATAATGTCTTTAAATTTTCTATCTGTAACCAATTTTTCAATAAGTATTATTTGATTTTGAAATCTATTTACTGTTTATATCCAAGTTATTTGTTTGTTTTTTATCAACTTTTTTTTATCAATTACTTTTTAAATATATATAAAAAAAACGTTCAGTTTAATATCCTTCTCTTTCGGTGGTCTCGGCCTGACAACCTTCAATCCAACTGCCGCGACCTGCCGATAAACATAAACGGATCAAGTTACACGCCCGCTGTAAGACAATTATATCCGGGTACGGCCGGAACTGACTAAGCCCTTTTTCTTTCTAACGACCTTGACACCTTGTGACAACTAAAAGAAAAGGATAAATTAAAATTAACAATATTTACCAAGCACTTCGGCCAAAAATAACGTGATAAAACTGGAACTAATAGTCGTCGCCAGCTTATAGTAGGTAAAGAAAATACTTAATGGCTACACTCATTTTTTATCAAAGAATTTTATATTCACGCGGCTGGAGCTGTGTGTCACAAGCACCTTCGTAATATCAACAAGCCCTTTTTCAACGCTTGGGCCTCGGCCCTTTTTTTGGCGATGCTGCTTTGTGTCCTGTTGTGGGGCGCTCTCGACCGACTGTGGTTGCGAGCTGCACAGTCTGTTCGGGTGTGTTCCACCACTGGATACATCACCTCTGGCCTCAGGGGGCCGTCCCCCCAGGCTTTAACCCTCTTGGGAGGTGTTGGGTTAATCGCCCGGCGCCTGAGGCGCCCCTAAAAGGGGAATGCCGACGGGGTCCGAGGCATTTTTGGAACTGCCCATCGTGTTGGGCTTCGGCCCTGCGACAGGACCCACCTTAATAACGGCCTTGTGCCATATTCGTACGCTGGTGGGGTGTAGGATAAATAACGGCGCGCTCTACGCGTTCTTTTGTGTCCTGTGGTGGGGCGCTCTCGACCGGCTGTGATTGCGTGCCGCACAGTTCGGTCGGGTGTTTTCCACCACTGGATACATCACCTCTGGCCTCAGGGGGCGTAGGATAAATACAGCTCGGCCCTGCGACAGGACCCACCTTAAAAACGGCCTTGTGCCATATTCGTACGCTGGTGGGGTCTTGGCAAAGCTCATTTAAGGAGGAATCCTGCATTTTGTGCGGTCGCATTCACCTTACCTTCCGGCGTTGATCCCACTTCTCGTGGTAGATCTGCCTTTCTTCCACCTACATAGGTATGCACAAAGGTCCTTTTAAGGACCATAAGAGGTCGCTGTCTGCGGGTCAGAGCATCTCTGGACGGCCAGGTGGCAAACACGAAGACGGATTCTAAGACCAACCGGTCTTAACCCTCACTCGGTTCGATTGTCCGATAAGCTGCGCAGCGCTAATGGCACGGTCCAGCCTTTAGCTACCGCTTCGCTATCTGCGCAGCGCTAAGATAACGCCCATCTTAGCCTCGGCCTCCTGGCCTGTCCGCTCGTCCGCACGGCTTTGGCGCGAACCTAGCCATAGCCATCGACGGCACGGCTTTGACACGACAAAGCCTTCGCTCCTGTCCGCTCGTCCGCACGGCTTTGGCGCGAACCTAGCCATAGCCATCGACCGCACGGCTTTGACACGGCAAAGCCTTCGCTCCCGTCCAATTCGTCCGCACGGCTTTGGCACGGCAAAGCTTTCTCTCCCGTCCGATACGTCTGCACGGCTAGGGGGCACGGCAAAGCCCTAGCCTTTCCTCGACCTCGACGCTCTTGCAAGGTATCACGCAGTCCACGTAACGACTCGCTGTTACGGACTGCCCTACCACTGCAACACCTGACTCACGTACGACCCGCCGTACGAGCCAGCAACGGGATCGACACACCCTTGGTTAACCACAACATACCGTCATAACCGGGGATATCGATCTACCAACCTCGACCGACCTCAGTTGCCCACGACGACTGTCCAACTGTACTCAACGACTCAACCGATCTCAGCTTACCAGCATCAAACATCCAGCTGTATCTCCACGACTCGACCTACGCCAGCGACCCTCGTCCAACGCCCAGCTGCGAACATCTACAACGCGACTATACCAGCCAACGACATAACCCATCCTAGCTGAAGACTACATACAACCGCCACGGATATTTACATACATGCTTGTAAATACGACAAATAAATTGTCACTTGTTATTATTGTTACCTCGCCTTTGTTCCTTCATATTGCTTTGGCTGTTCTCATTCACATAACTCATTTGCGGGGTCGACATACTTATCGGCTCTGCAACACAATCAGTCATTAATATTTATATTCTAACATTTTGTTAGTCTCGGCTCATTTAAGGAAGCCATGTAAGTAAAAACTTTGTTTTGCATCTACTTTCTCACCTTCATTCTAATATCTGCAGTAGTGTAGAAAAAGAAATCTAATATTGATATTTACATTGCCCATCCAAATAAGCGTGTGGTTGTGGAGACATCCTGTATCGGAATTTGAAAGCAGGGAACGAATTCTTCATGCACACCGGTTTCTAGACTTGTTTGTTCTCTTGGCTGTGACTGTTAGAAGTCAGAAACAACGTTCTATTTGTAGGTTATTTAATTAAAATTTTTGAAACTTCCGAATGATTTAAAGATTCGAAGGTAAGTGAAATATTCTAAACATTTCTAAACACAAATAAATCCCGACTGAAATAACATGTTAAATTTTAAAAAGAATTAGTTTTTGTTTTCGTGATAAAAATTTATGGAAAACGTTTCATTTTCTGGTTTTTATCTGTTCGTACATTTATTTTAATGGGGCAAAAATATCAACATTTAAAGTGAAAGGTAAATATAAATGTTATGGAAATATTTTATGAATAGAGTCATTTTTTTTATTAATGGTCTTTAAACAATATTTCTAATTGATATGTACAAAAACACATCTGCTAAAAGCCTCCGTAAGAAAATTCCCTTAACTCGACAAATTATCGGATTTTAATGAATTTAAAGCAATAAAAGATTAATTTTCTTTTCAAACATGTTTTCACAAAATTCTTAGGACTACAATCTTTAAATTATTGTGGAAAGACATTTAGTCTACATAGCTTTTTTTTTCTTGTCATGCGCCAACCCACCGACAATCATTTTCTTAATGTGACTCACATAACGAAAGTGTAACTGAATGAGTTTTACAGTTTTTAAGAGATAATTTCATAGAGAACGAGATTTTTATTTACATTTTTACAAAAATTTGTCTATTCCTACCGATATCTTATTTTTGAAGTTCAAAACAACGGTAAAATGACCCACAATTTTGCTTTTCTTGGTATTTTTCATTACTTAATTCCTTTTCGAAGGTTAATCAAAAATATTTTTGATAAAAAAATATTCAGGGTAACAGTTTTCCTTTTTTCTTAAGATTAAAACACTAAAGTCTTCCATTCACTTGAAGTAACTGGGTTAATTAATATAAAAATACTGGATAAATAAAATTAAGAAATTAAAAAAGATAATCTATAAGACTAATAATATTTTTTATTTTTTGAGTGATATATTTCATTGGAATATTCATTTAACCGAACCCTGCAAATGATTCAGTATTCAATGGAGATAAGCCTTTTACGACAATTTATTTATATAGAAATCCCGGATTGTTACTCTAGAAAAAAAGACTCGGGGCTTACTTATGAAATAAAAGTCTCTATAATGTCCTAATCGCTTTTGAATGCTAGATAATCATGTTTTATGAAATAACTGTCTCTATAATCTCTACATTAGATTTGAATACTAATCCATCCATTTTCCTACGTACACTCCTTTGTGTCTAAAAGACTATATGGTTTTTGATTCCTTGTTTAATAAAAGGCTATTTAATCTTTGTATTAGCCCAGTGGGTAGAATGTTTGCCAATGGTCCGGGAGACCTGAGTTCAATCCCAGGTCGCGTCATGCTATAGATTTTTAAAATGGTTCTTAATACCTCCTTGCTTAACATTCAGCAATATTAAGTACGTATCAAGGGTAAATTGGAGCAATCCAGGGAAAGGAGTAGCGCCTTCCCCTTCACCTCGGTGTTGTAACTATTGAAAAGGAAGCCTTCTGGTCCCCCTCGATTATGGTGAACAACTTACTTAATCTTTGTATTAAATATGAATTGTAGATTTTGAATCTTTCGACCTCCATATCTTTTTGTTTAAACGTTTTTGATATTTTATGAAATAAGAGTATATAAAATGTCTGTATTAAATTAGAATACCAGTCAATCTTTCTACCTTCTTCTATTTGGGTGGGAAAGTAGTCTGCATGATCTTTGCTTAAAATAAAATCTTTATAATATCTGTATTAGATTTGAGTACTAGTTCCGAAATGTTTCTACCTTCATTTCAGTGTGTGTAAAAGTCTACATGATTTGACATTATGTATAAAATAAAAGTTTTCTGTATGAAAGTAGAATTGTAGTTTATTGACCTTTCTACTTTGATTTGTTTGTGCCTAAAAGTCGTTTTCATCTTAGATTACTTATTTTAAAAAAAAGTCAATTTAATTTCTGTTCTAGGTTTGAATAACAGTTAATCAAACTTGCCACTTTCTCAGCTTTTTGTCAGAAAGTCTTTGATTGTTCATAAATAAAAGCCTATACAGTTAATACCAGTTCATTAATCTTTTGAGATTCATTTGTTTGGAATATGAATTTAAAAATATAAACAAACATATTTATTCATTAATAATAGGTTTTAGTATATACCTAAATTTCTAATTTTGCGTTTTTCATTTGTAGGTTTAATCATGATGAGCACTCATGAAAAAGAGAGATTATTACACGGTGAAATTTGCGAATTACATACTAGAGAGAAACCTTTGCTAAGCAAAATCGGTCATGATACATTTACAAAGAATTCCAGTCTAAAACATCATGAGTCAACACACATAAGAGAAAAACCTTTCCATTGTGAAATATGTGGTACCGCATTTTCCCAGAAATCACATCTCAAACCACACATCTTAACACACACAGGAGAGAAACCTTTTCATTGTGAAATCTGTGGAGCTAAATTTTCTCGGAAAGGACATCTCAAAACACACATGCCAACACACACTGGAAAGAAACCTTTTCATTGTGAAATCTGTGGAGCTTCATTTTCCCTGCAGGGAAATCTCAAAACACACATGTCAACACATACTGGAGAGAAACCTTTTCATTGTGAAATCTGTGGATCTAAATTTTCCCAGAAATCACATCTCAACGCACACATGTCAATACACACTGGAGAGAAACCTTTTCATTGTGAAATCTGTGGAGCTAAATTTTCCCGTAATTCACATCTCAAAGCGCACATGTCAATACACACTGGAGAGAAACCTTTTCATTGTGAAATCTGTGGAGCTAAATTTTCCCGGAATTCACATCTCAAAGGACATATGTCAACACACACTGGAGAGAAACCTTTTCACTGTGAAATCTGTGGAGCTAAATTTTCACAGAATTCATATATCAAAACACACATGTTAAGTCATAGTGAAGAGAAACCTTTTCACTGTGAAATCTGTGACGCTAAATTTTCCCGTAATTTCACTCTTAAAACACACATGTCAACACACTCTGGAGAGAAACCTTTTCATTGTGAAATTTGTGGAGCTAAATTTTCCCTGAATTCATCTGTTAAAAGACACATGTTTATTCATACTGGAGAGAAACCTTTTCATTGTGAAATCTGTGGTGCTCAATTTTCTCTGCATTTTAGTCTAAAAGGACACATATCAACACACACTGGGGAGAAACGTTTTCATTGTGAAATCTGCGGAGCTAAATTTTTCCAGAAGTCCCATCTCAACACACACATGTTAACACACACGGGAGAGAAACCGTTTCATTGTGAAATCTGTAGAGCTACATTTTTCCAGAAGTCCAGTCTCAATACACACATGTCAACACACACTGGAGAGAAACCATTTCATTGTGAAATCTGTGGAGCTAGATTTTCCCAGAGTTACCATCTCAAAACACACATGTCAACACACACTGGAGAGAAGCCTTTTCCTTGTCAAATCTGTGGGGTTAAATTTTCTCTGAATTCAAATCTCAAAAGACATCTGTCTACACACACTGGAGAGAAGTCTTTTCATTGTGAAATCTGTGGAGCTTCATTTTCAAGCAATTCTCATCTCAAAAAACACTTGCCAACTCACTGTTGATGCAAATGTTATTTTTATATTTTTTGTCCTTCATTTTCATGGAATTCAAATCTCAAAATATACATATCAGCACATGTTGGGTAGAATCCTTTTCATTGTGAAATCTATGCAGCTAAATCTCCACAGAATCCTTATCTCAAAAAACACTTGTAACACACTTAATAGAAATGTTGTCATTTTTTTTTATCTATGGAGGGTTCTTTTCACAGGTTTTAAATCTCAAAAACTCATGTCAACATACACTAGAGAGGAACCTTCATACTATGAAATCTGTTGATAAAATTTTCTTGGATACAGATCTCCAAAGACACTTGTGAACACACATTGGAGAGAAACTAATTATTTTGAAACCTGTGGAACTAAATTTTCACAGAATTCTCATGTGAAAATACACATGTAATCACATACTTGAGACAAACATTTTCATTCTTAAATATGTGGAATTGTTTTTCACACAATTCACAAAGCAATTGTGAAATTTGTGGTGCTGTATTTTCCAAGAATTTCTGTTTTAAAAGACACGCTTCAATACACACTGGATAAAAAAATTTCATTGTGAAAGCTGAACAGAAATACTTGTAACTATATAATGAATAGATGTCAAGTTAACTCTTTGAAAAAGAAATAAGGGAATTTAAGAAAATTACTGTTGAAAATTATCTGAAAAATAAAACACATGACTTAATTTATGAATTGCGATATTTGAAAAAGTTAATTTTTTTTTCTTCCTTTTTCATTTTTTTTCTTTGATAAAAAAAAAAGGATGAGATATTCCATTTTTCATCACAGCAAAAGGGAACAGTTTTCCTCCTTACATTGAACATTTAACACTTAAAAATGACAAATGAATTAACCATAGTTTTTTACTTGTAGAATTTCATGACTTATCAAAAATCAGTTGACATAAAACATAAGGTACCCTCTCAGTACATTTAACATACTTGTTGAAATGATTTTCCTCGTTGCTTGGGCAGAAATCTTGACATAAAGTAATCCTCTTAAAGGATATTAAACAATTTTGGAAATAATGTTTCTTTAGATACCAGTTGACATTTGACATTTCTCTAAGGTTATGGAACTACTTATTTGAACAGAATCTTATTTGTGGAAATGATTTTAGGAAAATGGCTAAAAAGTTTATTATACATGACATGGTATTTATTCTAATTGTAGTTGGGGGAGTGTACTAATTAGAAAAGAAGATAAAAATCTGAAAAATATTGAATATTTTGAGATTTTTGCTTCTCAATAACGTATCACATAATATCAAAACGATAAGAAATTATATATACATAGAGAGAGAGATAGATAGATAGATAGATAGATATTGTTTCTTATCACTTTGAGTTCTTCCTAATCTCTGATTTGGGCCACTTAAAGATAACAGCAAACAATCTGAACATTAGTGACACCAACCCAGTGGCAGATGGTAACAGGCCATCAACATTCATGGCGCAGGTATCGGATGATATACTCAAGGATCACAGTGATCAGCCTGTGGTTACAACCAGTCTGTCAATGAACATTGGACCAAACCCACCAGAACTTGAACCGTTGGGCGAGCTGGTGACCAGATATCCATGCAGGCAGCACACTAAGCCACAGTACCTTAATGACTATGTCATATCTGTAATGAACCAGTGATTGATGGTATCAATCTAAATGTTGTATATGGTTAAAATGCAGTACGGGGACTGTAGGAGTTGCATCCCTTGTTTTTGTGTTAATATCAAGCACCATCTTGAATAAACTTTTTTTATACCTAAGACGTTTTGTACATTTAAATATACAATTATAATCGTTGCCCAGTCGGCTGTAGTATACACTGACTGCACCTCTGCAGAGGGCTAAGACCCCCCCAATGAGTGTCCTGGATATGACACTAAACAGTCTGATGGTGAGGTTCCAGTAATGCTAGGGCCTTTTATTTGTCGCTGCCTCCCACCAGACACGACTTGACACAAGGTCAAAAGCCCGAAGGCCGATTAAAGTGGGGATAAAGGGGAGGGGAGGTCGGGAACGAGCCGAGACTCGAACCCTGCTTGTCTGTGCTGCTCATCGGCTCACTTAGTGCAATGTGAGCCTGATGAGGCAAGCAGTTTCACGAACCCAAATGTTGGTCCGGGCACGTATGCCAGTTTACGGCTTAAACTAGATGCTTGGTCCAGTGCCGTACATGGGTGACAAAGGAGACAAAAGTGCAGCTCGCCCACCCGAAGGTTGCCCAGCCGAAGCTGGGGCCTATTTGGCCCCGAGTCTGCTCTTGGTTTCGAGCACCCATCCGGCACGAATGCCAGATGGCCCAGCCAAAAGGCCGGGGGGTAGCCCCAGTAATGCTAGGGCCTTGGGGAAAATGGAGCACCCCTTCATTGCCATTGCTCTCAGGTCCACTCTGGCCTGGTGTGGTAGCACCTGACAGGGCCCTATCTATGAGTTAAATAGAACTGACGGCATACTTATGCCAAACTGAATTGTTTGATTAAACTGAATTGCTTGAAATAGAAATGTTTTTGATACTTAAACCGTACTTACATTTAAATTGCGTGCTTATGCTAAACTGAATTATTTGAAATGGAACTGTTTTTTGACATTGAAACTGTACTTACACTAAACTGAATTGTTATATATAACTGCTTGATTAAACTGAATAGTTTGAAATAGCAATGTTTTTAACAAACTGTGTACTCATGCTAAACTGAATTGTTTGAAATAGAAACTGATTTTTTACACAAAAATGGATTTGGCATTAAATGACCTACAAGGGTTGATATGTCATAAACCAAACCAAACAATTATAATAGATAAATGAAGGAATAAAATATAAGTAAGAAACAAATTAGATACAAACAATAAAGAAATTTGGAAATCAAATTATATTTCTCAATAGGTTACAGATAGAAAATTTAAACATTGAAATTTGGTCATAATTTTAATTGCTTTAAATTTGAAAACAGTTTATTATTAAATATAATCAGCATATTTTTAATTTGCATATTTTTATTTCAATTTTAATAATTTGTGATTAAGTGATTATTACAGCAATGAATAAATTGTGAATATTGGAACAAACTATAATTAATTAAACAGGTAAATAAATTACAATTAAATACTGAATAAATAAAACAATTAAATATAAATAAGAAAGAAATAAATTAAATACAAACAAACAAACAAACAAATTAGATACAAACAATAAATAGATTTAAAAATCAAATATTTGTTAAAAAATTGGTTATAGATACAAAATTTAACGAAATATTTTAAGTTTTCTTTTTTTTCGCATAACTTGTTACATGTAATATTATTTTCCCCTCAAACAATAATAGTTTAAAAGAACATTTGTTGAACTCCAGACAAACATTCTTTGTATTTTTTTTTATATTGTCACCCTCAACACAAATGTTGACATTAAAAAGAAGCTCATAATCCGCCAAAACATTTATTGTTAAATGCATGGCTAATTCTTTTGATTTACTGAATGAAGAAAAGATGTTTTTATGAGTTTACCAATGACTACATAATTATATAGAACAAAATTTCTAGTTCTATCATTAGGATATAAGAGAGAACCTGTATTAATCCCCTGCAAATAGCTATTTATTTTATGTATTTCTTGCACGTTATCTCTTCCAGATATTAACAAACAAGAAACAAAAGGTTCAAACAATTGTGATGTGAATAAAAGAATGTCTGTGAACTTGAGAAGAAAATGTTCATATTTGTATTGATAGGAACGAGTTAATTTCAGGAAATTTAATGTGTATTGAATGGTAATGAAAATTGAGAAAAAAAATGTTCCAATATTTGTGTTCATAGTGTTGAGTCACAGACTTAAGCAGTCACCCAAATTTTGGATAGACAGGTAAGAAATGTCGGCGTTGAAAAAGTGGAATGTAGAGGGGGTTGTAATTCTCGGGTCATGCAGCTTCTATCAAAGGCTGCAGTAAGAAGGTTAAGACGAATTTATATGATATTGAATGTTGCAGGCATCGCAGTCGATTTTCTCTCTCGAGGTCTCGGAGACGTGTTTTATTCATTTTGGTTTCAGCCATCATTCAATCCCAGGTCGAATCGTACCTAAGGACTCAAAAAACGGTACTTGATACCATCTTGCTTAATTCCCAGCATTATAAGTTACATATCAAGGGTAAAGTGGAGCAATTCAGGGAAAGGAGTAACACCCTCCCCGACACCTTGGTGTAGTAGCTATTGAAAAGGGAGCCTTCGGATCACCCTCAACTACCGTCACCAACTTTACTTTTACATTACTAGATGTCTAATAATCTTATAGTCCCCTATTTTATTCATTTCCACATCTCTACAAAAGACATGTACAGTGAAATCAGATTCAATTAAAAGATACAGATTGATTTTTGGATGTGGGGATTTGATGATAATGCATATACCAAGTGGCAAGAGAGGGTCAGGGACGACATGATGATGATGATGATGATTCATGGATGAAAAGTTTCTTCAGGGACTTTCTCCTGTGCTTGGCAGCCACTGCATCTCGTTTCAAGCACCAGCAGTTGTCAGTGAAAAAATTTACATCCCACCAGCCTTGGAAGCGATCTTGTTGGTGAAAGTGCTCGCTCTACTCTTCACACAATTCTACACACTTTGGAAAATAATTCAACTGTGACAACAGAAAGTACAGTTAGACTGACATTCGTGCCCTGATTTGGGGAAAACTCTTCAGTGTACAACTTGTGAAGTATTCAAGCACAACTCAAAAAACCAGACCTGACCAAACACAATGAATGGTATTTTTGAAATCAGTATAAAATGGCAATCAGATATTAGTTGATAAACCTTCAACATTTGGAAATAAAAAAAATTGATGCAGGCCAGTGTTATTACTCTGTAAAGTTATATGTTAGGTATTGTGAATTAAGCGATACTCAGAACACCAGTAAAATTGCTAAGCTTAATTCAACTAAACGAAACTCAATGAAATTCAACACACAAACATGTTAAAATATGGCACAAGGCCATTTTTATGTGGGGGACTGGGTATGTTGAAATATGGCACTCATCATCATCATCATGACGTGCGGCTAGCACGGATATCCCTGACCCACTCTCTCCACGTCTCCCTATCATTCATCGCCTCCAGCAGGTCTTCAGGGTTACATCCCGTATCATCACATAGCTGCTGTATGTATGTTCGAGCTGGTCATCCTGCTTTTGATTGGCCATATGCGGGGGTCCATAGGAGCACATCACTAATGATCTCGTTCTTGCTTCTCCAGCAGTGTCCGGCATGTCTGGTTCGTCTAGCTTGTATAGTTTTCGTGATAGGTGGTAGGTGGCCGTACAGTTGGCGCCTTGTAGGGTGTTGCTGCCAGTACCTGTTCAATATTGCTCGCAACATTCTTGTATAATTGCCGTCGAGCTTCTTCTCCAACTGTTTAGTCAGCGTCCAAGTAGTGCATCCATACAGCAGTATCGACACGACCGCAGCCTGGAAGAAACTGCGTTTCATTTTATCGGTCAGGTTTGATTTCCATATGATCGAAAGCCTCTCGATAGCAGTCCATGCCTTCGTTAGTCGTGTCTCGATGTCTTTTTCGGTTGATGAGACGCTGCTTCCTAGGTAGGTGAATTTGTCAACCAGTTTCAGGGAGGTTCCGTCTAGTGTGGAGATGTCGCCTTTCTGATTAAAGCACATAAATTCAGTTTTGTGTGCATTGACATGGAGTCCAATGCCTGCAGTGGCTTGTTCCAAACTATGCAGTAGTGTTTCGGCTTGGTTGGGTGTATTGGCCAGTAGCGTTATGTCGTCGGCGTAGTCGGCGTCGGTAATTGTTTTTGCGGGGTACCTGCTGCTCCTTTTTTCTTTATCGATGCCCTAAGTACGTAGACTGATGATAAAGAGGTATGGAGCAAGCGTGTCCCCTTGTAGTACTCCTGCTACAATGTCGAAGTAATCTGCGTCTCCATCCGGTGAACGCACTTTCACTTTGGTGTTTCTGTAGAGAATCATTATTGCTGCTACGGTTTCTTCTAGTAGGCCGTATGCTAGTTGTATTTGCTCCATCTTCTCTCTCTGAATGGAATCGAAGGCCTTGGTAAAATCGACAAATAGTAATGTCACCTGTAAATTTTTTGCCCTCACGCCTTCTAGGATTCTACGAATGGTCAATATTTGTGAGGTCGTGGACCTGTTTCTTCTGAAGCTATTTTGGTTTTTCCTCAGGATTTTGTCGATTTGGGGTACGATGCGGTTTCGTAGTAGGGCATTGTAGATTTTGGCTGCTATGGATGTGAGTGTTATACCTCGATAGTTCTTGGCTAATCCGAGGTCACCCTTTTTAGGGAAGGAGAGTATGCATCCCTTCGTCCATCTGTCAATCGGATTTTGGTTATAAACTGCGTTGCAGTGTCGGAGCAGTATGTCGTCGAATTGTTTCGTCTCCCACACTTCTGGGGAAATCTCGTCAAGCCCTGCAGCTTTTCTATTTTTAATTTTTCTAAGAACCGAGTCGAGTTCTTCTTTAGTGAACGGCCCTAGTTTAATGTCTAATTGCTTACTGATGATTCTGGTGATCGGTTCCTGCGTAATGTTCGGAGGGTTAGCTAGTAGATTTTCAAAATGTTGTTTCCACAGTTTTATTCTTTCTTGTTGGTTTGCCGCTTTCAGTTTTGCTTTGGCTGTGCTTTTCCTTCCACTCACTTCGTTTATTGTTTGCCAGGCTATCCTAGATTGCCTATCCTCCACCGAGTCTCTAATCTTATCTATCTTATTTTGTATGAATTCCGTTTGTTCTTTTAGATATATGCCTGCTAATTGATATTGTGCCTTCTTTAGTATCCGGGTATTTGCAATTGTTGGGTTCTTCCGGTAGCTTTTGGAGGCAGTTTTCACAAGTGCACGTTTTTCTCTAACCTTTTCCATTTCCCATGGGGCTCTATATTTCGTTCTAGGTTTTGTTGGGATACATTTCAATGCTGCCTCGAAGTGTGCGTTAAGTGTGCGTTAAGGAAATTCTCATATTCGTCGTTTGGGGTATTTTTTAATATTGGTGGGGCTGTAGCATGAGATGATTGTTGCTCTGGGTTTGCCATTAAACGTAGCTGTCATCATCCTAGGTTGAATTCTCTCAATGCTATTAAGTGTTTTTATCACTTTAGGTCCTATAAGCATTCCTACTCCTCCTACTGTGGCATTGCCAGAGTTTTTCCAAGCTGATACTGTGGCCAGCGCCCATTCATTGCCTGTTTGGTGATATTTGATATCTTCGGTGTGCGTGTATCGGTGTTCTTGTATGCAAATTATGTCTATCTTATGTTCTACGGCTGATGCGATAAGTTCTGGTGGTTGACCTATTCTATTTAGGGTTCTAACGTTAAATGTTGCTATTTGTATTGTTTGTTTGTATTTTAGTAGTTTTTGTTTGAGTTTGAGCTCTGTAGCTGATTTTTCGAACACTGAGGCCAGGGCTCCAACCTCAGCAGGACGCGCCCCTTTTTTACCCGCGTGAAGAGCGATGCGGTTTATGTATGTGGTTTGAGTGTGGGTCATGGTTATCTTTCGATGGCTGTTTTTATTCTCATCTATAGAAGCCACTCTTATAGATGAGCAGCAGTAGTTCCCCGATTGAACTTGCAATCCTGAGCGTTAAGGTGCAGGGTTCACACGTCCATCATGCTGCTACCCATGTGTACGTGAAAAAAAAATCGCGGCACTTCCTTTTCATTTAAGTTTTAACTTAGTTAAAGTCCAATTGACTATTCTTATATCACAATATTTCTCTCCCCTCCCCGCCGTATATTTCCTATTGCCAGATTGTTGATTTTCTATTGAACCGGTGCAATGAAAGTAAACCTTCTAATACTTCCTAATATGCGAATGAACACATTTTAATACTTTCTGTCCAGATCGAACACAGATTTCCTCAGAATTAGAAAATTGACAAGTGCTAGACATGGGGATAGGGGGCTAAATTTTAAAACAAATCTATTTTGTCGTCTCAAAAATATTCACCTGGAATAAACTTTGGCCAATTAGAAAGTCTACATTTAAATGCAAATGTTAAGCAGATGATTTTACAAGACACGAAAATCAATGATTTAAATAGACAGTTACCAAAGATTTACCTTTGAGCAGGACTTCATAGCAACAGATATGTTCCTTCTAGCCATATTTATGTGGGGGACCGGGTACGAGCCGAAACTCAAATGAGCGGCCTATCCATGGATACATTAACTCGGTCGATATTTCCCTAAAAAGTGGCGCCTCAGGCATCAGGCAATGAAACTAAACCTGCCGAAGCAAGTAAAATACTTTGGGTACGGTCCCCAAGGCCAACAGAGTGTCAGTCTCAGTACTCCAACGTGAATGCTAGTCCTCCCCAGCACGCATATCAGGCTGCCTTGACCGATGTGAACAAGACCACGCGAACCGGTCCGTGCGGCGAGAAATACGACCGGAGTGTAAAAATACAATCATCACTAATAACGAACCAACTTAAACATATCGTGATAATTATGTACAAATGTAAATATATAAAGATTTGTTTGCATGTATAGGACTTTACACTCCTATAATTTAATTTGGGCGGTATGCCACTTGTTCCCACAAAGATGGCAGACGCTCAATGTTCAGTCTCGGGAAACCATTGGCCAGGAGGACCACGTGATATGCTTACAACTACGTCGGCGCGCGAAAATTCAAGTCCTGCGTCTTGAGCCACTGATAAGACGATTTTTTCTATAAATACGCCGTCTTAAAACGCATTCTCCCTCTTTTACGAATTTTCGTCGTAGCGGCAACACTCTCTTACGAAATTCCTTCGTAGCGGCAACACCTTCTCTTTGACCAAAATTCACCCGTATCAGAAACAGCATGCCTCGCAGACATTATTGTACAAGAACTATGAGACGCTTTCCCGTCTTTAAAAAACTACCGGTTTCTAATCATAGAAAAAAGACATTTTAATTTTACAATTCTTTTTGTAGTTTAGTTGTGTTACACACACACACACACATACACACACGAGCTCACACATATATATACACACTATCAGTATGTTAGAGTTAGTTATGTTTTCATGTATTAATGTAAGTTTTGTTTATTATAGAATATAAAAATGTTTTTGTTCGTTCGCCTTGTTTTTAAATGTTCATTTTGTCCACGCCGTTTTACAACCATTATCTATACCGCTAAATTTAGATTCACGTCCACCACACATGAAGTGGAAAAAAGCCGAAAAAGAAAGGATTAAACGAAGGAAAATAGCCCTATTTTGTTACCCCACCACAACCACCATGTAAGATTGGAAAGGCATCTACTTCAAGTGTCCGTCGGTCGATCTATACTTGGAATGGTTTACCAAGATGGGAACAAAAAATAGGGGGTGGTATGGATTGGGATGGATCTAGGATGAATCGCCTAGACTAGAGAAAGGACGATGGATAAACAGAAAGAAGAGGCGTGGAGAATCCTGGATGGTTGATTCTAGATGACGAGAACTATGACACACAACAATCTGCTTATTAGAGTAAAAAGGGAAATCAAAAAACATTAATTTACCAAGGGTGGGGTCTCGAAGAAGGGCCCAGAATGTCGCAGCCATGTGCAGGAAGTGGAGGAAAGGATGACTTCAACATTGTCTCCTTTCGTACGACCAGGTCCACTGCTTCCACCGACCTTTTGTCGAATATTATGCAGTCCAAGCTTTTTCTATCGCATTTAATCTTGACCCGAAGTTAGAGTATACAGAAAAGGGTTATATCATGATGAGAATATTTTGCACCCTCATACGATCCCTTCTTTGCGGCCAGGTACACGTTAAAGAGCTTTCGTTTCCCAAGTTTCGACGGAGGGTCAAAATTGTCCACTTTTAAGTGACAATTGACTAACTGACTACTTTTTCATAATTAGCTAATTTTTATATATTTACATTCAGGATATCAGTGGAGGCGAAGTCATCTTGCTAAATTATAGGATTATCTCTGACGTGTCCCAAATTAATTGTTTTCATTTCTCCCATCAAACCTATCACAAATAACATATGAATCCATATTGCTTACATTTTGGCCTTCCTGTATTGTGCGTTATGTACTCGCTTAAACTTTCCACTTTGACATGTTTCCGGTCAAAGATTTTTGCTAACTTAACAGCTAACTGAAAAACTCACGGCCTAACCAAACCAGTTAATAAAATAATTAACCATCATGGCAACTGTACCACACTCCTCCCTTCCATAAAATCAATTTTTGTCTAAGACAAAAATTTATTTAAAGCTATACGACGATATCTAATTATTTTTCTCTACTTTTTCTCCTTCCCAATTTGTCATAAACCTCTCGTCTCTCTCTCCCAAGTTTTAATAATCTTCTAATCTCTCTCTCCCAATTTTTAATAAACCTGTAATCTCTCTCTCCCAATTTGTAATAAACCTGTGTTACAAGACGAGATCTTGCCTTGATTTGAAAAAAAAAAAAAAAAAAAAGAAAGGAGAAAAGAAGAAAGAAAAAAAAAACGGAAGTTACCACTTCGAGTTCTCAACTCAAAATGAAAAGTTAGTCGTTCACGCATCGGCTCCGCGCAGAACTTCCGTTTGCGATAAATTAACAAAAAGACATACATTAATAAATATCCAATCGGAACGCTTCCCGCGGGGCACAAAAATTGCCGTTTCTGAGCCTACAAAAAATATATAAATAGACGGACCAAATAATTATTAGTCAGACTTGCTCCTTCACACTGCTCATGCTAAAGATTCTACGCCACTGACCGGCGACTGTCATCCGATACTTCAAACGATCGCCGCCGTTAGGAACGCTGCTCTTATTCCGAGAAAACCATCCCTTCACCACGAGACAAGGACAGCATATGAACTTTGTAACTACTGCCACTGAATTCATTCTTTAACTATGAACATATTTCTCCATTCTATTCTCTGTGCTTAATCTATTTATAAAAATTTTCTATAACATCATTACTGTGTTATTGTGAGTATCTATACGTTCCTTGTTTTGCAACCATACGCATTTCTCGCCCACAACATTCATATCACAGATATCAACAACTCAGAATATAACACTGGTGTCAAGCGTGCAGCAAAACAAGTATGGAATACTCCGGCCTTTCTCGATCAGAAATCTTGGAACATATAAAACAGCAAAAAGCAGCGATTCTCCAAACGAAAATTGACATGGAACCTGCAGATAACCCGCAAGCACAATAAATCATTAGTGAACTGAAAACAGACCTCCACGAACTCTTAACTGCTCTGCAAACTACCGCACACGATCAATCGCACACATTGCAACAACACACCACAAACTATGAGCTTCTATTGCGACAGCAGTCACTTCGGGACGCCACAAAATCCATCCGGGCCTTTGAACCGGGCAGCGATGTAAACCGCTTCATTACCGACCTTAATAAGGCTTACACCATACATGTTAAGCCAGAATTAAGGGAATATCATGCAATGGAGAAGGGGTTTGTCAAGCTGGCAAAGCAACTACTGAACGAAGGCATCTTCCAGCAGATGGAGGACTCAAGACAGCCCACGTCCACGTTCGAGGAACTAAAGGCTTACCTTATATCCACCCACGGGAGCCAAATGACAAACTTTCAGTACCGAGCATGGGACCTTCAGCGATATGAAGGAGAGAAACTCACCGATTTTGCAGGCCGACTTGAAAACACAATCCGTGAGGCCACAGTCCACATCACGACTAAATTCAAGTCGGACAGACAAAATGCTAAGATGATGGCCGAAACTGTGTTTTCCCTAATGGGGGCCATGCTCATGAGTGAAAAGATCAAGGCATGGGCACCTAACATCTATCCACACCTCATCAAAACCATGGACAGACACTACTCAGCGGGTGGTATAGCCAGCGACGCGCAACGCTATCTTGATCGTGGTATCAAAACGGACATCACCACCGCCGCTGAAACCACTGCGCTAATGGCGAGCCAACCTACACATTCTGACAAATCTCGTAGCCTTGAAAGTGACAAGATACTAGCCGACGTACAGCTACAGTTGCTGGATCTGAACAAGCAACTGCGGCAAACCCACAGGCGGAACCCATCCATTGTTGACTGGAAAAGTCGAACCGCCCCACCTCCAACATGAAGCACAACCGGGCACAAAGAAGCGCTGGCCAACCCAGCCAACAAGCAATATGCAAAAACTTTTTACGAGGCCGCGCATGCTTTAAGGGCAACAGGTGCCCATATTTTCACCCCCTCATGCTCAAGCACACATAGCGACCACTGACACCGGTTTACCTGGAACAGATAGCGATCAGCACAACTATGAACACGCGACGCGCTTCGACGAACTGGATTTTCAGTTGGGACCGAACGAGATGTGATCACTCGTTCCCAGGTCCATGTATCCACTCAGCATCATCACACATTTAACTTTCATATCCGACCTGATCTCCGATCGCCCCTTGTTCAGATCAACCTCCGCAAAAACGGCATCACATTCTCCGGTGTAGGCATGTTGGATTCCGGATGCACGACTTGCATCATTCCCATTTCTCGCTTACCTGAAGATGCAAGAAGACACATGTCCAAATCCAACATCCGAGTCAAGGGAATCGAAGGGAACATCTCTCTTCTGGGCAAGGTCACCTGTGACATTACCTTGGGTGACGATACTTCCCCCGCTTTCTGCAACGTCGACACACTGATCACGACATCAGACATTCCCATCTTGATAGGTCAGAACATACTCGGCCACCACACACTGTTATCCTATACTATCGATAACCAGAAAGCTACTGCAGAACTTGCGCGCACACTCCCATCTGGCAAGCTAAAACATACTGTCCCGCTCTCTACAACCGTCCATCCAAGGATAAAACCGACCCACAACCTTTCACACGGCGCCCTAACCGTTTCCAACGAGGAACCACGAGCCACAGCCAGATCATCGCCTAACGGGTTGACTCTCAACCAAAAACTCCATTGGCTTAAGCAAACCGTAGGCCTATCGCTTCCAGACCATCATAGCCGTAGTGAATTAGAAGCTACCGCCGATTTACTCATCAGCTATGCGGACATTCTCGGCACCGACGACAATAGAAGGGGCACTTTCATCAAGCCCATACGCATACCAACCAACGGCCAGTCCAGGAGCCAAAAACAGCACCCTATAGCCCAAGCACTGGAGGGTGATGTTGACGCGGAAATTGCCCGCATGGCAAGTGAGGGTATTATCGAACCTTGCAACGACCCTAAAGGATTTAACAGTCCCGTTTTTGCCGTCCGCAAGAAAAACGGAAAGATTCGAGTGGTCGCAAATTTCAAAAGAACCCTCAACAAGGTTTTAGTCGATCTCGACCCAGACCCAATACCTACCACTGACTCGACATTCAACAAGATTGGCGAAGGTAACAAGTACTTCTCAACACTCGACCTCCGCAATGGCTATTGGCAAATCGTCATTGACGAACGTGACTGCCATAAAACGGCTTTTACTTGGAAAGGACGCTGTTTCCAATACACCCGTCTGGCTTTCGGTCTAACATCCGCTGGACAAATCTTCTCGCGATGCATAGCTGAGGCTCTCGACACAGTGGCCTCACGCGCAAACATATCGTCATATATTGACGATAATCTTGTCCACGCCAAAACCTTCGAGGAATATGTGACAGCGCTGGAGCAATTATTTATTGCTCTACGCAAGTTCGGATTAAAACTAAACCCGGAAAAATGCATTTTTCTTGCGTCCGAAGCTAAATTTCTCGGTCGCATCGTGAATAGCGACGGGTTCAAGGCCGACCCCGAATATGTCCACGCCATTATCGACATGAAACCCCCGACAACGAGAAAAGAACTACAAAGTCTCGTCGGACGTCTCGTATGGATTCGGTAATTCATCGAGACACGCCTTAACGAGAGCATCAGAACCGACATGTTCTCCAATCTAATGGCCCCCATAAACGAACTAAATAAGCCCGGACGGACATTCGTCTGGACCGAAGGGGCCAACAAGGCTTTCAATAAAATTAAGAAGCGCCTCGCTTCACCACCAATCATTTCATTCCCCGACTTCACCGGACTCTTTACCCTCACCACCGACGCCAGCGATATCGCATGTGGGGCCATTCTCATGCAAGAGAATAAACACGGCCAAAAGAAAATAATAGCAGTGGCCTCACACACCTTTAACGCGACGGAGCGCAACTGGTCAACAACTGAACGCGAGGCATATGCGATAAAATGGGCCATCACCAAATTCGATTACTTCTTGCGTAGTCGTCCCTTCGTCGTCCTCACAGATCATCGATCTCTCACATACTTGGATCAACGTGAATTCAACAATGCGAAAATACGACGATGGCAGGAGGAAATATCGTGCTACAAATTCGTCTTGGAATATGTAGAAGGTGAATCGAATGTCTGGGCAGACATGCTCAGTTGGAGATATGGCCACAGCAAGGACAAGCTTACGGCAGACCCGACACCTGCAGGGAAGCGCTTCAAACTCCAAGGCTCCAGTCTAAACATCTACGTTCCATCCTGGTGCCTTGGCGAAATCAAGAGCTCCCAGCTGCTCCCTGGGACTCACACAACACGGAACATTCAGCATCATCTGCAGGCCATCGACGCATTCCTCGCGTTTCATGCCACATCGACCATCCCGATTGAAGAGATAGCTGACCACATGGGTATTGCAGCGGAACAAGCCTCTGATGACACACTTTCAAAAATCAACAGAGCTCTTCAGTTGGCAACCCCAAGACCGAGCGCTACCCTACTCGACCCCAAAGATCATCGTACCGGGCTATATAACAAGCACATGCACCAATTCTACTTGGAACCTGGTACATCTGTATTGATGATCAGGGATACTACAAACACACCAAAACTGGTAGTACCCTACAAGCTCCGGACAAAATATCTCCACCAAGCCCATGACTGTGTCAACCACTCAGGGATCTCCCGCATGCAGGAACACCTATCCAGCTACTGGTGGGAGTTCAAAAATCGCGATATCAGGGCGTATGTTCAGTCATGCCAAACCTGCGCTAAACGCAAGGGAAATTACGGCATGCGCCGAAACTGGTCCACGGGCCATTGCAAGAGAGGCGGAAAACCATTCGAGGTTGTCTACATAGATTTTGTCTCAATGCCCCTCTCAAAGGGCAAGCGGTACATCCTTACTATTCTAGACAGCTTCAGCCGCCACCTCATAGCCATACCATGTGCCAGAGACCGCGCAATCGACGCAGCCCGCGGACTCTACCAGTTCTTTCTTCGTCACCGCGAGATTCCCTGCATTGTCTCCTCCGACCGAGGAACCCACTTCACTGGTGAGATCTACAAGGAATTTTGTGACCTAACCTCGATCACCCGGGAACTTCACTGCCCGTGGCGACCACAAAGCTCGGGGAACATTGAGAGGCAACACCGGACCTTAAAAAACGCCCTTTACATGATCTGCGAAGACAGAAACTGTGAATGGACGGACGTTCTCGAATCCACAGTTTCCTCAATGAATGCCACAGCCAACACCGCCACTGGTGCATCCCCGCATTACATTATCACCGGCCGCCAACCAAACATTGGTCTACCGAAGATCCCCTGCCAGGACATCGTTAACAACAACCCAGGTGCTTACGGTATGCAGATAAACGCTTTGCTCCGACAGGTGCATCAAAGAGTCGCCTTGGTGAACAACGAGGCTGACCACAAAATGGAAGCCAAACTGAACCGCAGCATCTTCAAAGACCCGATACAAGTCGGTGACAAGGTGCTACTCCACCGACCGCAATCCGTAACAGCCCACTTGTCTCACCTGCCTTGGATAGGTGACTTTAAGGTCACCAAAACGAACGGTTTGGTAGTTCAAGTGAAAAACGAAAACTGTGAAACGCATTGGGTTCACCGTGGACACGTCCGTCGACTCGTACCACGACCAAATGACCTGCAACACATGCATCGACCACCCCCACCTCCAGTTCTATCCCTACCTCACCAAATCTTCAAAGACCTGATACAAGTCGGTGACAAGGTGCTACTCCACCGACCGCAATCCGTAACAGCCCACTTGTCTCACCTGCCTTGGATAGGTGACTTTAAGGTCACCAAAACGAACGGTTTGGTAGTTCAAGTGAAAAACGAAAACTGTGAAACGGATTGGGTTCACCGTGGACACGTCCGTCGACTCGTACCACGACCAAATGACCTGCAGCACATGCATCGACCACCCCCACCTCCAGTTCTATCCCTACCTCACCAAATTCCCAATCACCCGTCAACACGACCACTCCTACCTCCTTGTCCACCCCGGCAACCTACCCATCACCCGTTGTCACAACTCCCTACACTTTCGTCAGGGGAGCATCTTGTCGCAAATGACTGCAGTTCTTGAGACAATACCCAAAACCCAACGAAACGAACAACACGAGGGCAACTCCCAGCACGCTTTAAAGACTTCGTTATGTGCCAAAAAACAAAATAGATAATACACAATACCAAAACAAAACACGCACGCAAGCAAGCACTAACAACATAGCAACTTCAAATCATGGTAAGATCTGGGGGAGGTGTTACAAGACGAGATCTTGCCTTGATTTGAAAAAACAAAAAGAAAGAAAAGAAGAAAAGAAAAAAAAAACGGAAGTTAACACTTCGAGTTCTCAACTCAAAATGAAAAGTTAGTCGCTCACGCATCGGCTCCGCACAGAACTTCCGTTTGCGATAAATTAACAAAAAAAAAACACATTAATAAATATCCAATCGGAACGCTTCCCGCGGGGCACAAAAATTGCCGTTTCTGAGCCTACAGAAAATATATAAATAGACGGACCAAATAATCATCAGTCAGACTTGTTCCTTCACACGACCCGTGTTAAGGATTCTACGCACCGTCCGGCGCCTGTCATCCGATACATCAAACGATCGCCGTAGCTACCAACGCCGTCCTAATTCCGAGAAACCCATCCCTTCACCACGAGACAAGTACAGTACATGAACTTTGTAACTACTACCACTGAATTCATTCTTCAACTGTAAACGTATTTCTCCATTCTACTCTCTGTACTTAATCTATTTATAAAAATTTTCTATAACATCATTACTGTGTTATTGTGAGTATCTATACGTTCTTTGTTTTGCAACCATACGCATTTCTCGCCCACAACTCAGAATATAACAGTGCTATGCGAAATGCAATCAGTCAGGTCCAGGATTTGAACTCGTGTCGCCATGTCAATATCCTGCGACGATAACCATTACACCATACACTATATTTCCTTAATATTTGTAATATTTTCCTTAACTTTCACTTTAAAACTATATTTTTGCTCCATTAGAATAAATGTACGAATTGACAAAACTCAGAAAATGTAACGTTTTCTTTAAGATTTTTCATCACGAAAACAACAACTATTAGCAGTTAAAATTTCGCAATGTTATTTCAGTTAGGATTTCTTTGTGTTTAGAAATATTTAAAATATCATATTAACCATCACATCTTTAAGTTATTCAGAAGTTTCAAAAATTTTCATGAAACAGCCAACATTGTTTCTGACTGCTAACAAAACCAACCAAGAGAACAAACCAGTCTAGAAACCGGTGTGTATGAAGTATTTGTTTCCTGCTTTTAAAATCCGAGGCAACGTGTCAACACAACCACACTCTTATCTGGATTGGGAATGTAAATATCACTTTTAGATTTCTTTTTCTACATTACTGCTGATATTAGAATGAAAGTAAGAAATTTGAAAATATTCTTAACATCTTAACTAGCGGGTATCAAATTGGTCTTTTTAGATCCATGGGAGGTAAATAACGTTTTGGCTGGCTAAATAAAAGCTTAGGGATCCAGAAAGATTGAATTTACTCACTTACATTCATAAATCCCTTAATAACCTGATTAGATATAGTTGCAGAACCGTACATTGGTATAATGGTTAGAGTGTTCGCCAATGGTCCGGGAGATCTAGGTTTAATCCCAAATCGAATCATACCAAAGATTTAAAAAATGGTACTTGATGCCTCCTCAGCATTATAAGGTAAGGATCAAGGGTAAAGTGGTGCAATCCAGGAAAAGGAGTTTAATCAGCAACACGACTTTGCCTTGACTGTAGCGACGCATCAATCCGCTCAGACATTTAACTGCTTTATTCTTTTTCAATTCAATAACTATTTTCTTCTCCCTTCGAGACTTTAGGCACAAAAGGCTTCCTTTCAACTCAAGCCGTCATTAAAGCTTCTTGAAAACCTTTCGATATCTTCGTTCCCATTCATTTATTTTACATTCAATATAACAAGGAGGTGACCATAACTACTTCTTCGTTATACATCGAAAAAAAAAAAAAAACTAAAAGTAAAATAAAAGGACTTTAAACATGGAAAATAGCCCTGCTGATCTGAAATATAAATCCACGGGATTATAACCCATTAAAGGACTTTGTGAGTACAAGACAAAGACTTAAAATAAAAGCAAAATCATTTTGAAAAGACTAGAAGGAAACAAGTCACCTCTGTGAACCTCTCATTGGAAAAATAATTATTCAGAATTTCTTTCTTCTATAAAACTTATATATATATATATATATATATATATATATATATATATATATATATATATAATTATTCACAATTTATATATATATATATATAATTATTCACAATTTCTTTCTTCTATAAAACTTATATATATATATATAAGTTTTATAGAAGAAAGAAATTGTGAATAATTATATATATATATATAAATTGTGAATAATTATATAAGTTTTATAGAAGAAAGAAATTGTGAATAATTATTTTTCCAATGAGATATATATATATATATATATATATATATATATATATATATAAATTCTTCGATTGTTGTTTGTGTGTTTATTTCATTGTTTCACGTGTTTGTCAAATGCTAATGATTCTAATATTCTAATTGTTGGAATTATTTTATTGTATTGGGAACATCTTCTTTGAAGGGAATTTTATGATTGTCACCGACACAATAAAATGACGCGATATTTGCAAGTGACGCCGCCTTCTGTGAGCCTTTTTTTTTTTCGTTCAAGCCACGAAGCTGTCAAGAAGCAGGATGTGCTGCTTTTTAAACATTGCTGTCCTCTATGTTTATCTTTCTTATATAAGAATGATGAGGTTGAGAAATTATGGGCTCATCTTATTGTTTATTACAATTTTTTACCATTTTGAATTGAGTATGAAGTCTGAAAATGTAGACTCATCATCTGCTGGCTTCTACGAAACTTGAAAATACACTTAAGATCTCAACCGGTGCTTCTGAAATTGGTCTATATAAATCTCTGGGTGGGTAAATAAAATTTTGGCAGGTTGAATAAAAGCATAGGGATCCTGAGGGATTGAATTGACTCATTTGTATTTATAAATCCCTTTGTAATTTACTAAATTTTTTGCTTAGATAAAATACAAGACCATATGCGATGCATATTTACCAAATAAGACTCGAACTTGTGGAGTTTGAAAGGTATTTTTATGAAGGTCAGGCGCTAAGAGCAAGGCTGGGTTGCCGTAAGTTATCTGACTCCATATTTTGGTTATTTTGCTTTACTCCACGTTGACTGGCCGGTGCAATGCCTTGCCCAAAGAAGGTCCATAAGAAATATAAAAAGGGAAAGATAAAAACAGATAAAAGACGAAAATATTTCTTTCATACTTTCCTTTATTTACCTGGTGAATGGACTAACCAACGTTACGTCTAAAGACATAGCGTGGTGCCCAAAACACCAGATAGTAAAATCGGTGTTGTCGGTTCGACGTCACCACCCGAAAAAGAGGTCTGTTCACAGAAAACCTGAGTATTTATCACTTTTCACCGGCTCCAAATTCGCCACGCCAAAATCCTTCTAATTTTGGCGCGACCGCTTCCCATTGGCTACTTTACATTTTATTATTTTTCTTTTTTCTGATTTTAACCGGATGGATGCGTGGAGCCTTATGCGTGGCGACGCATTTATACATTTCGTATCAGGCAGCCGACGAGTCAACATCCGGTTGGGAGTTCTTTGGTAATTCCTAAATCGCCACAAACTCATCGGTGAAGGTTTTCTAGTTTAGACTGCTAACCACTACACCACTGTAGGCGCAACCGTTTTTATTTGTCAGGGTTCCCACCGATGCTGGAAAACTTGGAAAATAAAATGTAAATTTTCCAGGACTGGAAAACCAGGAAAATGGGTTTTTTTCCTATAAAATCCTGGAAAGGGTTTGTATTATATCCCGGAAAAATCAAAATATTTGTGACAAATTTAATGTTATTGTTACAGATAACAAATGTACTCTTATCACGAAAGAAGGTTGTTTATGTTACCTCCTCGTTATATTTGAAGGAAATAAAAGCTCGGAACGAAAATACTGAATGTTTTCAAGTTGGTTTAATTACAGCTTGAGTAAAAGGGAAGTCTTTTGTTCCAACAGTCTCGTAGAAAGAAGAAAATAGTAATTAAATTGAGAAAGATTCAAAGAGTTAAATGCCTAAGCGGAATATGTTCGTCTAATTCATGTTCAACCGGGAACCCCTGGGTCTAAGAGTTGACTCAGGGGTCCATGATTCAGACGGCTCTTCCCGTGGAGTAATGTTGCTGCTTGGAAGGGAGCGGACAGATAAACGTCCGTCCAGCTCGAAAGATGCCGAAAAAGAGAGCGTTTGGTGGGCTTTCACCAAATTTCATTTGCCCGGGAAAGTCATCCGGGCCGAATTGGATTCGTCATCCCCATTGGGTGAAAATATATGGCAAGACCAACGGTCAAAATATTTTACGCGCCAAACATACGAAATTCTTTCTTCTACACTCTGGGTCATTTTAAACATAATTTGGATTTGATAGTTTACATTAGAAAATCTATTTTAAAAAAATGTATTTAAATTTAAATGCGATTCAAATTTCAGAGTAAATATAAAAGATAATTTTCGTTGAATTTCGGATTCAATTTTTTCTAGTAACCAAAAGCAGTGTCTGTAGAAAATGAAGAAATTATTGTTCGCTGAATATTGTTTGTAAATTTAAAACGATGCACTTGAGGAAAAAGACTATTTTGACAGAAACTTAAAATATTATTTGGTAAATTGTAAATGTAAGAATGAAACTTTTGATAAAGCATCTTCAATGAAAATTTTGCTATTACAAGATAAGTACAAAAATAAGATTTCATTCAAAATAATGTTTATTTTGGTTTTTCAACTTTTTTGTCAAATATCGGTTTAACTTTTTAAGTTGATGCCCTTAAGTGCTGGTGTACAATGATTTAAGTAAAAACGAAACTATGTAGAAACTATTTTTACTTGTTAAATCCAGACCTAAAAGTTGTCAAATTAGTTTAACTTTAATGTATGGATTATTTACTGAAGATATTTCTGTTAAAAATATTTTCTAAAACAAAGGGTAGTGTTGGTGTGGAAAAGGGTCACAAAAGTTGAATCCAGGAAAAAAGCTCACCAAAATAATGTAATGACACAATCAAAAAACAAAATCTAAAAGTGATATTTACATTTCCCATTTTAATAAGAGTATGGTTACAGAGACAAAATGAATTCTATTTTGAAAGCAAGGAACGAATTCTTCATACACACCGGTATCTAGACTTGTTGGTTCTCTTGGTTGTTAGTGTCAGAAACAACGTTGGATTTGTTGGTTGTTTAACGAAAATTTTTTAAAATTCCTAATGATTTGAATATTCAAAGGTAAGTACAATATTCTAAGCATTTCTAAACAAAGAAATCCCAACTGAAATAACTTGGCAAAATTTGAACAGCAATCAGTTTTTGTTTACGTGATGACATTTTTAAAGAAAACGTTACACTTGTCAATTCGTATATTTCTTTTAATGGAATAAAAGATCAAGATTTAAAATAAACGGTAATTACAAATATTTGGGAAATATTTTGTGAAAAGAGTCAGTTTTTTTTTTTTATTGCTGGTCTTTAAACAATCTTTTTTATACTTCGTACAAAAAAGTATATCTGCTGAAAGTACCTTTTTAACAAAATCCCTTTAAATCAAATAATTATCGGATTTAAATTATTTTTTCGTAATTAAATTAATAAAAGATGAGGTTCATTTAAAACATATTTTCCACAAAAAAAGAGTCAATGTTTTTTATTTATTTTTTATTTTTTTCGTTGGAATACACCAACCCCGCGTCAATCATTTTGTTAATGTGACTCACGTAATGAAAGTTCAACTAAATGAATTTTCTTTCTTTTAAGAGATATTTTCGTGGAGAATGAGATTTTCTTTATATTTTTTATAACAGTTTGAATATTCGAAGGGATGCCTTATTTTTGAAGTTCAAAAAACGATAAAATGACGACCAATATCGCTTTTATGGGCATTTTTTCTTACTTCATTAATTTTCGAAAGTTAATCTGAAAATGTATTTAATAAACGAGCAAATAATCATGGGAAATATTTTCCTTTTTTTCTTCTTTAAAATTAAAACATTTTCTTCCATAGATTCGGGTGAATGGTATTTTTGTTAATTACTATGTGAATACTGAATTAAGAAAATTAAGAAATTTAAAAAAAATCTGAATAATAATTTTTTAGTTTCTGTGTTTTGAATGAGGTATTTCATTGGAAACCCACTAGAGATTGAGTATTTAATGCAGATAAGACTTTCATGACAATTTATTCCCATAAAAACCATGGATAGTTACTGTAGAAGAAAATAGTGTGTCTTACTTATAAAATAAAAGTTTATATAATCTCTTCATTTCTTTGAATACTAAATTATATTTTTATCTGTATTTATTTATATCTAGAAGTCTTCATGATCTTTAATTCAGTATGAAAAAGTCTATATAATTTCTTCATTAGATTTTAATACTAGTCCATCAATTTTTTTACATTCTGTTGTGTCAAAAAGTCTACATGATCTTTGATTGTTTATAAAATAAAAGGTTATAGACACTGTGTATTAAATATGAATTGTAGCTTATGAATCTTTCGACCTTCATACCCTTTTGTTTAAAAGTCTTTGATTATTTATGAAATAATAGTCTTTATAATCTCAGTATTAAATTAGAATATGACTCAACCAATCTATCTACCTTTATCCATTTGGGTGTAAAAGTTGTGTATATGATCTTTGCTTAAAAATTCAAGTCTATATAATATCTGTATTAGACTTGAATAAAAAACTATAAGTTTCCAGACTTTTTTTGTATGGGCACTTTTATTGATAGTACACACATATAACTCTAGTTCCCTTCGAAGTAATCTCTGCCTGCAATGCACTTGTACCATTCCAACAACTTCTGGAAGGCCCCATGAAAGTCCTCTTGTGTCAATGACCTTCGTCACAGCCTCTTTCATCTCTTTAATTGTCTCATAATGACAGCCTCTAAGGTTTTCCTTGAGCTTAGGGAATAACCAAATGTCACAGGGAACAAGGTCTGGACTATAGGAAAGGTGAGAAACTGTCTTGATGCCCATCTTGGTCAAATAGTCTGTGACAAGGATGTGCACCACTGGGACAAACTTTGCGCAAATCTTCCGCATTTTCCGTTCCTCGCAAATAATTGTGTGTACAGTTCCCACACTGATGTCAAACTGTGCACTTATTGTCTCTATAGACACACGACGGTCCTTATCCATGAAATTATTTATTTGGCCAATCAACTCTGGTGTTCTGACTTCCTTACTCCTCACGCACCTCTCATCATCCCTCACAGACTCCCTGCCTTCCTTAAAACTCTTATGCCACTCAATAACTGATGCTCAATTCATGCAAGACTGTCCAAAAGCAGTCTGAAGCATTCCATATGTTTCTGTGACATTTTTCCAAGTTTAAAACAAAATTTTATTGCATATCATTCTTCTAAATTGTCCTCATGTCCAGATTGCAATTTTGAAATTCACCAGCCGTGACAATCACGCTTTAGTAGGGTGTGTTCCAATTGCTGCTGTAGCTGTTCATTTGAGGCTGAAATCATAAAAATTGGTCAGTCATCTCATAAGATGTATAACACATACTGAATTTTCAAGAGTCTACAACAATTTTAAATGCCCATACAAAAAAGTCTTGAAACGTATCGTATGCAACACGTATCCTAACTAATAAAAAGGGAAATGATCTCCCACACCACAAGGGTTACAGCCCCTACTACATCCAAGGATTTAGTTAATAAATGGGATACCAGGAATAGCAGCAGGTCTTTTGTCTTCCTTCTGTCTTAAATCATCATCCATCTTGTTGATTCACTGCAGTAGTAATCAATACCTATCAAGTATCGATTACTTCAAATACAAAACATTTTACTGGCAACAAGGAAAGAGTCGTTTACTCAACAAAAAAAAGAAGCAAACCCACCAATGTACAAAAAAAAAACTAACATGGCCGCCTTACCACATTACCCTGAATTCGGTTGTGAATCGAAAAACAAAGCAGCAAAATTGACAAAATATGTCTACAGACAGAAAAATTATTTCACTGCATACAACATTGAAGATGACAAAGACAGAAATGTATTCTGCTAACTTTTGTAGGGGAACAGATGAATGACCTTACTGACAAATTGTTGTCAGAACAAACCACACCAGGAGAAAATGAAACACACTTTGATAAACTCGTCCTGGCTGTGCAAAACCACTTCAACCCAGAAAACCACACCGAATATAACTAATTTGTATTCCGCAATAAAACAAACGACCCCAAACGTAAAGGATTTTTATCAGGAATTAACAGAGGCAGCAGCTATGTGCCATTTCACAGATGCAAATGTGGAAATAAAATCCCAGCTAATAACAAGCTGTTTATCAGAAAAAGTTTGCCAAAAGGGACTGATGAACTCAAATATGCTTTTAGGTGATCTAATAAACTACGCCAAAACAATAGAAACTATAACCAAACACCTGGAACAGATGCACTTAGAAGATGCCAACTCCACCACGAAACCTACCACACCTATTAATGCATTAGTCAACAAAGTCGCACATGAACAGCAACAGCCACACAAATGTCCCCAGCAAAACCAGTGCAGAAATTACAATGGGAAATAAGCACATGAATGGGGACCGACATCTTGCCCTGCATTCCAGAACCAGGGTGCTAATTGCCATAGATGGGTACATTTCACCTCCGTCTGTTTCAGAAAACTAAACGACAAGGATAGACAATGGACAACAAACAGCCCTCCATTACCACAAGCCCAAACCAGTCAACGACCGGTGAACTGCATTGAGGATCACCAATGAAATTCAAACAGCAGCAGTGACACGAAATATGTATTCCATACAGGTAAAGTAAAAAAACATTCCTTACTTCAACTTATCTTTTGGTGATAGCCATCAAATGTTCAATGTATTAGCAGACTGTGGTGCCACCATCAACAATTTGTCTGAGGCAGATTTCAAATCCTTAAGACAAACACCCCTTTTCAAAGACTAATATTTGGATTCAGCATCAAGGAAGCCACCCCAGTCCTAGGTCAGTTCAGCACACTTCTAGAGTTTAGAGGTATCTCCTGCCATGCGGATATACACATAATAAAGAATAAAAAAAACCCATTATCATCTGTGAAACATGTAAAAGGCTCAGACTACTATCAGCGAACACTCACTCACTTAACTACATCAGTAACTCTGACACACAAACCCCACTCTAAACTTCTTGAGGACTACGCAGACCTGTTCAATGGCCTAGGTAAACTCAAAGAAAAAAAGTTCACCTACACATAAATGAAAACATACCACCCATCGCTTAGAGATACCGCAGAGTTCCCTTTCATGTAAGGAAAGATATAGAAGAATTAAAACACAAAGATTAGAAACTGGGAGTGATTGAAAAGACAGAGAGACCAACCCCATGGCTATCTCCTATTGTGGTGGTACCAAAAAAGGACCAAAATAAGATCAGAATTTGCATTGACATGACAGCGGCAAACAAAGCTATCAAAAGGAAATGACACCCAATCCCCACACTCAGTGAGCTGAAAACTATTCTATTTGGAGCTAATGTCTTCAACCAAGGCTATAATCAATTGGAACTAGCTGAAGAATCCTGATACACAACCACCTTTGCAACACACCTAGGTCTGTATAGGTATAAAAGACTCTATTTTGGTGTCAACTCTGCCAGTGAGATATTCCAAGAAGAAATCAGTCAAGTACTTGCTGGGATTAAGGGAGCCATCAACATTAGTGACGATATCCTTTGCTTTGGATCAGACCAGCAGTACCATGACCAAAACCTTCATGCAATATTCAAACGACTTTGCAAAATAGGGTTCATCCTAAATGGCAGCAAATATGAGTACAACAAGAGTTTACTGGAATTCCTTGAACATACCTTCGGTAATCAAGGCATCTGCCCAAGCAATCTCAAAATAAAAGCAATCCTTAGATTGCCTGACCCTAAAAATGCATTAGAAGTTAGAAGCTTGTTGGGAATGACTAACTTCTGTGGGGTAGAATTCATTCCAAACTATGCAACCCTTACCCATTAACTACACCAATTAACAAAAAAAAACACACACACAGTGGTCCTGGACTAAACACCACTCTGTCTAAAAAATATCAAGGCAGCAGTGAGCAAAGCATGCTCACTTGCCTACTTTGACCCGAATAAACACACTGAAATACATACAGATGCCAGTCCGGTAGGCATTTCTGCCGTTTTGTCACAAAATGGACAGATAGTACAATTTGCAAGCCTAGTACTATCTGCAGTTGAACAGAGATACTCCCAAACAGAATGTGAAGCACTTGCTATCACATGGGCATGTGAACACTTTCCAAAATGGAAAGTACCTTCTCGTCGTCACAGATGAATACTCACGCTATGTTGTTGTCAACATCCTGGACTCCATCTCAACAGCATCAGTCATACTCCACCTGGACAAGACATTCGCCGAATTTGGCGTTCCAGTCTCCCTCAAAATGGACAATGGCCCACCGTTCAACAGCCATGATTTCAAAACCTATGCCTCCATCACTGGATTCAGACACAGGAAATAACACCCCTATGGCCCCAGGCCAACACTGAAACAGAACACTTCATGTGCACTGTAAAAAAAGTCCATTAGAATTGCCCTAAACAAAGGTCAAAGCTGGAAGCAGGAATTATTAAAATTCCTGCTGGACTACCGGACAACGCCAAACTGCACTTCTGGGGTACCCCCAGCCTCAATCCTATTTGGTCGGACCATAAAAACCGCCTGCCACACCTGATCACACCCATAGCTGAAGACCCTAGCATTAGGGAACATGACACCGAAGCCAAGAGAACAATAAAGTGATACGCTGATAGAAAAGCTTATGTGAAACCCAATGGTTTTAGGGTGGGTTATATGGTCATTGTAAAAAGCGACCACACCTCAAAGGCTCTCACACCTTACCAACCTAACCTGATGACCATAATAAAGAAAAAGGGATCCATGATCACCGCCACACACAAGGGTAACCAAACTACAAGAAATTCCAGCTTCTTAAAAAAAATCCATACGCCAACAACAAACTTCACACATAACCTACTGGATTACTCCTTATCTGAAGATGAAAGCTACACACATGCAACAACACCATTAAAACCTAAAGAAAACCAGGCACAACACACAACTCTAAACCTCAGGTGTCCAGGTCGGACAAGACGGCCACCCAAAACATTTGATTACTAAACAAAAAGAAAAGACATAACTCTGTACACAATAATCTGAATCATTGTCATTTTCTTTTCTCTCATTCAGGTTAACAGATGTCTCCTCCTACATAAAATCCGAGCTATCGGTTCAAGTCCACCTACCACTTTACAGACTGAATGAACTCTCTCTCCAGATATAATAATTATTATTACTATTGTAATTGTTATTATTATCACTTAAAAAAAAAAAAAAAAAAAATGAAAGCATTGTAATATCCTAATAAAAAGGGAAATAACCTCTGGTACCTCAAGGGTTATGGCCCCTACTACATCCAGGGATTTAGTTAATAAAAGGGATACCTGGCATAGCAGCAGGTCGTTCGTCTTCTTTCTGTCTTTAATCATCATCCATCCTGTTGATTCATTGCAGTAGTGATCAATACCTAGCAAGTATCAATTACTCCAAATACAAAACATTATATTCAGGATCTTAGTTGACTTTTAAAATATTTAAAACGTCTATATACTTCCTGCATTAGACTTGAATAATCGTTAATCACTCTTTCATTTTTTCCCTCTTTACGAAAAATCTTTGATTGTTTATAAAATAAAAGTCTATATAACCAATACTACTGCATCAATCTTTTGACATTCATTCATTTGGACTAAAAGTCTACTTGTTTTTCTTTGTTACTTATAAAATAAATGCTTATAGAATCTTTTATTAAATTTGAACGGTAGTTCATTGTTGTTTCTAAATTCCTTCATTTGTTTCAGTCTAAAATTCTACGTCGTCTTTAATTAATTGTAGAATATTAACTACATAGAATCATAACAATATTTGAATTAAAAAAAGTAACAGACTTATTTAATCGTTAATTATAAGTATTTATATATAACTTTATATATAACCACATTTAAAAATTTTTTTCTTTGCAGGTTTGAGAATAATGAGCAATGTTGAAAAAGTGATATTATTACACAGTGAATTTTGTGCATTTCATAGTGGAGAGAAACCTTTAATTGGTGAAATCTATGCGGCTAAAATTTCACGGAATTCACTTTTAAATTTGGAATAAATATTTCAAAGGACACATGTCAACATACACTGGAAAGAAACCTTTTCATTGTGAAATCTGCGGAGCTAAGTTTTCACAGAATTCACATCTCAAAAGACACATGTCAACACACACTGGAGAGAAACTTTTTCATTGTGCAATCTGTGGAGCCAAATTTTCCCAGAATGCACATCTGAAAATACATAAGTTAACTCACACTGGAGAGAAACGTTTTCATTGTGAAATCTGTGGAGCCAAATTTTCCCAGAATTCACATTGCAAAACACACATGTCAACACACACTGGAGAGAAGCGTTTTCATTGTCAAATCTGTGGTGCTAAATTTTCACGGAATACACATCTCAAAGGACACATGTTAACACACACTGGAGAGAAACCTTATCACTGTAAAATCTGTGGAGCTAAATTTTCGCACAGTTCCAATCTCAAAACACATGTGTCAATACACACTGGAGATAAACCTTTTCATTGCGAAATCTGTGGGGCTAAATTTTCTCAGAATTCCGGTCTCAAAACACACATGCCAACACACACTGGAGAGAAACCTTTTAATTGTGGAATCTGTGGATCTAAATTTTCCCAGAATTCCAGCCTGTTAAAACACATATCAATGCACACTGGAGAGAAACCTTTTCAATGTGATATCTGTGGCGTTAAATTTTCCCAGAAATTTTGTCTCACAAGACACATGTCAAAACACACTGGAGAAAAACCTTTTAATAATGACATCAGTGGATAAATTTTCCCTGAAATCACATCTGAAACACACGTCAACATTAAAAGGAGAGAAACCTATTCATTGTAAAATCTGTGGTGCTAAATTTTCCTACCGCTCAGATCTTAACATAGACATGTCAATATACTCTAGCAATAACCTTTTTCAATGTGAAATCCATGGTAGTAAATTTTCCCAGCATTCCAGTCTCAAAACCCACATGTCAATATACACCGGAGAGTAACCTTTTTATTGTGAAAACTGTAGAATATCAACTATTGTAAAAACTTTTCACAAGACTCTTCTTCGAATGAAGACCTATGCAGCTGAGAACAACTGGAAAATAAAATAAACAACTCCAAAGAAATATTCTTATTGTTGTATCCCTTATTAATATTTCCCCCCTCTCTCATATATATATATATATATATATATATAATCAATGCATGCTGATAGCATGGATTCCTTTGATACTCTCTCACCATTTGATCCCATCAAATCTTGTGTTAATAAGTCCTTTTGATGGTATCCAGTGTTCACACTATCAAAGGACATTTTTGTTGTTTGGTCTCCAGTATTGTGTCCCTGTTTAGAAGTCTATAGGAAAATGTTGCTTATGAGTTTGTGCTTAGTTCATCATCATAAAGCTGCTATATTTAATGTTCTTGTATATAATATATATATATATATATATTTGTAAGTGAATAATGGAAAAAATATAAAAAGAATTAACATTAAATTGGTCAATGGGCATTCTAATTTTTTCACATTCAAAACTTTCCGTATCGAGATATTATACTGATCCCCACTACTGACCAAAATTTACCCCAAGGAGATCAGTTTGAAATTTGCCAACTAATATGTACAGCATTTTAAATTCTTCTAAGCAATACGTGGTCAGATCTAGAATGCATTGGTTGTATGATGCAAACCTGTGAAGCTTTCCTGTATTAATTTGTTATTTCTTCCAGAAATACTATTCCAAAATTCTGACCAGTCACAGAATACATTGAGAAATTTAAAATTTTCTTCATTTACTCTGAATGGATTACAGTATTTATTTCTAAGCCGACAACCTTAATATGGTGTTTGTATATTCATTATTGTCCACTAGGTATACAATATGCTTATATATTTGGTAACTTTTTCAAAATTAGGCAGACATTTCTGTTCTTCTAAGGTCAATAATACTTTTTAGTGAATTCATTGAAATTTGCTGAACTAAATAAATATTTTGCCTCACAAGATTAGTAGGAAAACGTGCCC
Organism: Sepioteuthis lessoniana; assembly: GCA_963585895.1. Classification (NCBI taxonomy): domain Eukaryota; kingdom Metazoa; phylum Mollusca; class Cephalopoda; order Myopsida; family Loliginidae; genus Sepioteuthis; species Sepioteuthis lessoniana. The sequence goes on along the minus strand of OY757908.1, from coordinate 32,247,944 downwards.
TTGAGGTCAATTTATAACAATATTTCATAATTGACTGAGAATCCAGGGAATGAAGTTTCTGTAAGGTACAAAAAAGGGGCAGTTTGGATACTATGTAATTCATGATTTCCATTATAACAAAATTTTGGGAAGGGCCTGCATTTTCTTGCGTGTTTTTGACCAAGCCAATTATTTCTATATGGACTGAGTTGAATAGGGAAAAACGGGGTTGAGACTATATAAGTGGGTGTGAATGCACAATGGAAAGCTTTGGGGAACTGCAAAAAAAGATAGTTTTTTATTTATATGGTCGAATCACAAGGTAAAATTATATTTTTCCTGTCTCTTAACAACCTATACCATTTAGCAGAGCAGTTTTAAAACAAAGAAAATATCATCATTTCTTTTGAATGATCAATCTTATTCTGTGTCATTAAGCTTAGCTGCTCATGAGTGAATTAAAATGTTTCTTTGTTTCTTCTTGCAGCAATAGAAGAAATGACATTAGCAATTTTAATATAAACATCATATTTTCAGGTTTTCTTTGCTGTTATCTTATATCCATTTTCTAACAGATTTTCAAAAGTATTTTACTCAGTTACACGTTTAGGAATCCTATAGTCCCCTATTTTATTAATTTAGATTCCTGATAAAGGGACAAATGAGAGGAGGATGAGAAATTGTCAGCGTATCATATTATTATCAATTTTTACCATTTACAAATGTGTATGAAGCCCAAAAATCACTGGATCATATAGAGTTGCCAGCAAATTCACTCTAAACTTTTCTACAAGGGTATATGTACCAAACATCAACAAATAATACTATTAGAAAACAACCCCAACCTTCAAACCTGCTATCTAATCAATTTCTTTAATTTTCAATGACACACCCTACTCCTAAATTATAATCATCTTTGTACGCATATACATTATCTATTATTTAAACTCTTTCCTTTTATTTTATTTCATTACACACACACCACCTATAAGACCCACAATATATAATATTTACGCAATATTTCATTTATTTATTATTATCATTACACCAATTTATTACGCACATATTTATTATTTAACCCCCTTACTATTATTTACCCCTTTATTATTTTATTTTATTTTACTGCATACATACCACCTATGAGATCCATGGTATACAATTCTTATGCTATATCCCATTTAGTTATTATTATTATTATTATTATACAATCCTCCCCCGTATATATTACACCAACATATTTATGACACAATATAACCTTACTTATACCCATTGTAACTCTTGTCCACCATACACATTTACAAATCAGATTCTCACTCATTCCCCACAACTTGCATCGATGATAATTTGTCCCACTGTCAACGAATGAATATATCGAAACAAATGTATACACATTCGTTACCCATTTCCGCCATAACCAATGCTTTATATTCCTGGCCTGACTTAACTTAAAAACACGCATCCACACACATACACCCACACCCATATACACACACATATTTACAACCACACATAAACGAAATCTTATTGCCCAATCGGCTGGGGCTGTAGAATACACCGACTGCTTCTCTGCAGAGGGGTACGACCCCCCCCAACGAGTGTCCTGGATATGACACTAAACAATCTGATGGTGAGGTTCCAGCAATGCTGGAGCTTTGGGGAATGCAGAGTACCCCTTCATTGCCATCACTCCCAGGTCCACTCTGGCCCGGAGTGGTAGCACCTGACAAGGGTCCTATCTATGGGTTAAATAGAACAAAACCGTACTTCTTTCGCTATACTGATTTTTGCATTTAAACTGCGTATTTATGCTAAACTGAATTGTTTAAGATAGAACTGTTTTAACATTGAAACTGCGTACTAGTGCTGAACTGAATTGCTCGAAATAGAACTGTTGTTGACGTCCAAACTGTGTACTTATGCTGAACTGAATTATCTGAAATAAAACTGTCTGACATTTAAATCTGTGTATTGCCCAGTCAGCTGGGGCTATAGAATACACTGACTGCACCTCTGCAGAGGGGTAAGACCCCCCCTAACGAGTGTCCTGGATATGACACTAAACAATCTGATGCTGAGGTTCCAGCAGTACTGGAGCTTTGGGGATTGTGGAGTACCCCTTCATTACCATCGCTCCCAGGTCCACTCTGGCCCGGAGTGGTAGCACCTGATAGGGCCCTATCTATGGGTTAAATAGAGGTAACAGCATACTTATGCCAAAATGAATTGAGTAAACTGAATGGCTTGAAATAGAAACGTTTTTGACACTTAAACCGTACTTACACTTAAACTGAGTGCTTATGCTTAACTGAATTATTTCAAATAGAATTGTTTTTCGACATTAAAACTGTATTTACACTTAACTGAATTATTACATATAACTGCTTGAGTAGTTTGAAATGGAAATGTTTTTGACAATTAAACTGTGTACTTACGCAAAACTGAACTGTTTTCAATAGAACAGATTATTTACATAAAAATGGATTTGGCGCTAAATAACCTACAAAGGTTGATATGCCATAAAACCAAACGTAATCTTAACGGCTTTTTGTCTGCATTTTGTCACATTTTCAATTTTTGTCTGTATTTTGTCACATTTTCGATTTTCAATTTCATTCCATCTTCTTAACTGCCTAATGAATGTTGTTATAAACTTCAAGCAGGCCTCGGTGCTGAAGAAACAAAGAAATATCAAAAAATAATGGCTACGTCGGAAACAGAAAATATATCCATAATTCGTGAAAGAAAGAATAAACGAACTAAAAACAACATGGCGAGACAGGAAGACAACAGGCTCACCAAAAATCAAAACTGGGTGGACCAATGTACCTACTGCTCAAATTCACACAATAGAAACAATTGTCCTGCATATTATAAGAATTGTAAAAACTGTGGAAAAAAGGACATTTCGCCAAGATGTGCAGAACAAAACAAAATAGGCTGTACAAAGTCAGAAGGTCCAGCAGCACCGAAAATTCAGATCACGAGGAGTATGAAATGAACGCCATACTTAAAAAGAATATATATGCACTACGGACGGACAAATGGAAAATAAAACTCAAAGTTAACGAAACATCAATAGACTTAAAAATTGACACTGTTTCAGAAGTGAATTTACTACCAGTAAAAATATATAACAACATTAAGCCTAAGCCCAAATTAAACAAAACGTCGGTAAAATTAACAGAGTATAATAATACGAAATTTCCAGTAACGGGTAGCTACAACGTAGCTCTACAAAGTAAAAATGCAAAAATAAACTCGCTCTTTATAGTAACGGAAACTAATGCAAAGGCAGTCATTGATGCGGAAACATCAGAAAACCTAGAATTGATAAAAAGAATACACAAAATAAATAAGATGGATATACAAGGCTTAATAGAAAAATACGAAGATTGTTACGGTGACATAGGCAAACTACCAGTTACACATCATATAACAGTAAACCCGGATGTAAAACCCTAAGGAACATTCCATTTGGCATGAAACTAAAATTGAAAAAAGAATTAGAAAAAAATGGCAGAAATGGGTTTAATACAGCCTATCCATGAACCGACAGATTGGGTAAATTCCCTCATAATAGTGGAGAAGCAAAATGGCAGATTAAGACTATGTTTAAACACCAAAGATCTGAACAAAGCGAAAAAAAGGGAGCATTTTAAGCAACCTACTGCTGAAGAAATATTCGCACAAATGAACAACCCGAAATATTTTACAAAATTAGACGCATCAAACGGATATTGGCACATACCTGTTGACGAAGAAAGATCAAAATTATTGACATTCAGTTCGCCATTTGGTCGTTTTTCCTCCACTCGACTACCTCACAGGATACACAGTGCGTCCGAAGTTTTCCAAGTTCAAGTAGCGAAAATTATAGAAGGGATAAAAGGAACAGGAAACTCCCAAGACGACATAATAGTATGGTCGGAAAACCTTAGAAGAGCATATAAAAATACTTGAAAAGGTATTCTGTCAACAATGCAAAGCAGGTTTGAAATTAAACTAATCAAAATGCGAATTTGCAACAAGGCAACTGACATACCTAGGTCACTTAATCACGGATCAAGGGATAAAACCAGAACCTTCGAAAATAAAGGCTATTACACAAATGCCTCTCACCGAAAATTAAAAAAATATCCAAAATTTTGTTATATTCTGAGTTGTTGATATCTGTGATATGAATGTTGTGGGCGAGAAATGCGTATGGTTGCAAAACAAAGAACGTATAGGTACTCACAATAACACAGTAATGATGTTATAGAAAATTTTTATAAATAGATTAAGTACAGAGAGTAGAATGGAGAAATATGTTCACAGTTAAAGAATGAATTCAGTGGTAGTAGTTACAAAGTTCATGTACTGCCCTTGTCTCGTGGTGAAGGGATGGTTTTCTCGGAATTAGGGCAGCGTTCGTAGCGGCAGCGATCGTTTGATGTATCGGATGACAGGCGCCGGACGGTGGCGAAGAATCTTTAACAAGAGTCGTGTGAAAGAACAAGTCTGTTTATTTCTGTATAAAATATACAGAAGGCACAAGGCCTTGAAGTTTTTGGGGAGGGGAAGGGAGCGGTCATACTTTTCTATATATACTAAGGAGACCTAGCAAGCCACATTGGCCGACCCATTCAACAATACAATATATAGCCATTCTTTCATCGTCATGCGCGCTGCAATCACCAAAATACCACATTTGCTCTATGAAGAAGTCCTACTTAAAATCCCGAGATTCATGAATGATTTTATTTACATGTATGATTTATTTACAATGAATGTGATGGGAATGGGAGAAAAACCCCGAAATATATACAAAAACAAAGGAAAAAAAAAAAAACCGCGAACACCCTCGAACGCCTTCCGTTCACCTGCACCATTGCCTGAGGGTTGTGGTACATCATGCTAATCCATCTGCGGAACTCCGGTTTGAATCCGGCAGTCTCCAAAACAGTCGCCAAAAACCGATGGTCAACCCTATCGAAGGCCTTGGACTGATCTAAACTGATCAGCGCGGCCTCGGTGCCGTCTTCTATACCCTCTAGGACCTCGCGAATCAAGTGCAGGTTGTCCTGGATCGATCTTCCCTTCACAGCAAAGGTCTGCTCAGAGCCGATCAGATCGTTAATGACAAGCTGTAAACGATTCGCTAAGACCCGGGCCAAAATCTTTAACTCTGTGTTAAGCAGAGTTATGGGCCTGTAATCGTCTAAACCCTCCCAAACATGCCTGCCACCTTTCTTCAGCAATGTGATCACGCCCTTGGTAACGCTACCAGGGATGGCTCCCTGGGCGAACCAATGGTTGAACACATCCGTCAGAATAGGCACAAACATGTGCGACATCCTCAAGTACACTTCATAGGGCAAACCATCTAGTCCCGGCGACTTGTTGAGGCCGACCTGCTTCAACGCATCACGGACTTCGCATTCAGTAACCACACCCTCGCAGCTAGCCGCTTCAGCCACCCCAAGGCGGGGGAAGTCGGCAAGATAGCTACGAAACTCCCGGAGCGGGAGATCTGTACAGCGGGCAAAGCGATCCCGAAAGTGCGCCCGAAAGGCATCACGAATCTCGCGAGCCGATCGCAGCAGTCGCCCATCCGGGGCCTTGACAGAACCGATATACCGATCGGGGAACCTTCGCACTTCTTCTTCACACGCAGTCGCGTTCGTTTTCACAGCTTCGTTGAGAACTCTCTTTAACCTAGATCTAACTACGTATCCCTTGTAGTGCTCGCTACTCTCGCGCTCAAGGTCCCCCCCCCCCTAGCTAGCTCTACGTTTAGGGAGTCCCCCCCAGCCACCGCCCGGGAAAGTGTATCGTCTATAGATTTCGCTTCCGCGGTCCTATCTAGGTTGAGCTGTCGACCGTACTTGGTAGCGAAATCTCTAATCCTATGTTTAAGAGATCCCCACCACCTATTCCCGGTAACCGCCCCTACTAACGCCCGCTGAATTAGGGATTCTAGCCGGTCCCGGAAGTCCCGTATCTCCAGTAAGGAGGTATTGAACTTCCAGTAACCGGCCAGACTAGGCCTATTTGCTAACCGTAGACTGACTCTAACAAGTTTATGGTCAGTCCACGCTATCAAGTGGAACGTGGGACAACTAACAAAATCAATGTCAGCTCGTCTCACTAACACTCTGTCCAAGTAGGAACCTACTTTGGCAGAGGGTGAACTATCTAGCCACGTCCACATCTCCCGCCCTGGGTGATCCAGACGAAACCTGTCGACGAGGTCATGACGAGTCATGAGGCCGGCAAGGCTGCTTTCACACCTTCCCACACGCCTAGCTCCCCGCCCGACCTTATCTATCTTGGGATCAAGGATCGCATTCCAATCACCCATTAAAACTAGCCGCTTTGTATCGTCCAGGAACGGCGCCAACCGACGAAAAAAGGAAACCCTCTCCACAACGATATTGGGCGCATAAACCGCAACCAGACGAAACTTGAAACTTTTCATGGCAACATCGGCCACAACCAGTCGGCCCCCGTCACCTGCAAAAACAACGTCAACATCAGCATCAAGGCTGCGTCCAACTAGCAAAGAAACCCCAACGCTGGTACGGCTGCCGTATGCTGAGAAAACGTTAAAATCGCTTTCCAGCACACGACAGTCGGCACCGCAAGTGAAGTGTGTTTCCTGCACTGCAGCAACATCTACACCGAGAGTTTTGAGTTCACCAAGCAAGCGCGTACACTTGCCCGGATCCCTCAATCCCCTCACATTCAAAGTAGCAAGGTTTAGAGCCACCAATCCCACTTACCTTACTCAGTGTCGACTACGGGCCGGAAATCTTTGGGAGTATTGATGCCGACGGCCTGACGCAGGGATCCGGTGTCGAGCTCAGTGTTGACTCGGTCGTCCCTGGTAATTCCACCGACATCCACAGGGTACCGCAACTTTAGGGACCTATAGAATGATGGGTGAACTAAAATCGGGACCCTGCCCGAACAAAAAGGAAGCAATTTTTTCAAACTTTGGTGGCGCAAATCCGCCAACATTGCGTCCGCTCGACTGGCCCCCTCAAGAAAGTGCCAGAGCTCTTTGGTTCGGGGTCCAGCCGAACGGACGAATGTGGTCACCATTGCTGCATTCTTGAAAAGATACGGGTTGGTAATGTCCTTGCCGTCTATTGTTTTAAGTGATGATAAGGGTTTTAATGATTGTTTTAAAATATGGTCCATGTTTTGGGGCTCGAGGATGTCCTGACAGAAATGAAATGCGGTGAAGGCACGTCGGACTTCGTTTGAAGTTGAAGCTCTGGCACTTTCTTGCTGCTGTTGGTGACTCCCTGGTCATCGATTGTGCCCGTGTAAGGAGCTTAGGAGTTGTGATGGGTGAGAGTGAAGGTGATTTTGGGGAAAGTGGCAAGTCAGAGAGGTGTGCTGGGGTATTTTGATGTTTTTGTGGGGGAGGAATAATTTGGGCTGGTCTTTCAATTTTTTCGCCCTTTTGTTGAGGTTGGGAGGGTGTTTGGGACTGTGTTGGTGTTTCTTTTGCTGGTCCCTTAATGTGTTTTTTCTCCCCCTCCCCAGCTACCGAGTCATCACTATCCCTTCGCCGTTTTAGGTTAATTGAATAGTCCATGGGTTCGTTTTCTTTTTCAGTGTGTTTTTCTTTGTTTTTCTTTTTTGTAGACGATGATGATGATGATGATGATCTTGCAGATGACGATGATGATGATGATGTTTTGGCTGTGGCAGTAGTAGTAGTTGTAGTAGCGATAGTGTCAATGTTTGCAGTCGAAGTATTTGTTGTTTTTGAGATGGTTGATTCTTTGGTAGGTGTCTTTTTCTTTTTCCCCCCCTTAACCACCTGGGTCCAGCCCTCTTCTTTGTTGGGGCTGTCCCCGGTTTTAGTTTTAGGGGTTTCGTTTTTGTTTACTTCGGTCGCTGCTGTTGTCGCTGTTGCTGCTATAGTTGTCGTTGTGTTCGTTGTCGTTTCTGTTGTTGTTGTTGTGGCCGGAGTTGTTTTGGTTGTTTTTTGAGGGCAGGATTTTGAAAAGTGCCCCAGCTGCTTGCAATTCCAGCACTGGGGCTTCCTGCCCTCAACAACGACTGTCATGATCTGGTGTTCGTACTCTATTATGTGAGATATGGCTGTGAACCCCCCTCTGTCCAGGCACATGGTGAAGATATAATCACCGTGCGCTGTCCCGTTAACAGATTTTGCTTTGGTGATGTCCTCGATTTCGCCATGTTTCACGAGGTAGGCAGCCAGGACCTCCTCATTCAGTTGTATCGGGACATTACACACGGTGATTCGGATTTTACGTCTTCCCATGTACTCTAGCTGTAGCCGGAAGTACTTGGAGATGACGTTTTCGCCGGCCCGCTTGGCTGCAAGGTCTTCTGATGGCAACAGAACATCCCATGTTGCAAAGCTCCGTCTACAGTAATACTTTGCGGGAATGTCTGCTGCTTTTAGCAAGCCTTCAAAAGTATCTTTTTTGATACCTGCCAGCCTCTTTGTTTTTAAATCTGTGACAACGAACGAGATTATTTTTGGCTGTACTTCCTGTACAAGTTCGGGAATAGGAAGTATCCTATTCCCTTGGAAGTACTTCTCGTATTTCTGTCTTATTTTGTTGTAGTCTTTTGGGGTTTTTTGGATTACTTTTGTTGTCCAAGAGGCTGGCAGTGAAGGTACCTTTTGCGCCGGTTGTATAGAGCTGGCCGACGAAGATGGCTGCGAAAGTGCAGGCCATCTTTCTTCCGGCTTTGAGGGGGGACTTTGATCTTTAAAAATGTCGGGTGATAATGACCCTGGTGAAATTGGTGCCTCTGCCATAGCTGCTTATGAGGCAGCTAGGAGAGGATGACCGTCGAATGTTCTGTGTAGGTGAAAATACGTTGGATAATGATGGAATAAGTCGGTTTGTTTTTACAAAAATGATCCGAGGATAACAAGCGTTGACCCCCCCTCAACAAACAAAATAACAATTGTTTGGGGGAGGGGCAGTCAACAATCACAGTTCAAAAACAGTAACAAGAAAATTCCAACAAATAACAATACTTTTCGAAGCAATAACAATTTTAACAATAAAACAACTTACTTTTTCGAAGTGAAAAAACTCAGACAAAAAATTTCACCTTCTAATCTACGTGAAAGAACAAGTCTGGTGATAATTATTTGGTCCGTCTATTTATATATTTTCTGTAGGCTCAGAAACGGCAATTTTTGTGCCCCGCGGGAAGCGTTCCGATTGGATATTTATTAATGTATTTTTTTTGTTAATTTATCGCAAACGGAAGTTCTGTGCGGAGCCCATGCGTGAGCGACTAACTTTTCATTTTGAGTTGAGAACTCGAAGTGGTAACTTACGTTTTTTTTTCTTTTCTTCTTTTCTTTCTTTTTGTTTTTTCAAATCAAGGCAAGATCTCGTCTTGTAACAATTTTTAGGAATAACGAACTACTTGAGCAAGTTTATACCAAAATATTCTATATACTACACAATGAAGTACAGTGGTCCTTCGACAAACCTTAAATAGAAGCAATAGAAAAATTGAAACAAATTATAACAAGTACACCAATTCTATGACCCAAATAGACAAATAAAAATCACCACAAACGCTAGTAAAAAAGGTCTAGGTGCAGTTTTACAACAGAAACATGGAGACAGGTAACCACGTGTCTCCATCATATGCGTCACGTTCGGCAACTCCTGCTGGACAAAATTACTGTTCGATTGAATTGGAAACACTCAGCATAGTATGCACTTGTAATAAATTTCACCAATTTATTCATGAGGGATTTTTTATTATTGAAAATGATCATAAACAGTGAAGGCAGATTTTCAAAAAAATCAATTACGAAAAGCCCTCCAAGAATACAGAGATTCTTAACACTACAGAAATACGAGTTTGAAGTGGCATATATTCCAGGGCGTAAGTCAGTAATAGCAGATACACTGTCACGCACATATCTAACAGATAATACACAAGAGATATCAGACAGAGAAATGGACAAATATATTCATATAATTTTGTGACAGTATCCGATGAGTGACCACAAACTCGACATATACAGGGAAGAAACAAGGAAAGACCCAACATTACAGATGCTAATGAAGTACGCAACATCAGCCTGGCCAGAAAACAACAAAGACGTACCACCTTCAATTGCGCCATAGATGCCTGTTCCTGATGAGATCTCGGTTGTGAAAGGATTAGTAGTAAAAGGCACACGTATAGTGGTCCCAAACTCTTTAAGAAAAGAGGCCCAACAAAAAATCCACACTGAACATCTAAGGATAGAAAAGTGCATCGCAAGGGCAAAGGAAGTCATATATTGGCCCAATATAAGCCACCAGATCTAAGAAATGATCGGCACATGCACATATTGTATAGACCATCGGAACCAACAATCATCGGAACCGATAATACATCACGAAGTACCCAAAACACCATGGACTAAAGTAGCAACAGATATATTTCATCTGTAATAAGGTGTATGTAGTAATTATAGACTACACAATCAACCAGATATTTTGATATTCACAAACTCGACAGTTGTGAATCGCACACGGTTATTAACAAAATAAAAAAATACTTTCGCTAGGCTGGGGATTCCTCATTTAGTGATTAGCGATAATGACCCGAAATATGCATCATCAAAATTTAAACAGTTTGCTCAGGAATGGGATTTGAAACATATTACGACGAGTCCAAACTATCCACAAACAAACGGGCTAGTGGAAATAAACATACAAACGATAAAAAGGACTCTGAAAAAAGCTTTCGAAAGTAACCAGGACCCATACTTTGCAATGCTAAGAAACACGCTACTAAAAGATAAATCACCGGCCCCAGCCCAACAGTTAATGAAAAGAACCCTTCAAACAAACCTTCCTAACATTATGCACAATAAAATAATGAAGAAGTGTCAAGCGGATTAAAATGTGAATAATAATAATAATGAGTTAGAAACTCTGAAAGTAAAGGACATTGTTTGTATAAGATTCCAAAGAAATTGAAACAGAAAGGGAAAGGTAATTAAGAAATTGGAAGAACCTCCTTCATATATAATTGAAACAGAGGAAAAAACTATTTACGACGTAAAAAACGTCATTTATCAAAAACTTACGAAAAAACATCAAGCATCACAATGTAGTAGAAAGAACTTTGCATGTTTGGCGCGTAAATTATTTTGACCGTTGGTCTCGTCATACATTTTCACCCAATGAGGATGACGAATCCCATTCGGCCCGGATGACTTTCCTGGGCATATCGAATTCGGTGAAAGCCCCCCCCCCAAACTACATCTTTCTCTGCATCTCTCGAGCAGGACGGATGTGTTTCTTTCTTCGCTCTTATGGCAACAGTTACATTACACTATGAGGAGAGCCGTCTAATTCATGGACCCTTGAGTCTACCCTTCTAGACCCAAGGGTTCCCAGTTGAATATGAATTAGACGAATTAATTTCGCCTCAGACAATTCAGATACTTCATTCCTGGACAAGCTTTAAGAAGTCAATGATTACCTCTCTCCTACAGCAAACAGGTCCACGCATTTATGGCTGAATATTTCATTCCAGTTCTAAAATCAGCAACTCAATATTTGCCTTGACTGTAGCAACGCATATTCCGCTCAGACATTTAACTACTTTATTCTTTCTCAATTCAATAACTATTTTCTCCTACTCACTACGACGACCAGCACAAAGGTTATCTTTCGAACGAGCTGTAATAAAACTTCCTCGTTGTTAAACCTATCAATATTCTCGGTTTCATCATTTTATTTTTCTCTTTGAATATAAACGAAGGGGCAACAGGTTACATAAACCTAGATAACCATTTTAATATAAATGGTAATTATCATACAGACCTTCTTCGTTATAACAACAACACAAGTTGACAATGAAAACATATTTAATGAAAAAGGTAGTCAAATGCAACACAACAATATTCACAAAACAGAACATTACAAAACCGAACAAAAAGAGGAAGAATGATTAGGCTTCCTTCCAGATACAGAAAATAATTTGAAAAAAATTATTAAAAAATCGGAGATGTTGGATTATCTTCCCCTTGCTCAAAATGGATTCTCTCACAGTACTTCTCTCTAAAAACATCCTGCGACCTTCCTCAACCACACTAACCCGTACATAGTATCAGATCCCTAATTTCCCTTACTAAAGCAGTCTGAATAAAACATTTGATGAGAACACACGTGTCTAAGTCTCGTTGATTCTCGTTACTAACCTTGTTAATATGTATTCGCACGTTATTTAAAATACATTATTATTGACATTAGACTGAAAATAAGAAAGTAGATAGAAAAGAAAGTCTTTACTTACACTTTCATCGAGTTTCTCATTCACTTGTAAAATCAACATGTATTTTACTAAGCTCTGCTACAATCGATTTTCTGATATCGTGTCAACTGTCTATTTTGTCTCAGTTTATTTCTGTTTAAAGTGCTGACTAGATGAAAGGGAGATAATCATGTCATCATCCTTAACTAAGATGATTTAGAAATGGTATGAAAAAAAACAAATATTTTTTCAACAGTAAGGCAAAACTATGTTAGCTTTTTCTGTGTTTGTGACTTAAGTTTAGATTGCTGCTATCGGAACGAATAAGAAGAGGGTGAGAAATTATGGGCTCATCTTATTATTAATTACAATTTTTTACCATTTACAATGAGTATGGAGCCTGAAAATATTGCGTCATCATCTGCTGGCTTCTATGAAAAAAATTCTTTTTACCGAAAACTTTTGATAAAAAAGAAAGAAAGAACAAACAAAAAAAAGTTTTTTATTGAAATCATTTTCCCAAAAAGTTTCATGGCTGGTATAGTAAAAGAATTTTGAGGGAATAGAATTTGATATGAAGGAAATGACACTAAAGCTAAGTTTAGGATAAGGTTTTTAGGGGGCTTTAGTGTGTAATTTAAATCCTGGACGAGAATGATTGCATTTCACATAGGAATAATACTCTTGGGAAAGGCATGAATCCAATTATTCTCCCTCCAGCTATGGGTAAATAGTAGGACAGACTGGGTTCTTCAGCCTTGGTGAGGCATCTAGTCTAGGAGAAGGAAAACTCTGAATTCAAACCTGTTAAACTCCGCTTAAAAATTGACCTTGTGTCAAATCCTGCCCAAGCGGAGGGGTTGGTAAATATGGGCAAGTTCAAGCGGTAAGTTCTGCAGCTTTCTACTTCGGATACTGATTCGAAAAGATAACAAAGACAATAAAGTTTTTAAAAAGGAATTTTATACAAAAGAAACTAGAAATAAAGGGATAGAAAAGATAAAGTATTGCAAATTTCAGTACGATGCGGGAATTTATCTGAAAGAGTGTCAGGGAAACAAAGTTCTTTGAATTTGAGTATTTTTCTTTTCTTTTTAGTTTTGTCGAAATGTTTTAGAGTTCATTTATTTTCGAGTCTTCTTTAACGTTCGTTTCAGCACAATTCTCGGTTGAATTTTTTTCAGTTGTTTAACTTGGTGGAATTTCAGCTGTCGACTTTCGTTTAATTTTACTTTTATTTCTTGTGAAGCTTCTTGCCTTTTATAGTTTGAAAAACTTATCGTCTATTGGAGAAGCCCTTCTGCTGGCTAATTTTTGCTGCCCACAGTTTGGTCCCCGAATTCGTACAGAAAGTCCCAATAGTAGTTCTTGACAAAAAGAGGAGGTAGCTTTTTGGTGCCGTACTGTCTGGTATGACTTCTCCCGTCCCCACTCCGGCCAAATCAAGTGCCGCACATGGTCGGCTTGATTTTTTTTCTTTGAAATAAATTTTTACAATATCACCAGTGATTTTCCTGCCTTATTTTTTCGGTGTTCCGAACCCTTTGTGAAGTCGTCGAGGCGGTGATTGGAACGCCGTCCTTGATCCCAACGTAGACAGGGGGAGCTCGACCGATTACTAATAATTTAGATGCAAAATATTTCCAAGAGTTTGTTGAGAGATTTTGTCTCATTGAGCATCCAAGTAAGACAGAATAGACTTGTACTCGTAGGGATGCTTCTCATTAGCTTTCTTTCTAGACCGAGTGTTAGCAAAGTGGACTTTAGCGGTATCCGTTTTGAGTCGATCAAAGACTTGCCTGTGTTACAAGTGAAATAGATAAGGCTAAGGTTTGGATGTCTGTTTACTGGAAATTCAAATCTAATACTGAAAGTATATAAACTTTTATTTTATAAGTTATCTAAAATCCTGAAGACGTTTACACACAAAAATATGAAGGCAGAAAGGTTGATAAAGTATTATTCAATTCTAATACACATACAAGAGAAAGATTTTTATAAGCAATCAAAAATCATGAAGATGATAGACAAATAAATGAAGGTAGGAAAACTGATAAACTGCTATTCGAATTTCATACAGAGGTTATAAAGGCTTTTATTTTATACTTAACCTCAAATCATGTAGACTTTTAGAGACACACAAATAAATACTTCCAAGAGTTTGTTGAGAGATTTGATCTCGTTGACAAATTCCAAGAAGAGAATCTAATTATGGTTGAATAGACTTGTACTCGTAGGGATGCTTCTCATTAGCTTTCTTTCTTGACCGAGTGTTAGGAAAGTGGACTTAGATCTATTTGGCGGTATCCGTTTTGAGCCATTTAATAACTATGGCCAAAGACTTGTCTGTGTTACAAGTGAATTAGATAAGCCTAAGGTTTGGATGTCTGTTTACTGGAAATTCAACACAACCTTATTGGATGAGAAGGATTTTTAGATTCAGCTGGAACTAATATTAAAGCAGGAACTGACAGATACAATGACTGAGAATAGTCAGTGAGCAAAGCTTAAGGATAGAATGAGATCCTTTGCGGCTGCTATAGTATAAGGCTAAAGCTAGAGAGATTAGCGGTGTAAAGAGCGCAAGACTTGTGGGGGTTCTGTTGTTTGGTTTTGGTTATTATTTCCCCCACCATTTATTATGGGTTTATATTTGAAAAGGCAAATGAAGTATGGATATGAGAGACACATAGAAAAGAACATTCAAAACAAAACAGTACAAACAAAATTAAATCTATACATCAAGAAATACATGAAAAAAAAACATTACAATTATTTTAATATAGTCTCTGTGTGAGCGTGTGTGTATGTAACTAAAATGAGTCTGTTGAATATTCTTCTCTGTGTGCATGTGTGTATGCGTGTACTAAAACGGATATTATGGAAAAAGACTAAATATTGAAAGTGTCCTGTCGACTATAAAATGTATGTGGACTAAGTATTTCATGTAAGGTACCAATATGTAGAAATAGAGCAACGTGTGCTAGAAGGCATGTGTCTTCTCCGATGCTGGTTGTTTGTCTCTTTCGGGGTTAGACTAGATTTCTGTGGTTGTGTTCGAAGTTGAAGCAAATCAAACCGAAAAGGCAGAAGAGGAAAGAAAAAGTTTGCAGAATGTTTACATTTTCGTGGGGGTGACAGCTGGAAGTCAAAATGTAAGGGAGAGAGTGCGTCTTGTCTCTGTAAGTCACCGTTTAAGAGGGTGAGTACTTAGAAGACGACAGTATATAGAGGCAATCATTGTCATGCAGTCGGCTCCAAATGCGCAGGACAAAATCAAAGTTGTTGACGTAGTTGTGAGCACTAACCACTTGACTTTCCTGACCAGTAGGTTCCCGAGATTGATTAGTTTACCCACGTCCTCCATCTTTGTTTTGGGAACAAGTGGCATCACGGTCATTTTAAAATACAGGCGTGTAAATCCTATATATATTTTTTAATTTTTTATTCCCTATCGATTAAATAGGGCAGTGAAAGTGGGAGAGAGTAAAGAAACTAACATAGCTGAGGAATAGCTGGCTTTCACACAAAAATTACCAGGTTCTTGCAGTTAGGGCTAATGTAAAAAGAATGTCTTGCGAGAAAATGAATCTTGCTCATGTGCTACCAGCTGAGGAAGTTAGAGATGCGTCACAGCGTCATATCACTTGTGTTACATCACTTGACAGACAACGTTGGACAACAAACGAAAGAATTTACATAAAGTTTCCTTATTACTATCATAAGTTTTTCAACAGCGAGCCCTCTCCACCAGTTAGATTCCTAGCTAGTCGACTTCCTCAGCTACAGACGATTATAAGCAGCTAAGTATAAGAGATGCATTACAGAAGACGAAGTGCAGCAAGCAGTCGAGACGAACAAGACTTTTGGAATTGAACTTCTTTTACGAAGTGTACTTGAGAATGTGGCACCACCACCATGTTCCTGTTGGTATAATGGTTAACAAGCTAGTCTTGCAAACCTACATGAATTAGTTCGAGTCTCATTGGGTGTCCCATTTATATGGCTTTGTGCCACATCTAAGCAAAAGGCTTGGTAAATTACGACTCCTTAATGCTTCACCAGGTTGGTAGTAAATATACTTGCAAGAACATACTTTGTGAGGACGAGATTAGTAATTTTCGCTCTTTAATGATGCTACACATTGACTTGAAGAATTTGGAAATCTTTTCAGATTACCCTGACTAGTCTTATCGCCCCTTTGCAATTTTGAGTTGTTAAGAGCAGGACTATTCCAAAACAGAGTTTATTCGTTTGGCACTATCAGTAGTGCTACATAATTCAGCCCAAGACAGGGTTGATCATAATTTCTTGTGAACTGTTTTCTCAATGGTTAGATTTGGAGTGAATTTCCACGGCTGGATTCACCTTTTCTGTACGTCTTCCGGGGTCATATTGTATGGATGAGATGGAAGTCCTTCACTTTGTTGCAATCAATTTAGCAAGGCTTTTCGTCCTCGTCCATGCCGCAAGTTCTTGTCATGGAACCTTAGCAAGTTAAGGTAAAACCCGGTCCAAAGAAAAACCAACAAAAAAGGCAGGAGCGTTAGTTTGGAGAAAGATAACATTTAAAAACTCGTAGTGTTTAAAAAGTGGCTGGATTAGGCAAAATCATTGGCCTCCTCACCCGAGTCTTCGTGTTCCACCTCGTCTTAACCCAAGCCACAGACAGTCAGGTCAGTCTTGTGTCAATCAAGCCAGATTATGTCTCCTCTAAAATTGACGGTTTAAAGGGCATTATTACCAATACCCCCACCACCAGAAACAAGTTGCATAATCATCATCAGTGACTACATAAACCACCGCCCGAGAAACGGCAGCTGAGCTTGTCAATAAATAGTCGGGAAGATAAGCTACCTAAACAGAATAAGAAAGACTTTCCTAGGTATAGAAAGGGGGAAGATGTATAAAGTTTGGATGTGGAGATGCAGGAGATGAGAAACAAACACCAGCCACAACAGATAAAGGATTTAAGGCTACTCCACCACTATATAGAGGTGGACGGTAAGGATGTCAAATTTCTTTAGAGAGTTAGTTATCATAATGAGCTGAGGGTCTGAGGCAAGTGTGAATATGTTTGGAGAAGTCACTCAGTCCTTCAACCTTTCTACCTTCTCGTTACCGAAGGAGACACGAGGAAGAACGTCTCTTGGAGGGTCCCCATTTATTTGCACTCTTCACTTTGTTGGGGTCTTAAATTAACTTTCCCGTGGGATATCACAGGTCTCGCTCAAGATTGCACCATCGATTAAGAGAAGGGCTTTGGATTCATGAGCCAGACTGTCGGTGTCGTGACTCCTGCCATGTTCAGTCCAGCTACCCGAACCCTGTAATTATGATGACTGATTTAAGCTTAATAAGTTTAAATGCTCATGAACAGAGGCCTGACTCGAAGTGGACACAACTTTCTTACCTCCAGCTCCGCAAGTTGGATATCTATTCATCACACGAGAACTTTTTTGATTCCTTCTTCCATGAGAATATATTGTGAAGGGTATGCAAGCCGTTTTCTATCTACTTTGATGGTCATGCAAGACTGGCTAATAAGTAGAAACCTTCATGCTATTATATTTCAATATTCAGTGTATCAAATGCTAGAAACAAGACAATAATGTAGACAGAGGACAGAGGCATGTGTAATCAGTTTAACATTTTATTAGCGACTACTAAATATGTACAAATATAAGACAGTGACAGGTTGCACAGCAACCGGATATATAACATCCTCGTTTTTTTTATAAAAGAATTTTTTTCTTTTAGATAGTTATGTGTGTGCACATTTTATTTTGTTTATATTTTGTACTTTAAATGTGTTTTAATTAACCTACATCTTCTGCTAGTATTTTTGTTGTATTGTTAGTGTGGGAATGTTCATTTTTTGTGTGTTATTGAATATATTTTGATAATTGTGTTTGTTACTGGATTATTTTCTCTTGTGTTTTTAGTTGGTATCGTCTATTATGATAAGTCCTTGTTCAGTTTTTACTAAGTACGATCTTCGTGGTTGAAGTCTTTTCAGAATTATACCTTTTTTTTCCCATTTTTCTTGGAATTTTATCCTGACTTTATCATTTGGCTTTAGCATTGGTGATTCTCCATTTTTTTTTTGTTATAATTCATTTGTTTTTTCAAGTATTTATTGTATTTTATGTAAGGGAGATTTGTTCTTATTATTCTCTTCATCATCCGCTGAGCAGGTGGTGGTAATCTGTCTTTTAAATGTGTAGTTCTTAGCGATAATAGATCTAAGTTTGGATCTTGTTTGCTTTCATACGCTTTTGTGAGTGTTTTTGTGTAATAGTTTGTATGTTTCTCTCTGCTTATCCATTTGCTTGAGGATAATTTGGGCTTGTAGTTATATGTTTGAAATCCCAATCGTTTGCAAAATGTTTGACCATTGATTACACTTGTGGTACTCCAAAGGTTGCAAAAGTGTGTTTCATTTTTTTTTATTATTCTTATCAATTCACAGTTTTTCAGTGATTGTATGTCAAAAAGTCTTGTTGTATAATCAATCATTATCATATAACCTGTTCTTCCGATGAAATATGTCTGTTGCAACTTTTGGCCAAAGTGTTACTGGAATTTTGTGTTTTAGTTGAGTTTCAGCTGGTAGTTGGTTTCTATGTTGTGTGCAATGTTGACATTCGTCAGTCCTTTGTTCGATGTGGCTATTCATGTTTTGCCAGTATAGTATTTCTCTTCCACTTGCTATGCATTTTTACATACCTAAGTGTCTTGTATGAATTTTTTGTAATACTTCTTAATGCAGTGAACTTGGAACTATTATTCTTATTCCTTTCAGTACTGATTGTTTGGTTATTGATATTTCATTTCAGATTGGCATGTAAGGTGCAACTGCTGTAAGTATTTTTAATTATTACACTGCCATTCTGAAGTTATATATTTTATTAATATTTGTAGTGTTGGGTCTTTAGCTGTTTTGCTTCTATTTACATTGAGTTTATGGTCACTCATTGGATATTTGGTTTTTGAATTGTATGGATGTACTTTTCCATTTGGCTATCTTTTATTTCTTGTGTACTATCCAAAACACATGCACGTTATAATATATCAACTATGATTGATTTCTAGGAATGTCATCATCATCATCATATCGCGCTGGTAGCACGGATATCCCTGACCCTCTCTCGCCACTCCTCCTATCGTTCATCGCCCTAGGTAGGTCTTCAGGACAACATCCCCTATCCTTACATAGCTGCTGAATGTATGTTCGTGCTGGTCGTCCTGCTTTTGCACGGCCATGTGTGGGGGTCCATAAGAGTACATCTCTTATGAGTTCGTCCCTGATGTCATTAAAAATCTTTGTATTCTTGATGGTGTACTTAAAATTGATTTCTAAAATATCTCGTTCAGTGGTTTGTGATAATTTTCAATGATAAATTTCTTGTCATATATGAATTGATGGAACTTTGTGCACACAAATACTACACTTAATGTTTCTAGTTCCTCCTAAAAATACAAAATCTCCTACAAAATAGAAGGTCTTATAGGTGTTTAATCCATCCACCAAAAACTATTAGAGACAGACTGAAAAAATTGTCTCTCTAAAACAGGTCGAAGTGATGATATTGTCTTCGTAAAAAAGAATGCTACCGTTTTCACCGAGCTCAATTAGTATTTGGACGGATTGTCATTAGTAATAAAAGATGAATAAAACACTGGAAGAAAGGCCTTAACATATTAAGAAAACATTATTTATCAAAAGGAAAGCCAAAAATTATTTCTCTCTATACAGAGCTAACATCTTTGAGAAGATTGAAATCAGAGTCTTTCAAAGACTATATAATAAAGGTACAGAATATTTATAATTCTCTGTCAAGTGTGTGTTGACATGTGCATTTTGAGATTGGAATATTGGGAAAATTTAGCTTCACAGATTTCACAATGAAAAGGTTTCTCTCCAGTGTGTGTTAACATATGTGTTTTGAGATTGGAATTCTGGGAAAATTTTGCACAACAAATTTTACATTCAAAAGGTTTCTCTCCCGTGTGTGTTGACATGTGTCTTTTGAGATTTGAAGTAAGGGAAAATTTAGCTCCACAAATTTTGCAATGAAAAGGTTTCTCTCCAGTGTGTGTTGACATGTGTGTTTTGAGATGTCCTTTCTGGGAAAATTTAGCTCCACAGGTTTCACAATGAAATCGTTTCTCTCCAGTGTGTGTTGATATATGCGTTTTCAGACTGGACGCTTGGGAAAATTGAGCCCCACAAATTACACAATGAAAACGTTTCTCTCCAGTATGTGTTGTAATGTGGTTTTTGAGATTGGAATTTTGGGAAAATTGAGCTCCACAGATTTCACAATGAAAAGGTTTCTCTCCAGTATGTGTCGACATATGTCCTTTCAGACTGGAAGTCTGGGAAAATCGAGCTCCACATATTTCACAATGAAAAGGTTTCTCTCCGGTGTGTGTTGCAATGTGAGCTTTGAGATGTGATTTCCGGGAAAATTTAGTATCACAGATTTTACAATAAAAAGGTTTCTCACCAGTGTGTGTTAACATGTGTGTTTTGAGATTGGAATTCTGGGAAAAATCAGCTTCACAGATTTCACAATGAAAAGGTTTCTCTCCAGTGTGTGTTGACATATGTGTTTTAAGATTGGAATTCTGGGAAAATTTAGCTCCACAGATTTCACAATGAAATCGTTTCTCTCCAGTGTGTGATGCCATGTGTTTTGAAATTTCCTTTCAGGGAAAATTCACTTCCACAGATTCCACAATGAAATGTTTCTCTTCAGTGTATGTTGAAATTTGTCTTTTGGGACTGGAATTCTGAAAAAATTTAGCTCCACAGATTTTGTAATGAAACTTTTATATCTAGTGTGTTGACGTATGTCAGTTAAGAGTAAAATTCTGCAAAATGTAGCATCACAGATTTCACCAGTTAAAGTTTCATTCCAGAATATAATACACATAATATAATAATTTCATTGTGTAATAATCATTCTTTTTCAAGATTACTCATCATGATCAAACCTATAAAAGAAAAATATAAATTAAATATGTACTTATATAATGAAACCCACAATTAATGAATAAACCTGTCTCTTTTTTTAAATGCAGATTCTTTTACTATTCTCGAGGATGTTACTTGAAGGACGTATTTATACAATAAACATTCTACGAGAAATCAAAGGCCATATTGATTGGTTTGGTTTGTTGGGTTTGATGGCATATCAATCTTTAAAGACCATATTGAATTTTAGACCGAAACAAATGAAGAAAGTAAGAAACATTGATAAAGTATTTTTTTAATTTTAAAGAAAAATTCTATAAACTTTCATTTTCTATGTAACAAAAATCAAGTAGACTTTTAGTTCAAACGAAGAAATGTTGAAAGATTAATGGACAAGTATTAATTATATAGACTCTTATAAAAAAATCAAAGACTTTCTGACAAAAAGATAAGAGTCGATAAACTATTATTCAAATCTAATTCTGAAAGTATATAAACTTTTATTTTATAAGTTATCTAAAATCCTGAAGACGTTTATACACAAAAATATGAAGGCAGAAAGATTGATAAACTATTATTCAAATCTAATACTGAAAGTATATAAACTTTTATTTTATAAGTTATCTAAAATCCTGAAGACGTTTACACACAAAAATATGAAGGCAGAAAGATTGATAAACTATTATTCAAATCTAATACTGAAAGTATATAAACTTTTATTTTATAAGTTATCTAAAATCCTGAAGACGTTTACACACAAAAATATGAAGGCAGAAAGATTGATAAACTATTATTCAATTCTAATACACATACAAGAGAAAGATTTTTATAAGCAATCAAAAATCATGAAGATGATAGAGAAATAAATGAAGGTAGGAAAATTGATAAACTGCTATTCGAATTTGATACGGAGATTACAAAGGCTTTTATTCTATATGTAATCTAAAATCATGTAGATGAAGGACGAAACATTGATGAACTAGAACTCAAGTCTAATACAGATATTATATTATATAGACTTTTATTTCTAAGCAAGAAATATGAAGGTAGAAAGATTGATAAAATACATGTAATACATCCACAAGAGAGATTTTTAAAAATTTTATTTGCAATCAAGAATCATGTAGATGATAGACAAATAAATGAAGGTAGGAAAACTGATAAACTGCTATTCAAATTTGATACAGAGGTTATAAAAGCTTTTATTTTATACTTAATCTAAAATCATGAAGACTTTTAGAGACACACAAATAAATGTAGAAACATAGATAAAGTCGTACTCAAATCTTATGCAGATATTATATTTATTTTTAAGCAAAGAACATGTAGACTATTTCTTCACCCAAATGGATGAAAGTAGAAAGATTCATTGACTTGTAATCTAATTTAATACACAGATTTTATAGACTATTATTTCATAAGTAATCAAAACTTTTAAACAAAAACGTATAAAGGTATAATACACTTTTAATACAGACATTATATAGCCTTTTACTTTATAAGCAAAGATAATGTAGACTTTTAGACACAAAGGAATGGATGTAGAAAATTTGGACGAGTATTCAAAACTAATGTTGAGATTATATAGACTTTTATTTTATAAAGAATCAAAGATTATGTAGACTTGTAGACATAAATGAATATAGATAGAAAATATGATAATCTAGTATTCAAAAGTCATTATGTGGACGTTTATTTCATAAGTAATCCACTCCTCTTTCCTTCAACAGAAACAATCCGGGATTTTTATGTAAATAAATTATCGTTAAAGGTTTATCTCAATTAAATACTGTATAAATTGTGGGTTTCCGTTGAAAGATTATTGTCCAGTGAAAATAAAATTATAATTCAGATCATCTTTTTTGTTAACATTCAGTTTCTTGACTTTAGCTAATTATTATTTTCACATTAATCAACAAATTCCCATTCACTTATTGAGAGTGGAAGACTTTAATCTATGGATGAAAATGTTTTAATCTAAAAGTAAAAACTTTACTCTGAATATTTTCTTTCTTATTAACTACAATTCGAAAACGAATTAAGTTAGAAAAAATCCCTACAAAAGCAATATTATGCGAAAATTTTACAATGAAAAAAAAACGTAGTCTTTAGAATTTCTAAGGAAAATATGTTTATAAAAATACCTAATCTTTTATTTAGGAAAAATTCATTAAAATCGATAATTAGTCGATTAAAAGGGATTTTCTTAAAGGCTGCCTTTGGCTGATCTGCTTTTTTCTACATATCGATTAAAAAAGATTGTTTAAAGACTATTTATATAAAAAAAATCGACTCTGTTCACGAAATATTTCCCTAATATTTTTAACATTTGTAATTGCCTTTTATTTTGATTCTTAAATTTTTGCCCCATTAAAATAAAAGTACGAATTGACAAATACGAGAAAGTCTAACGTTTTCTTTAAGATCTTTACAAAAAAACAAAAACTAATGCCTGTTCAAATTTCACCATGTTATTTTACTTGGGATTTCTTTGTGTATATAAACGTTAAGATTATTTCACTTACCTGCGAATTTTTAAATCATTCGGAAGTCTCAAAAATTTTCATTAAACTCCCTACAAATCCAACGATGTTTCTTACTTATTACACGAACAGCCAAGAGAACAAAGAAAGGCGGTGTGTTTGAAGAATTCGTTCCTTTTCAAAATCCGATAATTCTTGTCTACGCAATCACACACCTATCTGGTTGGGGAATCTAAATATCACTTTCAGATTTTGTTTTTCTAAATTAATGCAGACATTAGATTGAAATTAAGAAAGTAGATGTAAAACAAAGACTTTACTTATACTTTCATCGAGTTTCTCATTTACTTGTATAAGCAACAAGTATTTGCCACAATGAATTCTTTGATTTGGTGTTAACCGTCTTTTTTGTCTCTGCTTATTTCTGTTTAAAGTGTTGTCTCACCGAAAGGAAGGTAATCATGTCAGCTTCATTAACTGTGCTCGTTTGGAAATGTCGGGATGGAAAAAAGAAAATAATTTTTCATCAACAATGGAAGGCCGTGCTGTTTGCTTTTCCGATGTTTTCCTCAACGTTTAGCTTTCTGATATAAGGACGAATAAGAGAAGGGTAAGAAATTTTAGGCTCATCTTTTTATTTATTATCGATTTTTTTTGTGTTCTTCTTCCTCTTTAATTCCCTTAAATCTTGATTTGTTCCTACAAACAGCTGTGTAGTGTCCAATTTTCGAACACCGTCTGCATCTTCTTGCTAACTGGTGGTGGTGGTGGGGGCATCAATCACTGCTGGGAAATACGAACATTCCACACCACGTGTACTTTTTGCCAGGTATCTTCTTTTTATGTTGATACTTTTTATAAGTTGACTTTGTGACTCGGTTTAATTGTGGGTCTGTTGCAGTTAGAGTTAAGAAGATTGTTTTCATATATTGTTTAGATAATTCATGAGCTCTTCCTTTTTGCAGACATTTATCGAGGGTTAGAGTTTTGTCTGTTGAAAATTACTTTTGTAATGCACCATCTTTAACATCCACAACGACTGGATCCTTAATAAGGCTGGCTTTTAATTGTCCAAAGTTGCAGTTTTTTTGCAAGTTGGCGCAAAATAGCTGTATAAGTTTCAATATTCTCTGATTTTTCTTCTTTCTGAAGGTGGAATTGATAAGTTTCGTTTGCTTTGTGTCTCATCGACGAAAAATTCTTCAAAGATTTTAATCACTATGTCTAATTCTGTTCATCGTCAATTTGTAATCCCTCATAAATATCAAAACATCAATAGAAGATATGACGTCATCATAGCACATCCATATTCAGCGCTCTGCTGCATTGTGGGATATCAATTTTACTATTCATTAGAGTAAGATAACAATTAACTGACGTCAAATAATTATATTTTATGCTTTCCATGTATGATTCCCTTGTATCACTAGTAAGATTCTTCAAAAAGTAGTATTTGCTGATGATTATGAAAATCAGAAAATAATAGAAGCAATTTCTATTAAACAAGTAGATTTCAGGTATTAAGTCATCCCAAAAGATGAAGTAAGTGTAGAAAATAGTCAGGATTCTCTCTCTCTCTCTCTCTATATATATATATATGTAGAGAAGAGGAAAATCTCGTATTTTGTTTTGGCGCGCAATTTAATTCAACACTGAATTTCACCCAATCAGGATGACATATCCTATTCAGCCCGGACCTTCTTTTCCGGCTAGCAAAACGGGTGAGCGGCCAAAACTATTCTCTTCAGCTTGAGGCGGAGACCAGAACAGACGTGCCTCTGGTCGTCCCTGCTTAGCGATGCCTTTTAGCTAAACAAGCCACCCAGTGGGGACAACTCACTGTGGCTTTAACACTCTCTTCGGCTTGAGACGGCGACCAGAACAGACGTGTCTCAATCGTCCCTGCTTAGCGATGCTTTTTAGCTAGACAAGCCACCCAGTGCGGACATTTCACTGTGGTTTTAACACTAGCAGCAGCAACATGGACACTCAACGACGGAACCCAAAAATTGACTATGTCGATCCGAGCGTCACTCCGCTCTCGACACAAGACTACACGGTGACTAAACACAAATTCCCTCACACATCCAACAACACGCTGTGCCATCTCAACATTCCGCTAAGTCATCGCGTCTTCAAAACTAACAAGCCTAAACACCACGAGTCTTGCAGCACCAAGAACAAACCATATTCAAAGCTGCAAATAAAAACTTTCGTGTTTGTGTTGTTAAAGAATAGTTTCGTAGTTCATTTGTGAGCCTAAAAAATATAGCGTTAAACAAAATAAACATTTCGCAAACCGCTATGTATATATATATAATGACAGATGTTGAAAAATTGTTTTTTATGACAATGACCAATGTGAAATGCAATGGATTGACAAGGTTGCGTTTATGGAACATCAATCCTTGTAGATTATTTAATGGCAAATCTATCTATCTATCTATCTATACCAACCCCTCCGCTCGGGCAAGATATGACACAAGGTCAATTTTTAAGCGGAGTTTAACAGGTTTGAATTCAGAGTTTTCCTTCTCCTAGACTAGTTGCCTCACCAAGACTGAAGAACCTAGTCTGTCTTACTATTTACCCATAGCTGGAGGGAGTATAATTGGATTTATACTTTTCCCAATGGTATTAGAGCTATGTGAAATGTCATCAGTCTCGTCTAGGATTTGAACTTGTGTCGCCGTGTCCATCTCCTACGACGATAACCATTACACCACAGGCATATATATATATATATATAGATAGATAGATATATGTGTGTGTTTGTGTGTGTGTGTGTGTGTGTGTGTATATATATATATATATTAAATGAATTGTCCGTCGGTAATATTTTAAACAAACCAGAGCTTATTTGTTTGCACAAAATTAGATAATTTCAAGTATTCCTTTCTAAAATGAATAATTCTATTTAGTATCAATCATTTATTTTAACGGTTAGATGGTTTTAGTTTAGGTTATTTGATTTAATGGCATATCAACCCTGGATGGTTTATTCGATGATAAATCATGGTGAGACACGTGAT
Source organism: Sepioteuthis lessoniana (assembly GCA_963585895.1). Lineage (NCBI taxonomy): Eukaryota > Metazoa > Mollusca > Cephalopoda > Myopsida > Loliginidae > Sepioteuthis > Sepioteuthis lessoniana. Next base: position 32,221,209 of record OY757908.1, on the reverse strand, counting down.
TTTTAAGTGAATGATTTGTGGTTAATTTTTTTAACGAGTTCATTTGTCTGCACACATTTAAATGATTTCAAATATTGCATTAATTTTGAATAATTTTCTTCCATACTATAAGAGAAAAAACAGTTGTATATATTTCTATTTCTGCGTCAATTCTGATTGCTTTCAGATATATTTCATATCTCCTAGATTGAGATTTACTGATATGTTGTCAGTTTCAATATTCATACATTTTATACAACGGGATCTATTTAGGGATTTTGTTGATCCCAGGGAATTTCATTGTTTATTAATTCTTCTAGGTGATTTTATCCTTGACATTGAAAAGTTTCTGAAATGAGTTGACAAGACAGGTATTACTTTATAAGGATTTATTTAACAAAACATTACCTGACTAAGCAATTCGTCAACTGGTGGATGCCTGCAAGGGAGGTAACTACCATAACAAAATGCCAAGGGCGGATAAGAATTTTACATTCTCCCCTTACTTTTTTTTCACAGTTCTTCATACCTCTTTGGTTTACGAACTTCCCGTTGGGATCGTCTGGGCATATCAGGAATTCTTGACATTACATGAGGGGGGGTAATATTTAGATCACTTGGAGAAGGTACATTTTCTGGGGTAAGGATAGTTTGTGAATCATTACTATCTACTTCTTTTTCCTTGGGATTTTCATTAGTGGGTGTAGAATCATTTAAATCTTTCTGGATGTTATCATCTACGACATCCCCACTTTTTAATGAATTCACTTACAGAGACTGTAGATTCGCGACCATTGGTGAATCTTATGTGTACATATTGGGGGTTTGCTTCGAGTAAAACTACTTCGTTAACCAATGGTTCGTACTTACTGGTTCGGACATGGCGACGAAAAAGAACAGGTCCTGGCGTAGATAACCAAGTAGGTAAGGAATGACGGCTGGGAGTTCGCCGTTGATATAAAAAGTGTCTTTCATGTGGTGTGGCATTAGTAGCCGCACAAAGAAGAGATCTTATGGAGTGTAGTACTTCAGGCAATACTGTTTCCCATTGCGATTCCATAAGATTTATTGAGGCTAGGGCCAATAATGTCTGTTTCCATATAATTCCATCATGATCGTTTCCTTGGGGGTGATAAGGTGTAGTCCAGCTAGTAGCAACTCCGAGATTGGTGAGATATACATGCACTTCCTTTGATAAGAAGGATGTCCCCCTATCTGAATGGATAAAAGTTGGCATGCCAAATACTATGAATATTTAATTTATACTCTGTATTACAGAGTCTGCATTTGTGCTTGTGCATGCGAAAGCAAAAAGGAAACGCAAGTACTCATCTATAACCGTATGTAGGTAATGGTTTTTCAAAGTTGAAGGAAGTGGTCCCTTAAAATCAATGCTTAGTCGTTCCATTCGTTGTGTTGCTTTGACTAAGCGTCCAGCTTCTGGTGTATAGAAGCGTGGTTTCCATCTAGCACACACTGCGCATGCGGCACAAACACTCTTAACCTCTTCAATAGATTATGAAAGATTCCTTACTTTAACAAAATGAGCCAACCTGGTTATACCCGGATGACAAAGATTTTCGTGTATTTCATACCATCTTCCCATGTTGTTGAGTGCATTGCACTGGGCTCGTGAGAGTGTATCAGCTGGGATATTGTTTTTTCCTGGTCGGTACATGATGTCATTCTCATAACACCCTAATTCCATTCTCTATCTTTCGATCTTGCTGTTCTTGATTTTTCCATGCCTTCTTGCATCAAACATGAAATTCACAGCTTGTTGATCTGTGACTATCACAAAACGTCGTGCTGATAGGTAATGTGACCACTTTTTGACTGACTCTACTATTGCACAAGCCTCCTTTTCTATGGAAGAATATTTTTGTTATGTAATCGTAAGTGTGCGTGAAAAGAATGCCACTGGACGGTTTGCTTGATTCAGGGTGGCTGCAATAGCAGTATCAGAGGCATCGGTTTCTACTACGAGAGGTATATTTTCGTCGACTGAGTGCAATAAGGCTTTTTCAATTTCCTCCTTGAAGTTTTCGAATGTTTTTATTGATTCTAAATCAAGGGGGAATGAATTAGCTGTTATCAAGGGTCTAATTTTGTCATAGAACTTGGGTATCCATTGAGAATAGTAAGAAAATAATCCAAGGACTCGACTAAGAGAGGTTTTATTCTGAGGAATAGGTAGCTCTCTTTATGGTCGTAGACGGTTGACATCATGTCCAAGTAGGCCTGCCGTGACCCACACACAAACATAAACAGATCGGATTACTCGCTCGCCCTAGAAAAATTACATCCGGGTACGGCCGGGAATGACTAAGCCCTTTTTCGACAATGACCTGCCGTTACAACTTAGAAAAGGGAATAAATTAAATTTAACAATATTTACAAAACACTTCTGCCAGAAATAACTCTATAAAAATGGAAGTAATTATCTTCGGTAGCCTATATTAGGCTAAAGAAGGACTTTATTTCTACGCCCATTTTTATAGAAAAACTTTCTATTAATGCAGCTCGGCAGAGTGGCATAGCATTCCCTTAATGTCAACAAGCCTTTTTCCACTTTCAGTGGCATGTTCTTTGCGTTCAAGGTTGAATCCTACGTCTTGTGGTTACATTTACCTTACCACCAGGCTGAGTCTCACTTCTAGTGGTAGATTCGCCTTTTCCATCACATTCATATGCACAAAAGGTCCTTTTAAGGACCATTAGAGGTTACCTTCTGCGGGTTGGAGCATCTCTGACGGTCTTTATTGACCAGTCAAAGTAGACGGCCCGGAGGCAAACACAAAGAGGACTCTAAGACCATCTGGTCTTAACGATTCGGTCGATTACCCCTCGTCCGTTTGACAGCGCAGCGCTAAAGGCATGAGTTAGCCTTTAGCTACCGCTTCGCTATCTGCGCAGCGCTAAGATAACGCCAATCTTAGCCACGGCCGCCTGGCCTGTTCACTCGACTGTGCAGAGCTTTGGCACCGCAAAGCCTTAGCTACCGTCTCGATACATCCGAACAGCTTTGGCACGGTACAGTCATAGCTACCGTCTCCGAATCGTCCACACAACTTTGGCGTGGCACAGCCACAGGTACCGTCTCCAATACGTCTGCATAGCTTTGGCGGAGTACAGCCATAGCTACCGTCTCCGATACGTCTGCACAGCTTTGGCACGGCACAGTTAGGGGCACGACAAAGCCCTGGCTTCACCGATTCGCTCGCTGGACTTGGTATGTGCTAAGGCCTGGCAAACCTTAGCCACGGTTTCCCCGTCCGTTCACTTGGTCCGCAGTGCTAAGACATGGCTAGGTCTAAGTCACCACGCTCGCTCGACTCGACTCTACGTGACCAAGCTGCCAACACCAACTTTTACCCGCGACGATCGTCCAGCTGCACAGATCTACGACTTGATCAACATCAGCTACCCGCAACAATCGTCTAGCTGCACTTCTACGACTCGACCAACATCAGCTACCCGCGATGACCGCCCAGCTGCACACATCTACGACTCGACCATACCAGCCACCTATATCACCCATCTAGCTGAAGACACAAATACTATTACCACGAACTTTACACCGCACTTGTAAACACGACAATGAATTTTCATCTTTGTTATATTTGTTACCTCGCCTTTGTTCCTTTCATTGTCTTTCGCTGTCATTACTCGCACGCTTTAAATTAAAACATTTGCGGGGTCGACGTGCTTATCGGCTCCGCAAAAGGCCCTGTGATATGTTATAGCCTGTGATATTAATATATGTTTGTAGAACGTTGGGTATAACGAGGAACGCACGAGATACGTTCTTACTTGTATTTTTATTAAGCGACGAATGAATATGATACAGGCTTAATGCAAGGGAGGCAACTCTTATATGTTAGAGAGCTCTACCTTGTCACATCTCTCTTGTCAAATAAAGCTTGTTCTTTTTTTATTTTATTTTTACTTATTTATATATAATGAAGTCCCTATATTTTGCTAGGGGGTTTCTTGTTCTCAATGGCTGGTTTGTTGGTGTTGGCGGTTGCTCTTGTATTTTGTCAGGTTGTGTCTGCTGTTGTATGGGATGGGAGTGTTGTGTTATTGTATTGGTGTTATCTATTTCTGTGGGGTCATTGCTCTGTTGGGATGGTGATGTTGGCTCATCCCGACTAGTCCTCTGGGCTGGTAGATTGAAGGTTACTCTTCTTAGTGGACTACATATCTCTTGTAAGTGTCTTCTGTTGCGTCTGAAGAGTTTTCCATCGCTGTGCATTTTGACGATGTAGCTACGCGGTTCAGTACATTTGTCTACCACCGTCGCTCTCTGCCACGTGTCGTTTTCCTGAAAGACAGACTCTTTGCTACCTATCATCAATTCGGGAAGGTCTTTTGCATTTCTGTTGAAATATTGTTGTTGCTTCCTACTTTTGGTGCTCATCCGTTCACGGATTATGTTGTCTCTTACTGTGTTTTTATCCAACAAGGTTGGGGTCATTGTTCTTATTTTCCTGTTGTATAGGATCTCGGCTGGTAACGGCAAGTGATTATCAAGCGGAGTTGTTCTTAGGCATAGGAGAGCCATTTGGTAATCCATTTTTGACTGTTTCGCCTTTTTTAATGTATTTTTTATTGTTTGGACCATTCGTTCAATGAATCCATTTGACTGTGGGTACCTCGGGCTTGATGTGATATGCGTGAATTCCCATTCTATCGCGAAATTATGGAACTCGTTTGATACGAAGTACTTGGCATTATCTGTATATAGACGCTCTGGTATACCATGTACAGCGCAGATTGCTTTCAAGTATTCGATACAGCTTGTATTCATGACACTCTTCATTGTCTTTACGAATGGCATTTTGCTGTATTGATCAGCAACGAGTAAAATTTGTTGGCCATTAAATTCAAAGATGTCAGCTGCAATGTTCTGAAATGGCCTGGTTGAGTGTTCTTTAATAATCATAGTCTCTTTAGTATTCTTTCTTTGGTGTTCCCTGCATATTTCACATGACCTTACCATCATTTCTATGTCTTTGTTTATTCCTCTCCAATAAACGCTATTTCTTGCTTTTAGCTGACATTTTTCTATCCTTTGGTGTGCATCATGAATTCTTTTAAGGACTGTGTTTTGCATACTTTTTGGTATGACTATACATTCACCTTTAGTTACTAATCCATTTTGTACTGATAAACAATCTTTCATTGACCAGTAATTTCTTATAAGTATAGGTGTATCCTTTACATCCTCTGGCCATCCATTTACTATTACTTGTTTTAGTATTTTCAATTCTTCATCTTCTTCTGTAGCTTCTTGTAGTTCTATTTGTTTCTGTAGTGTTATGTCAACAATATATATTGTTAGGTCAAGTTCAATTTCTTCACCTTGTGTTGACTGTGTTTTCGACAAATAATCTGGTATTCTCATCTCTTTACCAGGTTTGTATAAGATCTGAGCATCGTATGGTTGTAGTCTTATTAGCATTCTTTGCAGTCTTGGGGATGCTTGTGCAATGTTTTTATTTTGTATATTTTCTCGTGGTTTGTGATCTGATTCTATTTGGAATACTTTTCTGTATACATATGTATGAAATCTTTCACAACCAAATACCACTGCTAGTAGCTCTCTTTCAATATTTGCATATCGTGATTCAGTGTCAGTCAGTCTTTTACTGGCGAACGCAACAATTTTGTTATCATTGATTAACGTTGCACCTAGTCCTGACATGCTTGCATCTACCTGAATCGTTGTTTTTGCATTTGGCTTGAAGTAGGCTAGACATATATTTTCATGGATATGGTCTTTCAAATTTTGGAAAGCTATATTTACGGTTTCGTTCCATTGGTATTCAGTGTCCTTCTTAGTGGGGCTGTTTTGGAACTGAGTTTTGGTATGAAAGGGCTTAGGTATTGGATCATACCTAAGAACTGTTGTAGTTCATCTCGGTAAGCGGGTATCGGCTTTGATTTAATTTCGTCACATTTTTCTGGGTCTGGGTGTGAACCTTTTTCACCCCAAATAAGACCATAGAATTTTATCTGTTTTTGTCACATTTTGCATTTTTCTTTATTAAAAACAAGTCCATACTTTCGGGCTGTATCCATTGTCTTTCTCAATCTTCTATCATGCTCTTCAATTGTTTTGCCGTATATGCAGACATCATCAGATATTCCGATGGCTCCGTCACAATCTTCCAGGATTTGATCCATTTTTTGTTGGTATATGTCCTGTGACATCTTTAGACCAAACGGACATCTTAAATATCTGTATCTACCAAACGGAGTATTAAAACATGTGAGCAGACTCGATTCTTCATCTGGATGCATAGCCCAGTATCCATATTTTGCATCTAGTTTTGTGAAGTGTTTAGCACCTGCCAGTTTATGGGAAATTTCTTCCAGAGTTGGGGTTTTGTGGTGTGTTCATTTGATGCATTTGTTCAGTGGTTTTGGGTCTAAGCATATTCGTAATGCACCATTTTTCTTCCTGCTACATGCAATTGTATTCACCCAGTCTGTTGGTTCATTTACCTTCTTTATCACAACTATGTCTTCCATTTTTTAAGTTCTCTCTTTAATTCTTCTCTTATGTGAACAGGGTATTTTCTTGGAGGTTGGATAACTGGTGTTGCATTATCAATAATGTGTATTTTTTGTTTCCCTGGGAAGCTTCCAATACCTTGAAATCTGTCCGGGTATTCATTTGCCAGGTCTTCTATATTTTTTATTTCTCTTTTTGTATCAATTGTTGTTATGCTACAATTGATCTGCACCAATCCCAGCTGTATGGATGGTCTTAAACCCAATATTGCTGTGTCATTTTCACATATAAAAAATTTTGCCTTTATAGTTGGTGAATTTTTGTGTTTGATTTTCAGTATTATAGAACCATATTGTTCTATTTTCGTACCGTTTACTGCCCATAGAGTGCTTATCTCCCTTTTACATTGCTCGGTATTTCTATGCTGCCATAGTTGTTTTGGGGGGTACATTTTTTATAAATCCTGTACGGTATTATATTTCCGTTTACCCCAGTGTCCACTTTCATTTTTATTTTATATTCTCTTTTTTCTGCATCTTCGCAGTCTATATTGGCGAATATCTCCTCTCTGTTGTCACCATTCTCTTTATTTATGGTGTATAGGCAAAAATCATCCTCTTGTTTGTATTCATTTTCTACTTTATAAGTGGCATTCACATTTCTCCTAGCGATATTCTGCTTTCTGTGTCTGTTGTGTGGGCTTTGACTTCTCTTTCTATGTCTCATTTTATTTGGACTGTATTTACTATTTTGTCGTGTATACATTTTTGTGAGGCAGTAGTTTTAAAAATGATGTAGTCCACGGCATCTTTTACATTCTTTGTTGAAGGCATAACAGTCATCTTTTCTTTTCCCGTGATTTCTTCCCCATCTTGTGCACGGTTTGGTCCTTTTCATTTCTATCTCGTGGTATACTCCCGCTTTCATTTCGCTTACGTCCTTATAGCGCGTATTATTTTTGGTTGTAGCTTCGTATGCTCTTATGTTTTCGATAGCTATCTCTTGTGTGAGGTTAGGTTTGCTTATTAAATTTCTCCTTTCGTCTGAACATTTTAGTCCTTTTATAATTTGTTCTAGGGGTCTTTCGTTCTTGTTAGTACCGAACTCACATCTATCTGCTTTCGTTTGAAGTCTGACTAAATATTCATCAATTGTTTCGTCATTCTGTTCGAATGAAGTGAACTCGAAACGTTCAACCCATTTATTTGGTTTTTGAATCATTTGTGTTTAAAAAACTTTGAATACATTTTTTGAATTTTCTTTTTGCTCGGTCGTGAGTTGAGCATTTTTAATAACTTCGTGACCCTTTGATCCCGTGCTTATTAATATGTAGTTATGTTTCAATTTTTCCTCCACGTTATGAATTACGAAGTAGGATGACATAAAGTCAACCCATTCGCTGAAGGCTTCATGTTTGTTTTCATTCGTCCAGTCTAACATTGGTAATGAAATATTTGAAGTCGCCATTTTTTTAAAATAAAAATTTATCGTGATGTACTCACTTTTTTCATAGATTTATATCCAATATTCCGTCTTCAAGAAGACGGAATATTGGATATAAATCTATGAAAAAAGTGAGTACATCACGATAAAAAAAACAAAAAAAGACAACAACCTCAAGAGGTTGTTGTCTTTTGTTGTTTTTTTACCGCTGCCACCATGTGATGTTAATATATGTTGGTAGAACGTTGGGTATAACGAGGAACGCACGAGATACGTTCTTGTATTTTTATTAAGCGACGAATGAATATGATACAGGTTTAATGCAAGGGAGGTAACTCTTATACGTTAGAAAGCTCTACCTTGACACATAGCTGAGAAAATCAATGGATGTTTTAGAGAAAACAGATTTATCTTCATTGAGAATGAGGTTATACTGTGTAGTAATCTTTTCTAAATTCTCATCATGTTCTTGCTAATTTTCCCCGACTACGACAATGTTATCTACATAGGCATACACGCCCGTTAAATTATTTTCCTTTATAATCTTATCAACTATCATTTGGAAACATGCCACAACATTAGTCGCTCCAAAAGGAATTCTACAAAATTGGTAAAGTTTACCATTAGCTTCAAATGCCGTATAGAGCTTATCTTCTTCTTTTAATGTGATATGCAGTCTTCAGATCCAATGAGCTATAAATTTTATATTTTTCTATTTCTTGAGCTAAACCATCCATTCTTGGTAATGGATAATCATCTAACCTGGTAAATCTATTAATTGTTCTACAGTAATCGACTACTAGTCTCTTTCTTTGACGTTCATTCGTTACTATTAAGACCTGGGCCCTTCAAGGGAGAGTACTTTCCTCAGTTACACTCTCCTTGATCATTTTCTCAATCTCAGTCTGTATGAAAAGCCTGTCACCCTCTCCATATCTTTTAGATTTAGTTGTAATTGGTTTACAGGCTGGATCAATATTGGAGAATAAAGATGGTGTGTCCACTAATGCAGAGGGTACACTACAGGAGATAGGATGACAGATTTGAAGATCTTTCTTAGAGCCCCCGAGTGCAAAAGATATAGTGGAATGTTGTGACATAAAATGTTGGCAAAGAATGATATCAGAGCAGAGGTGGGGGTAGAACTGAAAGTTTTACATCTGGATCCCACTCACCTAGGAGGTTTAAGTCCACTGTACACTGTCTTTTGATAGAGGCTTTAAGTGATGATGACGCTATGGATACGTTATCAGCAGCAAGTTTCATCTATAGTCTGTGTTTCCTCACATAACCGAGAGGTAAAGGATCCTAAGCTCCCCTTATCCATAAACACTGTACCGGTGCCATTTTTCCTGACTAACACGTATAATGCAGCCTGTTTGAGGGATCCTAAGGAAGCAGATGTAGTATTTGATATCAATATTGTTGCGAGTCTGTGAAAGCATGTTGCAGCAAATTTGGGTGGGGGTTGAACGACCCATTTTTGGGAAATGGCCTTCTTATTTACACTTGAAACAAGTAGCAATTCTGGCCGCACATACATTTCTATTATGACGGGATCCTCCACAGAAAAAAACACGTATACTTCGTATTAGCCGAAGGGGCACAACGTGCATTAATGGGGTCTGTGGACTGGACACTGGTACTGGTATTTTCCTGAGAAACAGCACCTACAATTGGTGTTTGAGTGTATGTGTATGCTTCTGAATTTTTCTGAGCTGCATGGAGCGCTCTAGCTTGGTAAATGGCTGTATTTAAATGCAGTGTCTTGTTTACGAGTAGCCGTTGTCGAATAATGTTCTAACGTTAACCTGTGATAAATGCATCTCTAACACAGTCGTCGCGGTTTTGAACCGCATCAACAGATTTAAAGTTACATTCTTTCGCTAGTAACTGTAGTCTTTGTACGTATTCGTCAATATTTTCCTCCTCTTTTTGGCTACAAGTAGCAAGTAAATGCCGTGCAAAAACTTCTGCCGCGACCCGCCAACAAACATAAACAGCTCACCCAAGAAAAATCACATCCGGGTACAGCCGGAAATGACGAAGCCCTTTTTACGACCTTGCCCTCCCGTTACAGCCAAAAAAAAGGGATAAATTAAATTTAACAATATCTACAAAACACTTCTGCTAGAAATAACTTTATAAAAATTGAAGTAATTATCTTCGCTAGCCTATAGCAGGCTAAAGAAGTACTTTATATCTACATTCATTTTTTATAGAAGAATTTTCTATTTACGCGGCTGGAGCAGAGTGTCATAGCACCTCCTTAATGTCAACAAGCCTTTTTCCACTCTCAGGGGCACGTTCTTTGCGAAGCTCACATAAAGTCGAATCCTACGTTATCGTAGTTGCATTCACCTTACCACCACTTCTAGTGGTATATTCACCCCTCTTTTTTTTTTCAACAAATCGTCTTGAGTCAAAGCTGAATCCCACATCTAGTGGTAGATTCACTCTCTTTTTTTTTCATCGCATTGATATGCACCAAATGTCCTTTTTAGGACCATAAGAGGTCACCTTCTGCGGGTTGGAGTATTTCTAACGGTCCTTAACGACCAGTCGAAGTAGACGGCCCGAAGGCAAACACGAAGAGAACTCTAAGACAAGCCGGTCTTAACCATCGCTCGGTTCCGATCGTCCGTTTGGCTGCGCAGCGCTAAAGGCACGAGTTAGCCTTTAGCTACCGCTTCGCTATCTGCGCAGCGCTAAGATAACGCCAATCTTAGCCGCGGCCTTCTGGTCTGTTCGCTCGATAGTGCAGAGCTTTAGCACCGCAAAGCCTTAGCTACCGTCCGATACGTCCGCACAGCTTTGCCGCGAAACAGCCTTAGCTACCGTCTGATACGTCCGCACAGCTTTGGCGCGAAACAGCCATGGCTACCGTCCGATACGTCCGCACAGCTTTGGTGCGAAACAGCCTTAGTTACCGTCCGATACGTCCGTACAGCTTTGGCGCGGTAAAGCAATAGCTACCGCTCGATGCGTCCGCAGGGCTTTGGTACGACAAAGCCATAGCTACTATCTCGATACGCCCGCTCAGCTTTGACACGGCAAAGCAATAACCATCGTCTCCAATACGTCCGCACAGCTAGGGGCACGACAAAGCCCTAGCTTTACCAGTTCGCTCGTTTAACCTCGTATATGCTAAGGCCTGGCAAACCTTAGCCACCATCTCCACGTCCGTTCACTCGGTCCGCAATACTAAGACGTGATTAAGTCTTAGCAACCACGCTCGCTCAACTGTATGCTACCAAGCTGTCAACACCGACTTCGACTACAACGTTCCAGCAATGTAGCATCCAGTTCACGTGCAACACGCCGTACAGACTGCCCTGCATTGCAGCACGTAGCCCACGTACGACTTGCTGTGCGGGCTAGCAACTACTTCGTCACACCTCCGGTTAACTCAACGTTTTGTCAAAACCGGGACGTCGATTTACCAATTTCAACCGATCTCAGCTTTCTGCAACGATCATCCAGCTGCATTCTTCGACTCGACTGACGTCAGCTTCCCGCAACGATCGTCCAGCTGCATTCAAACCGACATGTGAAAATTTAGCTCCACAGATTTCACAAGGAAAAGGTTTCTCTCCAAAGCGTGTTGACATATGAGATTTACGATTAGAATTCTGGTCAAATTTAGCCCCACAGATTTCACAATGAAAAGGATTCTCTCCAGTGTGTGTTAACATGTGTCTGTTGAGATGTGTACTCCGGCAAAATTTAGCTCAACAGATTTCACAATGAAAAGTTTTCTCTCTAGTGTTTGTTGACATGTGTGTCCTTTGAGAGTAAAATTCTGGGAAAATTTAGCCCCACAGATTTCACATTGAAATGGTTTCTCTCTAGTGTGTGTTGACATGTGTCTTTGGAGATGTATACTCCGGCAAAATTTAGCTCCACAGATTTCACAATTAAAACGTTTCCCTCCAGTGTGTGTTGACATGTGTCGTTTTAGATTAGAATTCCATGAAAATTTAGCGCCGCAGATTTCATAATGAAAAGGTTTCTCTCCAGTGTGTGTTGACATGTGTGTCCTTTAAGAGTAAAATTTTGGGAAAATTTAGCCCCAGAGATTTCACTTTGAAATGGTTTCTCTCCAGTGTGTGAGGGCATGTGTTTTTTGAGAGTAGAATTCTGGGAAAATTAGGCTTGAAAGATTTAACTATGGAAAGGTTTCTCTCCAGCATGTAATCCACAAATTTCTCTGTCTAATGATCTCTTCTCATGATTGCTCATCATGATCAACCCTACAAATGGAAAAAAGATTAAAAATGTAGTTATACGATGAAACCTATAATCAATGTATAAATATGCACATTGATAATTTTTAAATTCATATTTTTATGATTCTAGAGGATGCTGCCCCAAAAACACATTTATGCAATAAATATTCAATAAATAATCAAAGACCACGCAGGATCTCAGATCAAAACAAATGAAGGAAAGTAAAACATTGATTAACTATCGTTCAAATTTTATTTTATATTTAATCTATAATTATTTTGATATTTAAAGACACCGAAATGAAGGTAGAAATATTGATATTGATATTCAAGTCTAATATAGATATTACTGATTAGTTTATTTTTAAGTAAAGTCATGTTGACTACTTTCCCAGACAAACAGATTTAGGTAAAAAGATTGACTTGTATTCTAATTTAACAAAGAGATTTGATGGATTATTATTTCAAAAGAAATCAAAGACTTTTAAACAAAAATGTATCAAGTTCTAAAGATTGATAAGCTACAATTCACATTTAATACAGAGATAATGAAGACTTTTATTTTATAAGCAATGAAAAATCATGAAAACTTTTAGATACAGAGGAATGGATGTAGAAATATTGATGTAATAGGATTCAGATTGAATGTAGAGATTATATAGACTTTTATCTTCTAAAGAATCAAAGATCATGTAGACTTCCCCTCCCCTAAACCCCCACTATAATCGACCTTTGGGTCATTGACCTTGTTTCAAGTCCTGTCTGGTGGGAGGCAGTGGCAAATATCAGAGGGCACGAAACTTTCTCGTTTGGCGTGACTCTTCATTGTTTGGATCACATTTCGTCTGGCCATGTTGTGCGCTGCACGGTTCTGGTCGGGTGTGGCTCATCACTCGACATACATCTGGCCTCAGGGGGCCGTCCCCCCAGACTTTAACCTTCTTCGTGGGCGTTAGATTTATCACCTGGCACCTGAGGCGCACTTCCTTAGGGGAATGCCGACGGGGCCCGTGGCATTTTTGGAAATTCCGGGCGCATGTTGGCTACGGCCTTCACTTGAACCCACCTTTAAAAGGCCAGGTGCCATATCCGTCCGGTTAGTGGAACGGAGGACAAATATAGCGCACGAAAATTTTGTGGCGTGACTCTCCAGTGATTGGGTCACATTTCGGTTGGCACATTTGTACGCTGCGTGTTTCTTGTCGGGTGTATCACTGGATATATCTCTGGCCTCAGGGGCCCGTACCCCAGGCTTTAACCCTCTTTGGAGGGGTTAGGTTTATTGCCTTGTGCCTGAGGCGCCCCTCTTTAGGGGAATGCTGACAGGGCCCGAGGCATCTTCGGGACTGCCAGACGCATATGGGCTACGTACGGCCTTCCCCCTCCCCCAGACCAACCTGCAAAAGGCCTTGTGCCATACTCGTCTGGCTGGTGGTGCGGAGGACAAATACAGTGCACGAAACTTTAGTAGCGAAGCTCTTAAAGGCATAATCTTACATCTCATGGTATCATTCGCCTTACTTCAACTTAAACATTTGATAAAGGTCCATTTAAGAACCACTAGAGGTCACCTTTTGCGGGTTGGAGTATTTCCGACGGTTTTTATGAACATGTTGAAGCAGACGTTCTAGAGGCAAACTTGGTAGAAAAAAGGAAATTCCGAATATGGTCGCATGTTTTTTCAGGGACCTTCTTCCAATTCGCAGTGAGGTGACAAATCACTCCACAACATCAAAACACTGTTTATCTTCAGGTTAAAATAACCGGTAGCCTACTACCACTGTTGTCTTCTATAAGCTCTAAATGCTCAGTTTCTTTTTTGTAAGGGCGATGACATCTCCAGCTGTTGGCTACAGCACCCCACCAAAAGCATGAGAAAAACTAGCGATTACAGCTAGTAAATTTGCCCCTAATTTGGCTAAAGATTTAGTGACACGGTCTTTTGTGAGTGTGATTGTTCTTTTGGGGGGGTTTTCAACCACAAAAACCGACGCTGTCTTTTTCAGTTGGTCTTATCTGAGCTCCTTCAAATTTAGCAAAAGAACTTTCTCTCTCATATAGCAAGATATAGCTTTTTTCCATTGTGTTTCTTCCTGTCCATCGATGGAAGCACATTGTTGCACACAAAACTGACTCGCAGAACAAACAAGTTTCTATACATCATACGAACCATGAAGCCTTGCACAACGGCTGTACGACCAGGCAGCAAAAAAAGGTGTACTCGTTTAATTCTTTCAGGTCATCCTCCTGGACACATTTGGAAAAAGTTGCTATTTGTACTGTGAAAAGTGTCTTGTTGATCTAAAGAGCGTTAAGAATATCTCGCCAGAATATTGACGCCTCTTCGTTATTAAAGTACCCCATTCCACGAGTCTGCAACCACAATTAGTGACCCTCCTCCTCCTTCGTCACACTGATTTCTTCACGTTAGTCGTCTCAAACTGCCCCTGCAAAAATATTTGAAATAATGCCTAACTTAATAATGGCCGACTGTCAGAGAGACTGCAACCGAGAGAAAAATCTTAGAGCATGCCAACATTCGAGAAAAGAGCACTCGTTTTAAGGGAACGACCGAGCCTCTCAATATCAAATTGAATATTTCTGAAGGTGAGAAGGACCTTCTTGGTATCTTTCTTCCAAGTTTTGCTGCTCTCACCATGAGTATGCATCTGACCTTAGAAACTGAAGTGCACCCTACGCCAAAGTGTCCGCACATTCAGTTCACCTCGGCTGCCTTCGGAAAGTAGCAGATCTTGCGACACAAGCTCGTTTGCGCCAGAAAAGCTGAAACACCGACAAATGCCGTGACCTTTTCCAGTAGCTTTCACTAATTTTTCTCCCGTTATCCATCCAAATGAAGAGGTCGGGAAAGGCTCTATGCTTCCACGAACCCAACTGCGAATCCACTGACTTGTCACAGTTGATTTCGTCCCCTTCTAATTCTTTCGGCTGACCTCTGCCACCTTTGCACTCTTCAATACAAACACATTAACATCGTCAATATAAACGGAATATCTAGCCGTACAAGTAGCTCAACCTAACATGTATTGGCACTCTACAAAAAAAAAAGCTGCTGAATGGCCACTTACCGCCTATTTTGTAATGCATTCATGTAAAATGTGCAAACTATGTTGGGCAGTTTTAGGAAAGTAAGGACCAACTCATAAGAGATATTCATCTCTGAACTCTAACACATAGACACACTAACATTGGCTTAATCAGCAAAAACTTACAAGCATAAGTTCTGGGCGGACACTGAATGCCATCTAGAGCACTTATCAAGAGGGATGAATGATATTGATGATTAGAGAATGAGCATCAAGGGAATCCCTGCAAACATCAATCTTGATGGTATATATACATATGTGGGTCTCTCTCTATATATATTAGGAGAATGATAGAGATAAAGAAAAGTGATAGGACAAATAAGATTAAATTTAGCTGATTTGTGTTTTATGGCATATCAATCCTTGTTGATTATTTAATGCCAAATCTTAGTTTTATATATATATATACATATATATATATGATTTGTAGAGGAATAATCTGTAGGTAACATTTTAAACAAGTCAGAGCTGATTTGCTTGCACAAGCTTAAATGATTTCTAGTATTTCTTAATGAAATGAATAACTCTATTTAGTATTAATCATTTATTTCAACAAAATTAAATGATTTTAGGTAAGGTTATTTGATTTAATGGCATATCAACCCTTGATGGATTATTTGATGCTAAATCTTGGTTATACAAGTGAGTGGTTTGGAGGCAACTTTTTAAATCAGAGCTCATTTATTTTTTGGCACACAGTTAAATATTTTCAAGTAATGCATTTTTCTTTAATCATAATTCTTTTCCATTATTTTCAGAGGAAAACAATTATGTATATTCATATTTCTTTGTTAATTTTGATTGCTTTCAGATATACTTCTAGATTGAGTTTTGCTGTCATGTTGTCAGTTTCAATTTCTATACTTTTTATATAACAGAATCTATTAAGGAATTTGGTTGATTTGAGGGAATTTTATTGCTTATTAATTCTTTTATGCGATTTTATCCCCGATGTTGAAAGGTCTCTCTCAAGTTTGGCCACGGGTAGTTTGAATGTACTTTCAGGTTAAACTCGACTAAGGTCGCCGACTTTACTTATAATCAAAATAAGGTTTTATGTGAATTTCATCCACAAATAAAGATACTGAGGTGTCCTTCTTCATTGGTAACTTGAATTTATTTTTGATATACGGGCTTTTGAATAAGTGTTACTATTGTGTACAACGTGTAAAGGATTCAAACACAACTAAAAAACAGACCTGACCAAACAGGAGGAATAGCATTTTTGAAATCAGCATAAAATCATGATCAGATATTACTTGATAAATCTCTGACATTTGGAAAAAAAGTTTCTTAACACAGGCCAGTGTTATTACTCTGTAAAGATATATGTTTCGTATAGGAAGTAAAGCGGTGCTCACAACACCAGTAAAATTACCAAGCTTCATTCAACTAAACAAAACTTAGCAAGTATATATTCAACAAACATCCATGTTGAAATACGACACGAGGACGTTTTAATCTGGGGACCAGGTACGAGCTGAAGCTCAAATGTGCGGCACGTCCACAAATACCTTCAGTATTCTCATAAAAAGAGCACCTCCGGCACAAGACAATATGCCTAACCCTGCCAAAGCAGGTAAAAGCCTGGAGATATTGCCCTCGAGGCACCAAGGGAGTGTCATTCTCAGCCACCATTAACAAATACTACTCTTCGCAAGCACGCATATTAGGTGTCCCTTACCAACGTGAACAAGACCATGCAAACCGGTTAGTGCAGCAAGAAACGCAGCCAGAGCGTGACTCGAATCACGAGTCTCCAAACCAAACTCAGCTACTTTTATTTAAACAATTTTGTAGTTAAGAAATAGTTTCGATGTATAAGACCCCAGAAAATTTGTGGGGGAGGAGAAGAGGGTGATCTTCGTTTACCTTTGCTTTAACTTAGGTGATCTTTGCTCGTTACAGTCACCATTCAAACAATACAATTGTCCAGTCACCAAAATACCATAATCGTTCCATATAAAACTACTGAAAAATCCCGTGATAATTACGTACAAATGTGAATATACTAAGATTTGTTTTAGGGAAGAGGAGTGGACCCCTTCCAATAAAAATCCGAGCCGTTTCTTTTAAGTGGAACCGAAACAGAACTTCCCACTAACTTCCGATATAGCTCCTTTCGAGGGATAAGATTACCCCAACAAATTTCTTGTTTATTACACGAAACAATCTGATGGTGGTGTCCAGTATTTCATTGCCATCACTCCCAGGTCCACTCTGGCTCAAAGTGGTATTACCTGATAGGGTTCAATCTATGGGTCAAATTGAATGAAATTGTGTACTTATGCTAAACTGAATTGTTTGAAATAGAACTGTTTTGACATTTAAACTATATTTTGTTAAAGTAAATGGTTTGAAAAAGAACTGTAAACAAATACTGTACTTATACTAAACTCAATTGTTAAAAGTAGAACTGTTTATATGTATAAAAATGGATTTTGCATTAAAAAAAACTTACACTAGTTGATATGCCATGAAAGCAAAATAAACCAAACCATGAAAATGTTTTTGCACAGATGTCCAAATGGATAATTTTCATCCCAATGTATGTTGACATATGTATTTAAGGACTTAAATTCTAGGAAAATTTTACTCCACAAATTTCACAATGAAAACCTTTTCTCCACCTTGTGCGTAGATGTGCATTTGGAGATGTGAATGCAGGGAAAATTTACTTCCATGATTTCTTTTTGATTTGTGTTGACAAGTGTCTTTGGAGATTTGGAGTTCTTAAAAAAAGTATATCCACAGATTACATAATAAAATGTTTCACAGTAGTGTATGTTGACTGATGATTATGAGATGTGAAGTCTGTGAAAATGAAGAACTACAGATTTAAAAATGAAAATATTTCTATCAAGCGTGTGTTGACAAGTATTTCTTGTGATTTGAATTCTGGTAAAAATTAAGCTCTACAGATTTCACAACGAAAAGTTTTCTCTCCAGTGTGTGATGACATGTATATTTTGTGACAGGAATTCAGAAGAAATTAACTCCTTAGCTTTCACAATGAAAAGGTTTCTATCCAGTGTGCATGGATGTTTTTTGAGATGTCAATTCTGGAAAAATCTAGCTCCACACATTTTACAATGAAAACATTTTTATCAATTATGTGTTGGCATTTGAGACTGTAATTTCGGGAAAATTTAGCACCACATATTCCACAATTAAAACGTTTCTTTTCAGTGTGTGTTAACACGTGTAGTTTGAGATTGGAATTCTGAAAGAATTTACCTCTGCAGATTTCACAATGAAAAGGTTTCTCTCTCGGGTGTATGACGTGATTTTTGAGATTGGAATTTTGGAAATCAACCTTCACAGACTTTACAATCAAAAGTTTTATCTCCAGTGTGTTTTGATACTGGAAAAATTGGAAAACCTAGCTCCAAAGTTTTCACAATGAAAAAGTATCTTTCTAGCGTGTGTTGACATGTGTTTTTAGAAGTGAGTTCCATGAAAATTTAGCTCCACATATTACACAATGAAAAGGTTTCTATCCAGTGTATGTTGACATGTGACGTTTTAGATCATAATTCCGTGAAAATTTAGCTCCATAGATTTCACAATGAAAACGTTTCATTCCAGTGTGTGTTCACATGTGATTTTTGAGATCAGAATTCATAGAAAAATTAGCTCCACAGATGTCACAGTGAAAAGGTTTCTGTCCTGTGTGTATTAACATGTGATATATAAGGCTAGAATTCTCAGAAAATTCATCTCCACAGAATTTACAATGAAAAGGTTCTTCTTCAGTTTGCGTTGAAATGTGTTGTTTTAGGTATGCATTCTGAGAAAATCTAGCTCCACAAATTTCAAAATGAAAAGATTTCTCTCCAGTGTGTACTGACATGTGTCTTTTAAGCTTGGAATTTTGTGAAAATCTACGTCCACAGATTTTACAATGAAAACGTTTGTTTCCAGTCTGTGTTTACATATATTTTGATACTGGAAAAATCCGAAAATCTAGCTCCACAGATTTTACAATCAAAAAGTTTTTAACTACAGTGTGTGGACGTGTGTTTTTAGAATTGAATTCCAAAAAAATCATGCTCGACAGTCTTCACAATGAAAAGGTTTCTTTCCCGTGTGTGTTGACATGTGATGTTTTAGATCGTAATTCTGTGAAAATTTAGCTCCAAGATTTCACAATGAAAAGGTTTCTCTCCAGTGTAAGTCGATATGTGTTTTTGAGACTGGAATTCTGGGAAAATTTAGATCTACAGATATGGAAATAACAACTTCTCTTTCTAGTATGTGTTGAAATTTGTGTGTTAAAATGTGTAATATGTGAAAGTTTAGCTCTAATCATTTCACAACGAAAACATTTCTCTCCAGTGTGTGTTGACATATGTTGTTTCAAACTAGAATCTGGAAAACTGTTGAATCACAGATTTCACCAATTAAAGGTTTCTCTCCAGTATGAAATGCACAGATTTCACTGTGTAATAATCTCTTTCTTTTTAATGAATGCTCATCATGATCCAAACTACAAATGAAAAAATAAATTTAAAATGCAGTTACATAAGAAATCTACAATTCACATTTAAAACAGACTTTATATAGCCTTTTATTTTGGAAGCAATCAAAAATCATGAAGACATTTAGACACAAAGGAATGCATGTTGAAAAATGAATTAACTAGTATTCAAATCTAATGGAAAGATTATATAGACTTTTATTTTATAAGGAATCAAAGATTAAGAAAGCATCTAGACATGAATGAATATGGATAGAAAATATGATAATCTTCAATTTTAAATTCATACAGAGATTATATAGACTTTTATGTGACACTGCATAAATAATTATCCTAGGAGGAGAGTCCATTTTATGCGCATGTGACGTCGAGGGCAGTCTGGCACTTGACACTCCACAAAATAAGTCCTAGTCAAGACTTCTGTTTCGAGCACATGGTAAACCGGCAAATACAGTGAGGGTTAATTTGGGGCTAGACTGATCTCCGACCCTGGTAAAGGGGTACCAATTCACTTTCACTTACCCCACCAAGTCCTTCGTTTTCATACCCCCTCAGATATAGGAAGAAACGGACTTCGAATTTAGAAAATATTAACTGTAGTCAAACTTCCAAAATTCTCTTGTAATGTTTTAGGGTGGCAATAAGACGTTCAGCGAGAATTAATGAAAGTGATATGAGGCTGAAACAGATACGCACAACAGAAGACGAATCGGCAGAGGAAATAACAACCAAAAGATTTCAACACAAGGGTGCATTTAAAACACAACAATATTTTAATAGGCGACGACCAAACAAATAATGATAAGATTTAAGAAACATTTCCTTTTTCTTTTCTTTTTTCTTTTTAAAAATACCGGAAATATTAAGCCAACAGGAAGTATCAAACATAAATGCTTCTCAACAGTCCTTTTCTTCTTTCTTCTTTTTTCTTTCTTTCTCTTTTCCTTTACTTAAGAAAATGTCTAAGTCACCGGACTGAAGCATGTAACAAAGTTCATACACTAATTTACTATTGATGAAACAGAATCTTTTCAGTTTCTTTCTTTCTTTTTGAGTACATATAACTTTCCAATATGTAGGAAGGGTAGAAGGAAAACAGTTTAAGTTGTAATTAGCTTCGACGAGGTTCAATGTTCATATTCCTTTCTCTCCTTTTTACGGGCGAGGGACCTCCCGGAGTCGGCGGATATCAGCACGTCTTTCTAACGCTGACTTCTGTCCCAAACTGAAGATTCTTTTCCAAATTTCTTTAACAGAAAAATGGTATTTTGGCGCTAAGGGTCTATGGGCCAATCATATTACTTTTTCCTCCTCAACTATTGCATCCGGTCACAATACCCGAGTGACCTGGATTCCTTTCTTTGTTCAACAGAATGCAGGTCATAGAGTGCGGGGAGCTGACCTCCATTCATACATCATTTTAACGGTCAGTCTTTGTACCCGTTGATTCAAACACAGAAGGGTACGGGAATTGACCTCCCCTTCCCTCTTTCTGTAGCATACCACGTCACATTTATTTCATAAGTAATCCACTCCTCTTATCTTCAATAGAAGTAATCCGTGGTTTTTATGTAAATTGTCGTAAAGTAAAAAAAATATTATTCTATTTATTCAGTATTTTTATATAAAAACTAACTAGAGGTCTCATATATCTCTAATCTGTCCAACAAAAACTATGAAAGACAGACTAAAGAAAGTGCATGAGAAATTGAACTCCTCGAAAGGTGTTATTAAGAGCAGAAAACTGTCTTTGGCTACATAAGATGAACAAATACTTTTTTTTTTATTTCTTTCACCTTGACATTTCCAAACATGCTCAGTCAAGACAACCGAAAAAGAAGGCAAAAAAAATAGTAAGAGGAAAACAGTTGACGTCATCATCTTGAGTCCTTCAACTTTCAAGAAGGGTGTCTTTTGTGGATTTTTTGTGGATTTTTTAAAGCTGTGTTTTAAAATTATTTATATGTTTTTTCTTTTAAATATCAAATTACTTTATGAGCAAAAACAATGCCTTATGAATGTGTGATATCAAATTGGAAAGGAAATCATAAAAACGGCCCTAAAGTTCATGTATTTTCTTTTCCTAAAGATAAAGAATTATCTGATATCTGGATTCATACACTCTGAAGAGATAATTTTCACCCATTGAATTCAGCAGGGTTAGTATTTTTTCTGTCTTAAAAACATAAGTAAATTTATTTGAAAGTTTAATTGTTAAATCAATTTCACGTCTTTGTAAATCACAACACATTAAAAAAAAAGTTTCGAAAGTATTTAAAAGTTAAATCCTTATGTTTCTTATTAATTATTTTAATTTAAAAATAGATAAACGTTAAAAATTCTTTATTTATACATAGCTTCGTCCCTAATAATCATTTTTGGAATTAATAAATTAAATAATGTTCCTTAAAATAACAGAACACTCTCTTCACTTTTCTTAGAATTGTTAGAAAAGTGCTTCATACTGTAGATTTTTGCAACCTAATTTTCTTAGATTTTCCGAAGAATTTAAAATAGGTTTGGTTTTTAAAATCTTTTTTTTTTTGTCATGTGAACTATATTTTCGACCGGAGGACATGAGGAGAGAATCGTCAGATTTTGACGAAAAAACAGATGTCACAATTAGAGTTAGACTTCGAAGAACATAAAATTCTCCCAAGATGTCCCTTTTATTTATCTTCATTGAGCACATCTAGAGAGCCACCATATTCTAGGAGAATTCTACACTTAAAAGGGTTTTAAATCAAAGTATTACTGATGACTTAGCATATATAAAGCAAAAGAAATTCCATAATATTGATTATCTAGAAGGGAAATTAAATTTTCTTGAAAGAAATTATTGGAGTGTTGTTAGGTAGCAAGAGACACTCATTATATGCAGCAGCATCAAGTCCCCATATCCAAAAATCAATTTCTCTCTTGTAATTAAATCTGGTTTTACAGTACACGTGTTTTTTAAACATGTGGAAATGAATACAATAGAAGAATATAAGATTTTTAAACATCTAACAGATCAAAATACTCTTGAAATTCTGATAGAAAACATGAAGAAAATGGACACAGAACAACAGCAATCCAAACCTCAAAATATGATTTTATATTAAAATTGCTCATGTTATTTCTACTATTAGTGCAGAAAAATTCAAACAAACATTTTAATTCAATTATATTTATATATGAGTAGCTAAACTTAATGACACTGAATTAGTTTAATTATTTAACAGATATGATGATATTTTCTTAATTGCTATATACATAATTACTCTGCTAAAGGGTATTGATTGTTAAGAGACAATAAAAAGATAATTTTACCGAGCTATTCACTATTAAAAGACTCACCTAATCAACAAATATGAATTCCTTAATTGCTAGCCCATCCTAATTCTTGCTAACCTGAATCTCTCTTGCTTTATCCACACTCGGAGAAGGGGAGATTGATTGACATCTGTTGCAAGTCCTGACTATCTGTTTTACCTCTTCTCTGTTGATATTAAGAATCATCTTCCTCGCTAAAAACGTCCTATCCACACCCATGTGATGCATATCATGCAGCTCCCAAGAGTCCAGATTTTCTAAGTAATTTGCTTTCTTTCCAATACCATTCGACAGTCCAAGCTCTTCCATTGAATTCTGCTCAGAAATCCAAAACCTCTACGATCATTTCCTCTTTTTCTTTACCCACATCGCAGTCCTTAATTGAGAGAACAGCGACGACACACTTGGCTGCTCTGAAGTCCACTCCGTCACCGTTGATCAGGACTCCTCCCAACTGATGAATTGCGTCTATTCCCATCAACAAGTCTACCCCTTTTACCATCCTATCCATGACAACTGCATTTATGTTCAGCTTCATTCCACTGAATACTAATTTCACCAAGCTGATCCCTTTGCAATCTACATCTCTGCCATCAAGTACTGTTATCCTTGATTTACCGTTCCAGTCTTCAGCGATTTCTGGGGTCACTAAGGTTGTAGAGCCAGTGTCAACCAGGGCTCTTAATTTATGCCGTTCATGACTACCTCGACTATTGGTATTGTCTGGGGTGCCTTGTTTATTGAATTGTAGGAGCAGCTACTGGCGCAGTAGTTACCCTCCCTCCTTCGTTTCCCTGATCGCAGTAGTGTGCTACATGTCCTCATTTCCCCCAACGATAGCAGGTCACATCCGCCTTATAATCCCTGACAATGTTGGCACCTTGGCACTTAAAGTATTTTCCACTGAATGATCGGTTCTCGCTTCTGCAACTACTCTCCGTCCCGCCGCTCGCAGATGGGCATAGCCACTCCTCACCTGCTTTCTCCTTTACAACCACTGCCCCTGTTACTCTGTTCCCCGTGAGTACTCGCGCTTTGCTTATTAGTTCGTCCATATCCGTACCTATGACGTTTGGTAACTGCTGAAGCGCAACTGACACGTCCTCTGGAAACCCGTTCACAAATGCCAATTTAACGGCAGTTTCTCGTCCTTCCTCGGCAAAACTGGACAAATTAGCCAGCCTGCTAATTTCATTCGCATAGACATTGTAGCGTAAATTTCCTATACATACACAAAATTCGCACTCACATTTTTAAACCAATAAACAAACATTAGAACATTCTAGAAAAAAAGGATCCAAAACCACAATATATAAAATTCGCGCCCATAGATTTTTTTTTAACCAATCAAGTACTTTCCCCTCAAAAAACATTCATATCCGTTTTGATCCTCTTAGGAGTTATAAAAAGAAAGCGATGGACCAATTCACCAGAGAGTTCGCCGCTCTAAATGTGGTATTTTGGTAGTTGCTGCGCGCATGACGATGGATGAATGGTTGTATATTGTACTGTTGAATGGGTCGGCGAATGTGGCTAGCTATGTTCCCTTAGTAAACATAGGAAAAGCAAGACTTCTCCCCCCACCAAAAAAAAACTTAAGGGCTTGTACCTTCATTGTATTCTTTACTATTGTAGAGAAGAGGAAAATCTCGTATTTTGGTTTGGCGCGCAATTTAATTCAACACTTAATTTCACCCAATCAGGATGACATTCTATTCAGCCCGGACCTTCATTTCCGGCTAGCAAAACGGGTGAGCGGCCAAACCCAGTCTCTTTGGCTTGGGAACACAGACCAAAACAGACGTTGCTCTGGCCGTTCCTACTTAGCGATGCTTTTTAGCTAGACAAGCCGCCCAGTGTGGACATCTCACTGCGGCTTTAATATAGCAGCACCAGCAGCAACATAGACACTCACGAGGGAACCATCTAATTTATGGATACCTTACAAGGAATCCCAGTTGAATATGAATTCGATGCATTCAGTATGCCTTCCACAGGCACCACTTCATGTCACCCCAAAAATTGGCTATGTCGATCAGAGCGTAACTCCTCTCTCGACCACATGGAGATAGCGCCTACTCTCCTCCCCAAAATTACCAGACACACAAAACTACACGGTGACTCTAAACACAATCCCTCACACGTCCAGCAACACACGCTGCCATCTCAACATCTCGCTACGCCATTTCGTCTCCAGCACTAACAAGCCTAAACTCCACGAGTCTTGCAGCACCAAAAGCAAACCATTTTCCATGCTGCAATAAAAACACCTTTCGACCTTCGCCATCTTACTTCATCTTCATTTATCTACCTTTTATTCCTCACAACCTAGCGAGGGGACTCAACAACACAGCGAGGAAACAACCCAACGTAAACACACATACGTTACACCATCTTCCTCCCTAAACCAAACGACAAACTTTCTCTCGCTACTTACCATCAACTAAACTTGTCCAACTAAAATCATCCAGACCAAAAATCCTCGCCAAAAATCCTAGCTAAACTATGAAATAAACAAAGAGTTCGCCGCTAACGACAACGAAAGTACGCTACGATATTGAACTGTTCCCCCACTCCACCAAAACCTGAGAGTCGCCACGATGTCTAGCAAAGACATTCCCATTTCTCCTTACACTAAAGGCGAAAACAACTACGACAACAACAACAACCACATCGGCGAAAGCAACAACAACAACAACCGCATCGGCGAAAGCAACAACAACAACAACAACCACATCGGCGAAAGCAACAACAACAACCGCATCGGCGAAAGCAACAACAACAACAACCACATTGGCGAAAACAACGACAACAACAACATTGTGAGTTCCTTGGCACAATATTCCAGCTGAGTAATAAACCTTTATTTTAAAGTTATTCAGGTCTTGTTTTTGTTTTGTTAGGGAAATTATTTTGCGAGGAACACGTACTGTCTCCAAATTTTATTTTATACTTTCGATACATCTCGCAATATGAGATGTTAAGAATTTTCAAATTTTGTAAAAGTCAGTTGATAATGAGCTCACATTTTCGGGCTTCATGCTCAATTCAAATTGGTAAAAAAAAATTGTAATAAACAATAAGATGAATTCACAATTTCTCACCTTCCTCTTATTCGTCCTAACATCGGAAATCTAAACTATGTCGCGAACGCAGAGAAAGCTAACTGCATTGTTTTGCCTTCTTGATGAAAACATATCCTTTCTTTCACCCAAACATTTTCAAACCAGCTAATTTACGGAAGTTGACATCATTACTTCCCTTTCAGTGAGTCAGCAATTTAAACAGAAAGAAGCAGACACAAAACTGCCGATTGACACGACATCAGAGAATCAATTGTCGCAGAGCTTAGTTAAATAGATGTTGATTTTATTACTGAATGAGAAACTCGATGAAAGCGTAAGTAAAGACCTTACTTTGTTTTACATATACTTTCCTTCTTTCATTCTAATGTCTGCAGTAATGTAGAAAAAGAAATCTAAAATTGATATTTACATTTCCCATATAGTTAAGAGTGTGGTTAAGTAGACAAGTTGTATCGGATTTTGAAAGCAGGGAACGAATTCTTCATACACACCGGTTATTAGACTTTTTTTCCCCTTAGTTGTTATTGTTAGAATTCAGAAACAACTCTAATTTAATATCATATTCTAATCATTTCTAAACACAAAGAAATCCCAGTTGGAATAACATAGCGAAATTTGAACAACAATAAGTTTTGTTTTCATAGTAAAAATCCTAAGAAAATGTTACACTTTTTCGTTTCTCTCTGTTAGTACGTTTATTTTAATAGGGTAAAAATCAAGATTTAAAGTGAAAGGTAATTCCAAATATTCTAAATATTAGGGAAATATTTCGTGAAAAGTGTCGATTATATTATAAATAGTGTTTAAACTATTTTCTTAATAGGTATGTACAAAAAAATAACTCATTTAAGAAAATTCCCTTAAATCGACTTATTATCGGATTTTTTTCCCAATTTAAATCAATAAAAGATGAGGTTTCATTTAAAATCTATTTTTCCACTAAATGTTTTCCATTTCCTTTTTAAAAAAATTCTATCCATAGATTAAAGTCATCAAATTATTAGAATTTTGTTTATCAATAAAAAATGATTACTGAATAAATGAAAAAGATGAGCCAATAATTTCTCACCCTCTTCTTATTCGTTCCGATATTTGAAAGCTAAACAAAGTCACGAACAGAGAGAAAGCTAACAGCATTTTTCTTTCCAAACCGGCTTAGTTAAGGAAGCTGCACTTTTAACAGAAAGAAGCAGACACAATAGACAGTTGATACGAGATCAGAGAATCGATTGTCGTAGAGCTTGCTTAAATATTTGTTGATTTTACGACTGAATGAGAAACTTGATGAAAGTGTAAGTAAAGATTAGGATTCTTTTAAAACGTATTTTTCCACAAAATTTCAAAGACATGTTCTTTTATTATTTCGTTGTAATGTGCCAACCCATTGTCAATCATTTTGTTAATGTGACGCACATATTGAAGGTGCAACTGAATGAGTTTTCTTTTCTTTAAGTGACAATTTCATGGAAATTGAGATTTTCTTTTCATTTTTACAAAAATTGTCTATTCATACAAATGTCTTATTTTTGAAGTTCAAAAAACGGTAAAATGATGCACAAAATTACTTTTGTAGGTATTTTTTCTTACTTTTTTAATTTTCGAATGTTAATCGGAAAATGTGGTTAATAAAATGGTTTCCTCTTTTTTTTTTCCAAGATTTAAAAAAAATTAATCCATAGTTCAAAGTCTTCCATTCAATGCAGGTGATTAGCATTTTATTAATTAATATGAAAACACAGAATAAATAAAATTAAGAAATTGAATTTTAAAAATCTATCTGAATTAAATTTTTGAAGTTTTTGTTTTTTGAGTGATGTATTTCATTGAATGATAGCCTTTCAACGGAAACTGACAAGGGATATAGTATTCAATGGAGCTAGATCTTTTATGTCAATTATAGAAAAACTACAGATTATTACCTTAGAACAGGAAATGTGCGGCTTCCTGATGAAATAAAAGTCTACATGATCTCAGTATGACTTTTGAATACTGTTACAAGACAGGATTTGTCTTAGGGCATGGCTACAGATTTCTTGTTTGAGGTCAATCAGTGGGTTGACCTTCATTGAAAGCAGGACACAAGGTCTGGATGAAACTCTAGATTCGTCTATAGGGAAACTAATTAATGTTGTGGTCTGAACAGGAAGGCTGAAAACTAAATAAAAGGCACTATTTGTGAGAACTTGAGAGTTCGTGCAGCAAAAGTGCTAATGGAAAAATTCAGTTCATCACTGCTATGCTTCGAAAAATACTCATGAAAAGGCCTCAGGTAGAAAAGCATTGATAGGGCCAACTCACCTGCTGCAAGCACACAGCTTAGTTTGCAAACAAAGAAGCCAGGAGATAAAAAGACAAAGAAAAAGATCCAAAAAATATATTAACCAAAGTTTACATTGCTAATAAGCCCAAAATAGTGACCCGAGAAAGATGAAATGGAAACGTCCCTCTTCTGACTAATTCAAATGACATAACAAAAAAGAGAGAAGAGAATAGAAGACATTTATGAAATCTCTAACAAGATAAGACTACAACTAACTTTGCTATAATGATAATATTGTCACACCATGCATACACATTGCACGCATCATGCCTAAAACATAAAGGTTTAAATTGTTAGTAAAATGTATGTTTATTCCTCTGTATTTTTCTATCTTCATTCACATTTGAGCAAAGAAAATTTCTTGTTAAATGATTTTTGGCATACATACTTTTGGGAAGTCCTGCCTCATTTTTATTTTTAATATATCACAGATGATTGCATGGATTGTTAAAAGAATATAAAATATATGTCTATATGATGTCTTTTGAATAAGTGATTATCATATTTTCTATCTGTATTCATTTATGTCTTGAAGTTTATATGATCTTTGATTCCATATAAAATTAAAGTCAATGTAATCTCTACATTAGATTTGAATACTAGTCCATTAATTTTCCAACATCGGTTCCTTTGTGTCTGAAAGTCTACATAATCTTTGCTTATAAAATAAAAGCCTTGATAATCTCTGTATAAAATTCAATTGTACTTCATCAGTCTTCCGACTTTCCTATATTTGTGTCTAAAAGTCTTTAGGATTCAAGATTACTAATAAAAAAATCTATATACTTTCTGCATTAGATTTGAATAACAGTCTCAGTCTAAAATTCTCCATGGTCATTGATTGCTTGTAGAAAATTCATTGCATAAATGTGTCTTTAGGGTAAAAACTTCTAGAATTGTATGAAAATGTCAATGCGACAGACAGAATTATTTATTAATACCAAGTTTTATTAAATGACTATATTTCTAATCTATTATTTTCATTTGTAGGTTTGATCAAGATGATCAATCATGAAAAAGAGAAATAATTATGCAGCGAAATTTGTGGATTGAATACTGAAGAAAAACATTTAATTGATGAAATCTGTGAGGCTAAAATTTCCCAGAATTTCAGTCAAAAAAATCATTTTTTAACACACATTTGAGAAAAACCTTTTCATTGTGAAATCTTTTGAGTAATATTTTCCCAGAATTCCAGTCTCAGAAGAGATATGTCAGCACTTTAATGAGAAACTTTTGCATTTTGAAATGTGTTAAGCTTTATTTTCATTGAATATATATCTCAAAGGATACATCTCAGCACACACACACACTGAAGAGAAACGTTTTTTTATTGTGGAATCACTGGTGGTAAATTTTCCCAGAAGTTCAATGTCAAAACAAACATCAACACCCGCTACAGTGAAATCTTTCCATTGTGAAATTTGTAGAACTAACTTCTCAAAGAATTCCAATCTCAAAGAACACATGTCAACACACACTGGAAGGAAACCTTTTCATTGTGAAATCTGTGGAGCTAGATTTTCCCAGAATTCACATCTCAAAAGACACATGTCAACACATACAGGGGAAAAACCTTTTCATTGTAAAATCTGTGAAGCTAAATTTTCCCAAAATTCCCATCTGAAAATACACATGTCAACACACACTGGAGAGAAACGTTTTCATTGTGAAATCTGTGATGCTAATTTTTCCCAGAGTTCTACTCTCAAAGGACACATGTCAACACACACTGGAGAAAAACCTTTTCATTGTGAAATCTGTGGAACTAAATTTTCAAAAAATTGTACTCTCAAAAAACACATTTTAACACACACTGGAGAAAAACCTTTTCACTGTGAAATCTGTGGAGCTGGATTTTCGCAAAATTTCAGTCTTAAAACACACATGTTCACACACACTGGAGAGAAACCGTTTCATTGTAAAATCTGTCAAGCCAAATTTTCCCACAATTCCAGTCTTAAAAGTCACATATCTACACACACTGGAGAGAAACGTTTTTATTGTGAAATTTGTGGTGCTAAATTTTCTCGGAACTCACATCTGAAAGGACACATGTTAACACACACTGGAGAGAAACCTTTTCATTGTGACATCTGTGGAGCAAATTTTTCGCATAATTGCAATCTGAAAACACACATATCCACACACACTGGGGAGAAACCTTTTCATTGTGAAATCTGTGGGGATAAATTTTCCCTGAATTCACGTCTCAAAACACACATATCAATACATACTGGAGAGAAACCTTTCCATTGTGAAATCTGTGGAGCTAATTTTTCCCTGAATTCACGTCTCACAAGACACATGTCAACACACACTGGAGTGAAACCTTTCCATTGTGAAATTTGTGGAGCTACATTTTCCCAGAACTCCAGTCTCAAAAGACACACGTCAACACACACTGTATAGAAAAATTTTTTATTGTGAAATCTGTGGAGCTTTCCTTTCATTATTTTCAAATCTCAATAACACAAGTTACTCCTTTTTCATTTGAAATCGGTTGATATATTTTTTCCCGAGTATTTGTATCTCAAAAGTCTCTTGTCAACTCCTATTATAGAAAAGCATTTATTGTTAAATCTGTGGAACTAGATTTTCACAATATTCACATCTTAAATTTTTAATGTTAACATAAAATAGAGAGAAAAGTTTTCATTTGGAAATATATGAAACTAGATTTCCCCACAATTCCCATCTTAAAGCCTATTTAATCACATACTGCAAAGAAAAGTTATCACTGCAAAATTTTTGGAGCTTCATTTTCTCAGAATTCAAGTCTTAGAAAATGGATTTGAACACACACTGGAGAAAAACTTTTCCACTGTGAAATTTGTAGACTTACATTTTTACAGATTTAAAATCTAAAAAGACATTTTTAAACACATAGTGGAAAAAATATGTCATCGTGAATGCTATGGAGTTATATTTTCCTGGAATTCTCCCTTCAAAAAGCAAATGTCAACACTGACAAGAGAGAAACTATTTCATTATTAAATTTATTAGTTACATTGATTGGTTGATTGTGATTTTCGGTTTTATGGCATATCAACCTTTGTATGATATTTAATGCTAAATCTATTTTTATACATAAAATCAGTTCTATATCAAACAATTCAGTTTAGCATGACTATATTTTAAGCTATGAAGCTTAGTCAAACTGTTCTAATTCAAGTATAAGTATAAATTTTGTATAGATTTTGTATACACACATTTAAATTTCAAAACAGTTCTAATTTAAATAATTCATTTTAGCATAAGTACAGTTTCAATATCAAAAAACATTTCCATTTCAAACAATTCAGTTTAGCTTACAAAAACAGTTCTATCTCAAATAATTCAGTTTAGTATAAGTATGCAGTTTGAATATGAGTCAACAGTTTGTCAAAAACATTTCTATTTCAAGCTATTTAATTTAGTCAAACAGTTCTAATTCAAAAACTTCAGTTTAGTATGAGTATAGTTTTTGTGCACACACATAGATGTCAGAACTGATCTATTTGAAACAATTCAGTTTAGCATTAGTATTTTCAGTGTCAAAAAAGTTCTATTTCAAACAATTCAGTTAAGCATGAGTACTCATTGTACATGCCAAAACAGTTCTACTTCAGGCAATTCAGTTAAGCATATGTACACAGTTTTTTATTTAACCCGGTAGATAGAGCACTCACAGTTGCTACCACTTCAGGCCAGAGTGGACCTGGGAGTGATGATAGTGAAGGAGTGTTCTGTATTTCCCAAAGCTCCACTATCAGATTGTTTAGTGTTATACCCAGGACACTGGTAATGGAGGTCTTACTCCCACTGCAAAGGTGCAGTCAGTGTATTCTACTGCCCCAGCTCACTGGGCAATAGTTACATTAGTGATTTCTTGTAAATTATTAGTGCTTTATAGTAATACTTTGAACTATGTACTTGTGTGCAGATGATTTGTATATATAGATACTTAGGTAAGTATATATAATTTTCCAACAAAGTAATTTTAATCAAGTGTTTTCAAACTATTGTCGTCATCTTATATCGTGATATAAAATGGTGTAAGTTATAAATCAGCTCAAGGAAGATCACCTAATAGTTAACTATTTGAAAACAAAAAAATGACTGGGAAATTTAAGAAAATTACTGTTGGAAGAAATACAGATGAAAAAATAAAAG
Source organism: Sepioteuthis lessoniana (assembly GCA_963585895.1). Taxonomy (NCBI): domain Eukaryota; kingdom Metazoa; phylum Mollusca; class Cephalopoda; order Myopsida; family Loliginidae; genus Sepioteuthis; species Sepioteuthis lessoniana. Next base: position 32,188,572 of record OY757908.1, on the reverse strand, counting down.
ACATAACTTTGATAGTATAAATTTTGATATTCACAAATATTGAAGTTTTCTATTCGTTTTCCGTTTTTTCTTTTACCTTTTTTCTTTTTCTTTTTTGCTGAAAGAAAGAATGAAGTCTTCCATTTTCTTATCACAGTAAGAGAGAAGTTTTCCTCCTTGCATTAAATCTTGAGAACGTCACTTTTAGGCCCTGAAACTGCATAAATTAATGCTGCCTCTGGAAGCATATCACAACATGCCTTTGTTTTTAAATGATAGAAAACCTGATAAATTTCTTTTGTAAGGAAATAGGTAACTGTCTTGTCAGACTAAACCATTGTAGATTAATTCTTTCTTAGCTAACACTTAAAAATAAAAAATGAATTTACCATAGATTTTCACTTGTAGAATTTCATGACTTATCAAAATCAGCTGACATAAAACAGAAGGTACCCTATTAGTATTATTAACATATTTGATGAAATGATTTTTCTTTTAGCTTAGGTAGAAACCTTAACATAAAATAAGTTAAGTAAAGCTAGCGACCATTGTTGAGAGCAACCAGAAGGCTCCCTTTTCAATAGCTACTACACCAAGATGTAGGGGAGGGCACTACTTCTTTCCCAGGATTGCTCCGCTTTACTCTTGATATGTACCTTATATTGCTGAGTGTTAAGCAGGGAGGTATAAAGTACCATGTTTAAAGCTGTTGGTATGATGCGTCCTGTAATTGAACCCAGGTCTCCCGGAAAATAATCCTCTTAAAAGATTTGAAATAGTTTTTTTTTTAGATACTAGTTGGCATTTGACATGCAATAATCTTATCAAAAGTTACTGAAAACAACTTATTTAAACAACACTTTATTTGTGGAAATGATTTTCCTCATGAAAAATAATTAAAAGTCTAAAAAATATTTTTTAACTTAAAATACTTTTTGTTCTAATTGAATTTGGGGAAGGGATTTGATAATGAAAGAAAAATCTGGAAAAGTATGAATATATCTTGATTTTTGCATCCCAATAACTTATCACATAATATCAACACAATAAGAAAGTGTAGATATATATATATATATATAGTTATCATTTGGAGTATATATATATATAGTTAAAGATAATCTGGAGTTGATTCTTAGAAATAACATACCCATATGTTTCCTAATCTCATATTTGGACTACCTGAAAATGGAGCAATTCAGAAATTGCAGAAATTACTTATTCTTATCTTATACTAATAATGTATACACAATAAGATGATGTAAATTAACAGTTCCTATTTGATAATCATTTGCTTTGTAGTTATACGGATTTAATTATTTGTAACAGTAATAATTTGCAATGATATGGTTTCAAGTAACTAACAGCACTCTTCCTTTTTAACTGATAGTTGGTTAAAGTGATTATTCCTAATTGAAGGGGAGTGTCCTCGTGGTATAATAGTTAAAGCGATGGACTGCAGAATCGTAGTAAGTGAGTTTATACTCCTGTCACGCTATTACATTCACTTTCGTGCAAATACTCTTGGGAAAGGTATGAATCCCCTTATCCTCCCAGCTATGGGTTAAAGAGTACCTCTACTGTTCCTCTAGGAGAATGGCTTTGGCATTAAATTACCTAAAAATGGTTGATATGCCAATAAACAAAGAAGAAACCCATCAATTCAAATCACTTTCATGCTGTAATATGACATCAAAATGAATGTACAGATATGGGTTGACTCATAGATACTATTTACAACTGTCCTTCTAATAGTATTACTCACAGCACAAAGGAAAACTTTGTCTCAGGCTGCTATTAAAACTTCCCTTTAGAACTTATCAATATTCTTGTTGTCTTATTTATTCTCTTCCTTTTAATATAACAAGAGGCAACTTCATCCGCCTTCTTGGTATACAAGTTATCTAGAAATAGAGCTTTAAAATACCATTTTCGAAGCCACTGCTATTTCACTCTGTAATTCCCTAAATACTTGTCCTGGCTTTTATAATATTTCTCCTTACTTGAGCAAATCCATTTTAAATAGCTACAATATATTTCATCTTTAGTTAATATATTCCACATATATCATAGTTTTATATGATCTCTTTTTCTTTTTATCCTTTTTCTTTTTGTCTTTCTTTTTCTTCCTTCCTTTGATATTAAATCTTTCTCAATAAACAAACAGAACATAAATTCTACACAATATTTCTAAGTCAAATGACATAATTTAAATCAAAGAAACACTGATTTCCTAATTAAACAGCCAACTTTTTTTTGCTATACAAATTTTCCCTAGGTTTTTGAATTTTGCACTTTTAAACATCCATCATTGATTTAACATCACTAATATCATCCCTCATAGTACTGATGATGGTTCATTTGAATCGAAATGCTATTGTGTCGACTTTGCTTCTCAATAAATCTCTCCTCCTACTTAATTTATCTTGTTATCAATTTTTCTTTATATAAAATATCAATTCCAACCGAAATCGTCTGAGATTGTCCAGCGTTATAGATTTTACTCGTGGCTGGAAAACAAACGAAACTGTGTTAGACTTTGTAGCAGATTTGAAACATTTATCCAAGAACTGTAATTAAGGCACCACTTTAGAGATGATGCCACGAGACAGAATTGTGTGTGGAATAAACGACGTAAGCAACCAGAAAAAATTACTGTCTGAAAGCGAATTAATTTCAAGAAAGCCTTCAATATTGTGCCAGAAAAAGAAGCGGCTCATAGATACAAGGTGCATACGATAAGTTTCCAGACTTTTTCGAATGGGCACTTTTATTGATAGTACACCATGAAACTCTAGTTCCCTTCGAAGTAATCTCCTCCGGCTGCAATGCACTTGTTGTACCATTCCAACAACTTCTGGAAGGCCCCATGGAAGTCCTTGTGTGAGCATGTCAATGACCTTCGTCACAGCCTCTTTCATCTCAAATGTCTCATAACAACAGCCTGTCAGCTTAGGGAATAAGCAAAAGTCACAGGGAGCAAGGTCTGGACTATAGGGAGGGGGACAAACTCTCTTGATTCCTATCTTGGTCACTGTGACAAGGATGGAATTGTAGACTGGTGCATTGGTGGAAATGCCACTGACCCGATTTGAAGAGTACTGACCTCTTCTGACGGAATCTCTTCCTGAACTCCCTTAAAACCTCAACATTGTAACCCTAACCCTTTGGCCAATCAACTCTGGTGTATTGACTTCCTTACTCCTCCCACACCTCTCATCATCCCTCACAGACTGCGTGCCTTCCTTGAAACTCTTATGCCACTCAAAAACTGATGCTCGATTCATGCAAGATGCTCTAAAAGCAGTTTGAAGCATTCCATACATTTCTGTGGCATTTTTTCCAAGTTTAAAACAGAATTTTATTGCATATCGTTCTTCTAAAGTGTCAGATTGCATTTTTGAAATTCACCAACTGTGACAATCAGGCTTTAGTAGAGTGTATTCTAATTTCTGCTGTAGCTGTTCATTTGAATCAGAAATCATAAAAATTGGTCAGTCATCTCATAAGATGTATAGCAATAACATACTGAATTTTCAAGAGTCTACAACAATTTTAAATGCCTATACGAAAAAAGTCTGGAAACTTATCGTATGCACCTCATATGTCTCGGATTTAGGGGATCAAAATCTAGCAAATGATAGGAATGAGGATGTGTGGTACACTAATAGATGTGTCAGGAATAATAAAAACAACAGACAACAACCATGGAGTGTCATGTGCTATCGTTGTGAGGAAAACCACGAAGTGGAAAAGTATCCGCATAAGAAAAAAATCCTATCACTGTTTGAAAACAGAAAATTTGATTCGTGACTGTCACAGTAAATAACCGAATCAAAGTGACCATGCACCAAATGTAAAGAGATATACACAGCCTAAGGCTGACTCTAGATATAAACCTACACTGCACATGACTGCAACAGACACAGAATTGGATATGAAACAACCAGAAATGTACATGTTCTGAGTTGATGAAAAGCTGGTAAATCCAAGTCATACAAAACCAAAATACCCATAAATGGGAACAAAATAATCATGGAAACTGAAGCAACAGTCACTGTAACAAGTGAAATAACCTTTTCAGCCATGAAAAATTGCTCATCATTACAAAAGTGAAACACCTAACTGCAAACCTATACAGGGTGGAACGATAAAATTGTCACCCTAGAAAACACAACGTGATTCCATTTCCATTTAATGAAAACCAGTTTTCTTTTTTTTTTTTTTTTGTTGCAGACCATCTACTAGTTGGCCAGTTGTGTACAAATCCCAAGAGCGATAGGAGCCTTCTATCATGTGTGAAAGTGACACAATGTTCAACGAGCGAGATCGGAGATGTGCCACTTTACGACTCATGCTCTCTACCGATCCAAGTTATGACAACAGGACCATTGCCAGCACCCTCAAAATGCAAATTTGGATTGTCACAAATAACAGGGATGTGCCCAGGGTGATGAAAACAAAGTTTCCAACTACGGTTATGGTCTTTGGTGTGATTTCAAGTGAGGGCCACATCATGCCACCTCACATCTTCGAAGTCGGCTTGAAAGTCAACACCTAAGTATACCTGGATGTGCAGAAGAGTGTGGTGATCCCCTGGCACAATTAGGTGGCCAGTGGTAGACCCTGGGTGTGGCAGTAGAACTCGGCGCCGGCCCACAAGTCCAAAGAGACCCAATGCTACGACTTTGTACCCTTCTCTCACTGGCCCCCTCCTCCCCTGACCAGAACCCGCTGGACTACTATGTGGATTTCTATAGACTGGTTAATAGCAGCTTCTGATTTTTATGTAATTGATTTAGGGAGATATTTTTTAAGTCTGTCTTTAATAGTTTTTGTTTGAAGTATTGGAAACTTATATATATATATATATATATATACATATATATACACACAAATCATTGCAATGCATTTACTTAGTTCCAATTATTCCAATCTAGCCCAAATATTTGGTAAGCAATCACTTTTATATGATCCATGACATGTTACTTTAGAAAAAATTTTAGTGCACGGATTAAACATGGAAAAACTGTCACTATACTGAGTTAACAAGTGATGTTCCTTAGAATTATAGCTTATAGATTGAAGGGGGAAATAGTTTGTCTCTGGTGAGTGCTGACATTTCCTTTTCAAGAAAAAAATTCTGGGAAAATATCGCTCAATAGCTTTCAGGATAAAATAATGTTTTTTTTTCTGTATGTTTTGGGATATGTCTTTTCAGATGTGAAATCCATGAAAATCTGGCCCAGTTGGCTGGGGCTGCACAATACACCAACTACATCTCTGCAGAGGGGTAAGATTACCCCAACAAATGTCCTGTTTATTACATGAAACAATCTGATGGTGGTGTCCAGTATTTCATTATCATCACTCCCAGGTCCACGCTCGTTCAAAGTGGTATTACCTGATAGGGTCCAATCTATAGGTCAAATTGAATGAAATTGTGTACTTATGCTAAACTGAATTGTTTGAAATAGAATTGTTTTACATTTAAACTATATTTTGTTAAAGTGAATGGTTTGAAAAAGAACTGTAAACAAATACTGTACTTATACTAAACTCAATTGTTTAAAGTAGAACTGTTTATATGTATAAAAATGGATTTTGCATTAAAAAAAATTACACTTGTTGATGTGCCATGAAAGCAAAATAAACCAAACCATGAAATTATTTCTCCAAAGATGTCCAAATGGATAATTTTCACCCCAATGTATGTTGACATATGTATTTAAGGACTTAAATTCTAGGAAAATGTTACTCCACAAATTTCACAATGAAAACCTTTTCTCCACCTTGTGCATAGATGTGCATTTGGAGATGTGAATGCAGGGAAAATCTACTTCCATGGTTTTCACAATGATTTCTTTTTTTATTTGTGTTGACAGGTGTCTTTGGAGATCTGGAGTTCTAAAAAGAAGTATATCCACAGATTACACAATAAAATGTTTCACAGTAGTGTATGTTGACTTATATTTATGAGATTTGAAATCTGTGAAAATGAAGAACAATAGATTTAAAAATGAAAACAGGGGTATCCTCGTGGTGTAATGGTTAGTGATGGACTGCAGGATCATAGTAAGTGAGTTCGTACTCCAGTCGTGCTATTATGTTCACTTTCAGGCAAATACCCTCAGGAAAGGTATGAATGCCCTTATCCTCCCTGCTATGGGTTAAATAGTACCACTACTGTTCTAGGAGAATAGCTTTGGCATTAAATAATCTACAAAGGTTGATATGCCATTAAACAAAGAAACCAAACCAAAAATGAAAACATTTCTATCAAGTGTGTGTTGACAAGTGTTTCTTGTGATTTGAATTCAGGTAAAAATTAAAAAATAAATTAAAATTTGAAAATAAATCAAATACTGAAAAGCAAATAAATTTGATTAAAAAATAAATCGATTTAAAAATCAAATAAAACTTATAGAAAAATAGTTTACACATACAAAGTTTAACAGAATGTTTTATGTTTTCTTTTTTTGATTAACTTATAACATTAAATATTATTATTTTCCTTAGAACAAAAAAATATTTAAGAGCATTTGTAAAGCTCCAGACAATGATTTTTGTATTATTTCTATATTGTCAACCTCATAACAAGTTTCATCATTAAAACGAAGCTCATAATCGGCCAAAACATTCAATGTTATATGCAGGGTAATTTTCTTTGAATAACTAAATGAAGAAAAGATTGATGTTTTATCAGCTTATCAATGACTACATAATTACATAGAACACAATTTGTCGTTGTATCATTCGGATATAAGAGAGAACCTCGATTAATCCCCAAGAAATGGCTATTTATTTCGGGTATTTCTTCCACATTATCTCTTCCAGAAATGAAATATTTTCAAATATTGCATTTAATTATCTTAAAAACTGCTTAACAACAATAACTTACTAAGTAAATTGTTACAGGAAGAAATTCTCTACATTTATTAACCTCATCTTCTTTAACATCAATTATAGGTTAATGCACATCTAACTTTTGATCATTTGTAACTTCATCCCAGTTTGGTTCTTGCAATATTTGGTCAGTTCTAGAAGGCATTGGTTGTATTATGCAAAGAAATGAAAGTTTCTTTAATTTGCTATTTCTTCCAGAATGGTATTCCAACATTCTGACCAGTCACAGAATACGGAAAGAAATCTAAGATTTTCTTCATTTACACTAAATGGATTACAGTATTTATTTCTAAGTCAACAACCTTTATAAAGTGGTTTACATTCCTTATTGTTAACCAAATATAAAATTTGTTTATGTATTCTGTAACTTTCGCAAAATTTGGCAAACATTTCTGTTTTCCTAATTTTAATAATCCCTGAATAGTGTATTCATTCAAAAATTGCAGAACTAAATAAACATTTTGCCGGAGAAACTTTACTTTTCAGAGTTGCTGTTATTTCTTTTGATGTAGCCAAGAACAACCTCCTGCTCATAATAACATCTTTCAAAGTATTCAATCTCTCATCCACATATGTCTTGCATTTTGTTTTAGGGAATATTTTGATTTTGAGTGTATTTTGGCATGCCACTGACTGTCCATTACCATGAGCAAATTACCGTTTCTAGTCTTTTTGACAGTCTAAGGAACTGTTCCATTTGAAATAACCTTCTCTATTAATAATAGTAGTCAGAGTCTTTTTCTCTTAACACACTTGACTCACAGCAACCACCTTCTACCAAATGCAGATTGATGAATATGGTTTAGACTAACCGTATAACTGCTATCACTTGACAAGACCAACTGATTGATTGGATCAGGTCTCTCCAACTGCTCATCAAGTCCAGTAAGGGCCAAAATGGAGTGCTGCTGCTTCAAGGACTACTCAGTTGCTACTATCCAGTCAGAAAATATTACCGGTCGCCACCCATAGCCAACAGGTACTCTCAAAATTTCTTTGTACTCAACTAGTTTCAACCTCTTTATTGCCATCACTCCCCAGACTGCTCTAGCCTGGGGTAATAGCACCTGATAGGGTCGTATCGATGGGTTAAAAAACTAAACTGTGTAATTATAAACTGAATTGTTCAAAATAGAACTGTTTTGACATTTAGACTGAGTACTTATGTTAAATTGAATTCTTTGAAATAGAACTGTTCATATGTATAATAATAGATTTGACAGGAAATCCTTGGTGGGACGGGTGTCCTACTCTAGTGGGGCAAAGAAATTTTCATTATACAACGTGTGAAAGCACGTGCGATACCCTAGCCTCATCAGCCGCCAACCAGGGTGATAACACATTTTCGGTAGCTATAGAAATATAGGGTTGAGCGTAGAATGGGTTGATAAAAACAGTTAATATGATTTTTATACGTGTAAATTTCCAAGATCTTCGACAAAAGCGTGCTGGAGTATGGGATGCGGTACAAAAATAATGGGGATGGGGAAGATCTTGAGAACTAACGACTAGATGATGGGACAGCATACTGCTAACTAGGCTTCAAGGGGGAAAAATAATGCCTACTTACCTGGGTTGGGGTCCCGAAGAACCGGTACCGTAGACGCCATGGGCCGGCAAAGGAGGAAAGGATGACTCCAACGTTGCCACCTTTCTGATTTTGACCCTAAGCTCATGCCTAAAATACGATGAGAAAATCACGATGAGAAAAGTTTTCATCGTCATACAATCCTTCCTTTTGCGTCGTCCAAATCACCATTCGGGCTACAGCTAAGATCGCGAGAAACACCGCACGTTTCTCACCCTGAAACGGGGGAAGAACTTTGTCTACGACGTAACCAACGCCGAACAGCACGAGCTGTTTGGGTTCGATGCGAGCCGTCCACTCCCCGACGTCATCCCAAAACGGACGAACTCGCACGAAGTAGTAGAAGGCATGCTCAGCAGTTCCTTCTAACCCACTGTCACATCGAGTGCAATCGGGCATGTCTGGCACACCCGCTTTGTAGTTCAAGCCGCGAAGGGGTAACGCATTCCGTGCAAGTCGCCAGGTGAGCGAGAACTCAGAGTTGTTCAAGAAACTCGATCCTGGTGCCCAATTCCAGTGAGAGCGGATCTCCGCCGTCCAGCCGTGCCGCTCGCTAAGAGGGTCTGAAGCGGAACCCACCAGCGGACAAACAGTGCTTCGCCCAAAGGCTTAGGTCGACCTTCAGCCTTTTGGACTTACTTGAGGCGAGGAAAAGTCCAACTCGCCTTTCGTCTCCACACTGCGTCCCTCGTCAAGGATCGGCCCAAGTATGCAAGTCTTTCAGCAAGCCGGTGGCTCTCTAGATCAGGCATACCTAGACCCCCGTTGCGTGTACGTTGGATACAGACCTGCGTACGGACCATCGGCCTTGCACTTCCACAGACCAATCTGGAGAGGGATCGATGAAGCGCCAACCGATGTGCCTTAGGCAGAGGAAGTACAGCCAATCGGTAAAGGATCAAGGGGAAGACGTACTCGGCGCATGCCTCCACCCTGCCCTTTAAGGACAACCTCCTTGAAAGCCAGATTCCCACCTGAGCATTCACCTTAGCTTGTACTTCCGACCAATTTTTCTCCAGTTGGAGGTCGGGCCTGAACCACACCCTGAGGATGCGGACGGTTCCGTCACTCCAGCGGAAGGGCCCTGGAAGAGTTTTGCTACCCCTCCAAGCACCGATCCGCAAACCTTCGCTTTTGTCAAAATTGACCTTGGCTCCTGCAATCCGCTCGTACTCGCCAACTGCCTTCTTCACAGCCTTTATATCTAGGCGGCGGGATACAAAGACTGTGATATCATCAGCGAACGCAGAAACCCTTGCCGTAAGAGGGCCAGCAAAAGGGACACCACGCTGGGCCGGATTTGTCCCCTCATCCCTAAGCCTCCGGAGCAAGGGCTCCAAAGTGAAGACATACAGAAGAAGAGACAGGGGGCAGCCCTGCCGGACTGAACGCTTGATCGCGAACGCCCTCGAACGCCTTCCGTTTACCTACACCACTGCCTGAGGGTTGTGGTACATCATGCTGATCCATATGCGGAACTCCGGTTCGAATCAAGCAGTCTCCAAAACAGTGGCCAAAAACCGATGGTCAACCATATCGAAGGCCTTGGACTGATCTAAACTGATCAACGCGGCTTCTGTGTCGTCTTCTATCTCCTCTAGGACCTCAAGAATCAAGTGCAGATTATCCTGGATCGATATTCCCTTCAGAGGGGCCGATCAGATCGCTAATGACAATCTGTAAACGATTCGCTAAGACCCGGACCAAAATCTTTAACTCTGTGTTAAGCAGAGTTATAGGCCTATAGTCGTCTAAACCCTCCCAAACATGCCTGCCACCTTTCTTCAGCAATGTGATCACGCCCTTGGTAACGCTACCAGGGATGGCTCCCAGGGCGAACCAATGGTTAAACATATCCGTCAGAATAGGGACAAACATGCGCGACATCCTCAAGTACACTTCGTAGGGCAAACCATCTAGTCCTGGCGACTTGTTGAGGCCGACCTGCTTCAACGCATCAGTAACCACACCCTCACAACTAGCCGCTTCAACCGTCCCAAGGCGGGGGAAGTCGGCCAGATAGCTGCGAAACACCTGAAGGGGGAGATCAGGACAGCGAGCAAAGCGATCACGAAAGTGCACCCGAAAGGCATCACCCATCTTACCACTCGATCGCAGCAGTCACCTATCCGGGGTCTTGACAGAATCGATATACCGATCGGGAAACCTTCGCACTTCTTCTTCACGAGCAGTCGCGTTCGATTTCACAGCTTCGTAGAGAACTCTCTTTAACCTAGATCTAACTACGAATCCCTTGTAGCGCTCGCTACTCTCACGATCAACGCTTAGGGAGTCCCTCCCCCAAGCTGCCACCCGAGAAAGTCTATCTTCTATAGATTTCGCATCCTTGGTCCTGTCTACCTTGAGCTGTCGACCGTACTTGGTGGCGAAGTCTTTAATCCTATGTTTGAGAGAAACCAACCACCTATTCCCGGTAACCGCCCCCGTAAACGCCCGCTTGATTAGGGATTCTAACCGTTCCCGGAAGTCCCGTATCTCCAGTAAGGAGGCATTGAAATTCCAGTAGCCGGCTAGACTAGGCCTATTAGCTAACCGCAGACTGACCCTAACAAGTTTATGGTCAGTCCACGCTATCAAGTGGAACGTATGACACCTAACGAAATCAATATCAGCTCGTCTAACACTCTGTCCAAGTAGGAACCTACTTTTGCAGAGGGCGAGCTATCTAGCTACGTCCACATCTCCCACCATACTGCTCACTACTATTCTACATTTTCGCCGACATCGAATTTAAGGTAAGTTTTATTTCTCTGCTCTACACACCAAACAAAGTCTTGCTCTCTTTCTTCTTGAATCTTCATTTGACTCTCGTTCACTGTCACATAAAAAAGCTTGCAACTACTTTACTGATGTGGGAAGTGGGGTCATATTGATAGATTTTACTTTCTCTTCTGTTGGTTTTATGCCTTCTCTGTTTACTATTTGCCCTGAATATAATACCTCGGGAAATAAAAATTTGCATTTTTCCCGGTTTTGTCGAACCTTAAAATTTTCCAGCCGGTTCACACTTCCTACAAGGTCTCGAAGTGTTTTTGTCTAGTTTTGCCCGTCAGTAGAATGTCGTCACTTCTAATGATTACATTTTCAATGCCCTGCAATATGGGGCTTATTTCTACCCGTAGCATAATCTGTTATTAATGAAAAGACCTTTATGAGTATTGACCGTTGTTAATTTTCTTGATTTTTCATCCAGCAATACTTGTTAGTATGCCTGGCTTAAATCTAGCTTGGTGTAGGATTCACCTCCTTCCAATGTTGCATACAGATCTTTCGTTTTCGGTATCGGATAATTATCCAATTTAGTGACTGGATTTATAGTCACTTTATAATCGACACAAATACGCACAGACTGATCTGCTTTTTGAAATGTGAACTATTGGTGTAGCCAATTCAGAAAATTCAACTGGGGAAATAGTTCTTTCTATCAACATAACAAACACATAATAATAATCCCCGCTAAAAATGGTAACAATTTTTCTCGTTAGCCCCTCCCCCCAAATTCTTCGCTAAAACAGCAATGTCAAAGCTAACTTATAGACAGGCAGTTGAAAAGCTCATCCAATCAGTCTTCTGACCGCAGAGCATTCAATAAGATACCAGACTTTTTTGTACAGGCATTTCAATTTGTCGAAGATACTTGAAAGTTCAGTATGTTATTCCTATACATCTTATGAGATGACTGACCAATTTTTATGATTTCAGATTCAAATCAACAGCTACAGCAGCAATTGGAATACACCCTACTAAAACCTGATTGTTACAGCTGGTGAATTTCAAAAATGCAATCTGACACTTTAGGTGAATGATATGTAATAAAATTCTGTTTTAAACTTGGAAAAAATGCCACAGAAACGTATGGAATGCTTCAGATTGCTTTTGAAGCATCTTGCATAAATTGAGCATCAGTTTTGAGTGAGGGAGGTGTGGGAGGAGTAAGGAAGTCAATACACCAGAGTTGATTGGCCAAAGGTTTAAGGTTCGGATTACTATGTTGAGGTTTTAAGGGAGTTCAGGAGGAGATTTCTTGGAAAGAGGTCAGCACTGTTCAAATCGGATCAGTGGCATTTCCACCATGACAATACACCAGTCTACAACTCCATCCTAGTCACAGACTATTTGACTAAGATGGGCATTAAGACAGTTCATCGCCCTCCCCATAGTCCAGACCTTCCTCCCTGTGACTTTAGCGAATTCCCTAAGCTCAGAGGCTGTCGTTATGAGGCAATTGAGATGAAAGAGATAGTGACGAAGGTCATTGACACGCTCACACAAGAGGACTTCCATGGGGCCTTCCAGAAGTTGTTTGAACGGGAAAAGTGCTTTGCAGCCGGAGGATATTACTTCGGAGGGGACTACAGTTTCATGTGTGTACTATCAATAAAAGTGTCCATACGAAAAAAAGTCTGGAAATTTATCGTATGCACCTCGTATATATATATATATATATATATATATATATAATATTTAAGAAATAAAGGCAAATGATATTAAAAAAAATAATTTAAGACAAAACAAATTTGTCGAAATAAATCAAATTTTTATTCAAATATTTTCTTTAATTTGGATTTATGGAATATCAACCATTGAAAGTTATTTAATGCCAAATCCATTTTTAAATATACAAATAGTTCAACTTCAAAAAATTCAGTTTATCATATTTTAGTAACAGCTTGACTTTTACTATGAACAACAGTCTCTCTCTTTGGAATGTGTCACTTCCTTCCGGTGCATCACTTTGGAATGGCATGTTTAGCCGGTCGAAGGTCAATATACAACATTGGGAACAATGCCAATGAAGGGGTGCTCTGCATCCCCCAAAGCTCCTGCATCACAGGAACCCCACCATGAGATTGTTTAGATTCTTATCCAGGAAACTCATGGGGGCATCTTACCCCTCTGCAGAGGTGCAGTCAGTGTATTCTACAGCCCGAGCCAACTGGGCAATACACAGATTTAGTCTCAAAAGTATTATATTTAAGAAAATTCAGTTTAGCATCAGTACACACTTTGGATGTCAAAACAGTTCTATTTCAACCAATTCAATTGAGCATTAATATGCAGTTTAAATGTCTAAACATTTCTGTTTAGCATAAATACGCAGTTTAAATGCAAAAAAAATTAGAGTCAAGTAACCACGGTTTAGTTCTATTTAAACCATAGATAGGGACCTTATCAGGTGCTACCACTCCAGGACAGGGTGGACAAGTGGACCCATTCAGCTAGATCTTACCTTTCACTCTACAGAAGTACAGTTGGTACATACTACAGCTCCGAATGGATCTTTTTTCTCTATAGAAGTAAACTGGTGTTATATATTGACCCTTGACCGAGCCATCAATCAATAGATGCACCTGTGTAAATAAGTGGAAGAACAGCGGAAGCAGGTAGGTGTTGGAAAAAAATATAAGCAGCGGCCCAGGCAGGTCAAGTGCAGTTGAGACAGGAATGCCAGCATGAGAACCAGCTTGCAGGCTGAGGACTTGGTAGCCCTCAGTGAACCACAGTTGAGCAACCAAGCCAAGATGAGGAAGAAGTGCTGCTATGGTCAAGAGAAGAACTTGGGTCAATATAGCAGTCTGTCCCTGTCTCCACTCATCTCTCACACACAACAGAACATCACCCTTTCAAGAATAAAGTGTGAGAAATTTATAGTTTTGTGAAGAAGTGTATTCATTTGTTTATTGAAGTCATCATTATCAGTTGATTATGTTTCCACATATATATATATAAATGTATATTTGTATTTGTATACACATAGTATACAATACAATACTGGCAAAACCTACGGAACCAAACAACCCACTTTTAATGGGCCCTATCTTTTTCAAATGACAGCAGATCATGGAATTAGATATACAACAGTCAGGTGTTAATTCTCTTAACAGACACAAATGAATATATGGGGACAATCACTGGATTTCTTCATTTATAGTCTTATTACATATTCATGTTGTAAAATAATCAACATTACCACATACCCAGATTAACAGAGTAATATACTTACAGAAATAACAAGGAGAGCTGTAATTCAGTCTGTACTAATCAGATTCATTCATTTACAAGGACCACTTTACTAAATTGAAATGCTTTATGCTAAAGTATGAACAAAATAATAATGAATGAATAAATACACCTAAATTAATAATAAGTGTTAACAAGGAAATGTTTTCTCTCCACTGTGTTTTTGCATGTGGTATTTTAATGAGGAATTTTTTGAAAATGCTGATCCACAAACTTCACAAGAAAATAGTTACTCTCAAGTGAGTGTTTGCCTGTGGATTTTAAAAGATGACTTGCCTGAAAATGTTGCTCCACACACTTTACAAAAAAATGGTTACACTCTAGTGTGAGTTTCACGGTGGATTTTAAAAGATGACCTTCCTGAAAATGCAGCTCCACACACTTTACAAGAAAATGGTTACTCTCTGGTGTGTGTTTCCCGCTGGATTTTAAAAGATGACCTTCCTGAAAATGCTGCTCCACACACTTTACAAGAAAATGGTTACTCTCTAGTGTGGGTTCACATGTAGCATTCCAAATATGACACATCTGAAAATGCTGATCAACACACTTCAGACAAAAATAGTTTCTCTCCTGTATGTGTTTGTATGTAATGTTTCAAATGGTAATTTGTGCAAAATACTGATTTACAAACTTCACAAGAAATAAGTTTCTATCCGGTGTGTGTTTGCATGTGAACTTTCAAGTAGGAATTTGTGGAAATATGGTCCACGGACTTCACAAGAAAATGGCTTATCACCTGTGTGTTTGCATGTGGCGTTTCAAATGTGACCTCTCTGAAAATCCTGATCCACACACTTCACATGAAAATGGTTTCTCACCTGTGTGTGTTCGCATGTGACTTTTCAAATGGGAACGCTGAGAAAATCTTGCTCCACACACGTCACACGAAAATGGTTTCTCTCCGCTGTGTGTTTGCATATGTTTTTTTAAATAGCAGTTTCTGGAAAATGCTGATCCACAAACTTCACAAGAAAATGGTTTCTCTCCAGTGTGGATTTGCATGTGACCTTTCCTGTAGGAATTCTTAGAAAATGTTGCTCCACAGACTTCACAAGAAAATGGTTTTGCTCCAGTGTGTGTTTGCATGTGGCATTTTAATGAGGAATTTTCAGAAAATGCTGATCCACACACTTCACAAGAAAATGGTTTCTCTCCAGTGTGTGTTCGCATGTGGATTTTACAATGTGATCGTCTTAAAAATGCTGCTCCACAAACTTCACAAGAAAATGGTTTCTCTCCAGTGTGTGTTTGCATGTGCCGTTTTAAATGGGAACTACAAGAAAATACTGATCCGCATACTTCACAAGAAAATGGTTTCTCTCCAGTGTGTGTTCGCATGTGACTTTTTAGATTGGATCTTTGGGAGAATGCTGATCCACAAACTTCACAAGAAAATGGTTTTTCTCCAGTGTGAGTTCTTATGTGTCTTTTCAAATCGATATTTGTGGAAAATGCAGATTTACAAACTTCACAAGAATATGGTTTCTCTCCAGTATGTGTTCGCATGTGAACTTTCAAATAAGA